>VWZF01001128.1:718599-1125724 GCA_013396755.1 Sclerurus mexicanus
AAAAAGAGAGACTTTAGTAGAAACAGTTTAATCAAGCATGCTGGCAATGCTTCAGTTCTCTGAAGCAAGGAAATGGGATTTCCTGACATGGTGTGCCAGTGCAAAATGCATTACATGCTATTAAGGGAGCCCCTGGCCCACCCAGTGCCAGGAGGCTAATTTAACAGTTTTGCTAACATGATTTTCAGTGCAAGATACACTGCTTCTCTAGCTCATTAACTTCTGCTGTGTTTTGAATATACTGGATACAGGGGAAAATACACTGCAAGCACTAGTGTATATACCACCTATGACTAAGAGCAACAGATTTTCCTTTATTCAGTGAGAGTCAGGCAAAAAATAGAAGATGCAGTCAGCAACCATTGCTTACTATATCTTTCTGCTGACATTCAAATGTGGAAAGCGTTTTTTTATTTTATCTTCAAACTTTGAGCTATCCATCTAACCATGAATCTTCTAACCAGGAAGAAATGCCACCTAAGTCTTAGAGTCATATACATCAGAACATAACATATTGCAGAAGCAGTTCTTAACAGGTTTTTGAGGGGCTGCTGAAACTGAAGAAATCCAATATATACTAAACAAATACAGACCAAAAAGTTTGGTCCTAGTAGGAGGCTGAGTACATTTTGTATCATACACTGGGGATACTTTATATCATACATTGCCCCTGCTTTACTCTCTTGTTCACACAGCAGGCCTTCCAGGCAAACAGCCAAGATGGATTCAGCTGTTTGCTAAGGCTGATTCCACAAGCCTGACATCCTTCCACAGACATCAGGTTTATACATTTGTAGAATAGTGCTTGATTGACACTTCAGTGTGATGAAGCATAAATTCAGTATTTGGATGCTATATTTACTGTTTGCATGAAAAAAGGAAAATTCCCTACTAGTATCTTCTGAGCTGCATGAAGCCTCATGTGCAGCCTGACTTAGAGTTGACCTTAGGAACTGACAGTAGAGGTTTCTGGGTAGTTTATAAGGCAGAGAAGGAATCTGTCTGTAGGGTGAAACTTGGGGCTCCTGTGTAAAGTTCTTTTGGAAGAGGGGATCTTTATTGAACCCTTCCTTTAACTTTGAAATCCATGTGTAGAAATTTGTCTTTTAATGACTGATGGGATTTGCAAGGAATCCCATTGCTATCATCCTGAACGTGTATGCAGTCATGGCCTGCTAAAGCACTCTTGACATCAAGAGTGGAGCTGATGATACATGCCTGTGTTTCCAGTGTACCACACAGTTAGAGAGGTGTTTTTTAGCTCAGTCTCAATATTATGTATCATCCCCCTGAAGCCAAGGTAAAATATCTCTGAGCAGTCTTCATAATAGATGGGTGCCTGATCTTGCATCAGAGAGTATTATTACTGTGTTGCTGAGAACTGGTTAGGCTGGAAGTTATCTCCCAGATTTTGCAATAATCTAGCAGATAATAATTCCTGTCACAAGTGCTGTGACCCCTTACTTCCTACTGCTCTTTAAGCTCTACAAGTTTTGTTGTTAAGGGATTTCCAGCTCATCTCTATTTGTTCCCTTGGAAACATAAACAGAAGCATTACTGAAAATGTCCAATAAAGAATTTAGCCTAAGCACCCTATTGGGAGGTAGAGGACCATTATTATCACCATTTTACAGTTGAAGAATAAGTTTCAGAGTTCAAAGCTCTTCTTCTGCCAAGTCTGGACTGCCTATATCACTAGGCTATTAACTTGAATTCCTCTGCTGACTACTAATACAACAGAACCAATTGCAAGATAGGTGGTCTCTTATGGAATCAGATTCTAGACCTTTGAGGCTCATGCTCAATTAAAAGCAATAGTTTAAAACCTGCCCATAAACTTGCTAGCATTTGCTACAAGTTTCTGCAGCATCACTTTAATAGTCTCTCTCTGTGAAACACTTGTCATTAGAAGACAGAATGCAGCTGCTGGTACTTAAGTTACTGTATCATCTCTATATACAACCTTCTTGCAAATCCCAGAACAAGTTTAGCATGTACTTATCACTCTTTCACAAAGGAGATGAAAAAGTAATGGATATCTCAGTTTTTCTTGTAGCTATGGCTATGCTTATTCTAAGCATTGAGAAACCAAGACACTGGGTTAATTAAAGATAATGAGATTTTAAACAGCTACTACAGTTTCAAGTCTATGAACCTCTTTACATTTTGTGTGAGGAGGGTTTGTGCTTTTAAGTATTTCTTCAAGAACAAAAGAACTTCATGTTGAGTGGGATACTTTAATAAAGAAGAAAGTATTTGTATAATCTCTTAAATCCTATTGCATGGATTTCAACAAAACACCACAATTCTAGTGAAGTTGCAAGTCATGGATAAACCTCTCTTGCAAGCACCTTAAGCTCTGAGGTGCTTGTCCCAGAAAACCAGATAATGCCTGTAGCATAGAAATTTAGAAAATATTTCACATGGGAGAACAGAGAAAATGTAGGTCCCATTTTAGTTGAAACTCCTTGGCAAAGTATAAAACAAGTGAGGCAAGTTCAAAGAAAGCTTGATTCCATATGTTGAAGACATGAATGCTAGTCAGAGGGGAAATACTGAAGGCAGTGTTATTTTGTACCGTTTTAGTCTATTTAATGCTTTTCTGTTAATTCAGACAGATAGAATGAACTGCTACGTTAGTAATACTGTACTCTGGGTAAGGAAGCAAAATGGAATGTGGAAGAGGCATTTTGAAAGAATTGAAAAGAAAAATTCTATTTGAAGCCTGTGCCCATGTGAAAAGAAATAGCAAAGTGATCCAAAACATAAAGCTAACATGGGACCAGACTGTTCAGCCTGGGAATCAACACCAGTTATGCAAGTCAAAGGTCTTGCATTGGATGTAATTTATGAGCCTGGTAATGTTCATCATGAACAGAAAGGACATACTGCTCACTCAGATGAAAATTTTGTAGCTGCAAGTGAATGCCACTTCAATGAAAGATTAATCGACTACCAATCAAAAGCTCGTAGCCTTTCCTATAAAATAGAGTCTTTAATGTGACAGTGAAATGCTAAAAAACCCTCAAAAGAGACACAGGTACTTTAAAATTCACGACACAGGTAGGAATGCTCCCACCAGAGGAGCACATGAACCACTATGACTAGATATTAGCTTAAAAGACACATATAATGGTGAAAATTATAAGAACATCCAGGGTTGGGTTAGAAGTTCATAAAACATTTGATTTCACAGAAAGGGTGTGTGTTAGAGTAGAAGACACATATGGTGAGTGAAAGGCCTTTTATAGTGTTTTCTTGGGAAGAGCATAATAGAGAATAGTACAGAACTATTCAAGCTTTCCATGCATTACGTTAAGGAGTGGGAAATGAGTTATAAAAACATTAATAAAAAAGAGACATTTCTATGAAGGAAAGAATCAGGCATATATAAGAGAAGGAAAGGAGCTGAATCAATAGGTCTGGGGGTTTGTATACAAGTGTCAGGATAGTCTATTGCAGCTGTGTGCTTACCTGTGGAGGAAACCACTGGTTAGGCCAAGTATTTTTTTGAAGTGTACTTCTTTTAAAATCTACCTTAAATACTTGGTTTGGGGGATGTGAACTCCTGTTTAGGAGCCAGAGCATAACTGAAGTGGATGGGGGCTGGAGTGAATGGAGGCAGGACTGAAACTTTGGAACAATGAAACAATTATTGTGCTTTTCTATAGAATAATTTATCAAGTTCCTATACATTACAAGTGGGGCTGTATTTTTCTCCAGCTTTCTGGTCATGTAGCAGAAATGTACCACAATACTCTTGGATGGACATAGAAGGAGCAGAGACAGATTTTTAACACTGATCCATGGACCAACTGCATCCTGGAGTAAAGCACTCCCACTAGACAGGGACATCCTACTTGAAATACCAGTATGCTATTTGAGCATTTAGGGGGAATAGTTTGTTTCTGGTATTCCAGTCCTAGGAGATACCTGACAGAAGTAACATGCTGATCTAGAGATAGGTTGCTAGTTAGAAAAGTCAAGGAACTGTTGTCATTTCCTGTGTTTACAGAGCTGTATACCTTAGATATGAGTACTACATTAATAGCATGAAATATAAGATGAGGAAACTGATGGCACTGACTAGGAACCAGAAGAGCTGTTCTTGCTTCTCCATGGCAACATTCACACCAGTCCAGTGAATAAATGTTCATGAAAATATTGGAAATTTACCCTGACAGCTCAGTGTCTTCAACACTTTATGCCAAATTCAGGGTAATAGTTGGTAACAATGCATTCCCTAACAACCATGCTGCCAGGTTCTCTAGTGGGAGCTTTTCTCAGTCCCTGCTGCATGAGATCTTTAAATCTGCTTTAAAGCTATAAATACACATGGCCAGGGTGGGCACCTGTTTAAGTGCCTCACTAGATGGTTAGTCAGTTGGACAAACAAGAGTGCTATTTTCTGTAGAGAACAAGAATACCTGTAACCACTGCAGTCACCAGCACAGGTCAGAGCAAGGTCTCCTCCAGAGGCGAAAAATGAATCTTTGTCATCACCCAATTTACTACTCTTATCCAATAGCTGGATAGTATCTCTTCCTTTCTCTTCCCTGTATCTAGTTTCTGTAAAAACACAGCTTTTCTAGCTGAAAAATTTTGATATGTTGTGTCCAAACTGATTAGTCTTTTGGGATGAGCAAAACTGGATCTTCCTGGTAAATGAACTGTTTGCTAAAGTTACCTGCCTAGATATCCATGTGAACATCTTACTCATGTTTCATTACAAAGGCTCCACAGTATTGCTCCTCATGAGGTAATGGCCCTTACCCATGTTGGGTGGTAATCGCAGCATGGCTTTCAAAGATGTTTCCTTGGAAGTTGTGTCTAGAAAATAAGAAGTTCCTTCAAGCATTTGCAATCTAAAAGGACAAACAAAACCCAAAAGCTGAGAATGCCAGTCTTTACTCTATTTGAATTGTACTGTTCATAGAAGCTCTAAGCCTCTGATTATAGCTATAAGTCTGCTGATAACAGAGAGCTTGGTGCCCTGTGAAAGCTGTACTAGGAGAAATGGCAATGCATAGTGGCAGATGATACAAAGTGAAAGGAATGGAAAGCTCATGGGAGGCAATTATGACAGATGGATTCAAGAACAAAGCTGAGAATCTGGCACTTGAGGCAAAGCCTAAATGAATTGTGAAAGTCTCCTACAGTAAAGGATGCATCTGTCTCATGTTATCCACCTAATCTGCCATCTCCAGGAGCAAAAGATCATTAATGAATGGTGCCAAATTCATATTCCTTGTCTTGCATGTGTTGAACTACACTCATAATATGGAATCTATCCAATATTTCTCTTTCTGGATATCCTAAGTCTGTCTTCCTTCAGGGGGAAGTTGTCCATTCACTAACCTTACCCTCACCAGAACAGCTATACACAGATTAAGGCCACCAATATCTCTTATAACTTTTTAGCTGGTAATTAAAAAAAAAAAAAACAAACAACAAAACAAACTATTGATAATGCATATTCTGTCCTTCCTAATTGCTTCAAGATCTTCTATTTCCACAATAGCAATACCATTTAAAACTGGACTTTGGATAAATCACTAACAGGACTACAGTTGGGCCACATAAAATATTCACCTCATTTTTTTGATAAAGTGATTAAAGGAGAGTACTTCAAGGTCAACATTTTCATGCAGCTGAGGGTACTCTTCATAATATCCATCCACCTATTTTATATACTGGTAACTTTGAGTATTCCTGCTGTTGTCAAGACAGGACAAATTCAATAATGCTTATGGTATTCTGATAAGTAGCAGGTTATTAATCAGAGATAAAGTATTGTCTGAAACCTCATAGGAGAAATACACCATGTGTTCATTTCAGTAAATACTAGTCTGAATTCTGTCTAAATTCTTGGGTAGTGCTTGGCTCAAAACAGTAGGAGGATGATGTTAAATGCAAATGCAGTTGCCTACAGCAAGTGGTTCTCCTTGAGCTTTGAAAATTTACCCCTTTCTTTTTTTGAAAATTTAAATAGGCAAGAAAAAAGGCTCTTGACTGGGTTTGGATTCATCTAATGACTTATTCAGTGATGACATATCATATATTATTAATATAGATTTTAATTTTATGCCTCTAATTTATTGCTACCCAGTCTCCTCTCTCTTGACCATGCCCACACAGTCTAGATATATTGAGGGTATAAAAATAAAAATGTTGTTTATCAGAGTTGGTCATCTCCATTTGGATTCTTGCCTGGATAGGTAGGTAACAAATTTGTGTGAGTATATAGCACATTTGTTTATCATCTTTGGTGCTTGGAAAATTCAACATAATACATATAACACTAGTACCACTTTTCACGACAACTCCCAGGACCAGGAAAGCTATGGAAACTCAGAATGCCCATGATAGAACTAGCAGAATGTAAAACTCTATGTATTTTCAATTCTTTTTACAAGTCTGCTTGTTTTAAGAGAAGGGTTGGCCATAAAACAAGAATTCTATTTCCAAAACTCTTTAAGATTTAAAATATACAACAATTTTGCTGTGGAACACTCACATGACCTTTTAGAATTTAAGTATTGATTCATTCTGGCATAACTCATTACTTGGGTAGAAAACATTTCTTGGAGTATGGGGGATTCTACACTCACAGTTTCTTTCCTCTAGTATATAGCAGATTTCTATAGTATAAAGTATATAGTATATAGTATATTTCTATCTGTGCTATTATTGTATTTTATATAAAAATAAATAAATGAACAAGATAATACAGCTCTTACAGAACAGAAAAAATTGAGCCAGGTAGAAGATGGAGTCTGAAGCCTGAATCATCTAGAACCCCTTCACATGGTCAAGCTATTAACTATTTTGGATAAAGCTCTCTGAATTTGGCCAGTGACTTTATTCTATATTGAAAAAAAATAGCCAATATGTTCTGACATTGAAATCTTCATGTTGATTTGATAAACTGTCAACATGCAAAGAATTTTTAAAGCTTTTGACCAACCTCATAGTGATTGTCTTCTGAAAATATAGTTAAACAAGATTTAATAAACTGTTAGGGTTTTAATGATTTTTTTAAAGTTAATATGTTTCCCTTATTATTTAACATGCCTTGAAAAGTATAGAGGACGTAATTCTTATCTGAGCATAAGGCTTGTAATTACTATGATCTGACACCAAAAATTAGATTAGACTATGTTTCTGAAGTCAATATGAAAGTGCAGAACCCAAGGCTTATAATATCTTTTCCTTCCTTGCTACATTTAATAAAGATTTCTTTCTGATTGTTGGCTGGTATAAGTTTACTGCTGAGAGCATGAGGAAAGAAAAGAACTACTTGGAAATTATAAAGTGCTGATGTCTTCTGAAAAATTATCTAAAAAAAAAAATAATTATAAGTCCTTAATTGTGGGTGTGGAATACTTTGCAGTTCTGGCTCTGACCTGAACTCCATTACACCTAGTAATACTCACACACTGACATACACCCTCACATCAGCATCCTATTTCTATTTGGCCCAGTTAACTCTTAGAAAAACAAATATTTCTAAACCAGCATAATTTTCCTTGGTTCTGGCATGAAATAACTGAGCCACAGCATCTGATGATGTGAAAGAGCTCTGCTTTCCCTGCCTTGCCCATGTCAAGAGTCAGTCTTCCACATATTTTCGTGACACAGTCTTGTAGGAGTCAGCAGAGTGCTGTATAGACTTTGGCCCAAACAGCTGGATGAGTGACTGAATCTGCTCACTGACTTCAAATCACATGTTATCAGTGAAACCTTTGCTGCTGTATTTCCTTTCATTGTGTCCTTAGGCTGACCATTTCCTGTTCATGTCCTTTAAGCAGAGAATATGCAGAAGATCAGGGTCAGCCCCCATGCTGCAAATGCTTCACTTATGGTTTGGGAAGATAAAACTGTTATTTTAATAGGGTTTGAACAAACATGAAAGTTGCCTACACTTCTTTTTTTTCTAATCAGTCACAGAGAACTGATCATAAAAATTGCCTACATCATCAATTTTTAGCCAATATTGAACCGATTCTTTTAAATGTGGTGTGTAGTTGCAGCTGGGCAAATGCAAGCTATTGCATCTGTGGAGAAAGCAGAATGTTTTTTAATGACCCTATGCTGTAATCTAAGCCAAGTAAATATAATGATTCACCCCGGGAAGATAAATTATTGCCTGGCAAAATGCCAAAGCATTTTAATTTGTGACTCCAACATGTGTCTCTTGGAACCCATTGTGAAATGTCTGGGATACAAATTATTTTCCAAATTGTTATATAACTTCATAATTCATTGTGGATTTTTCCCCTTTCTCATTCAGCACATGCATATGTATGCTTAATTTAGACAAAAAGTTTGCTTTAAATAGCCACCTGAAAACCCTCTGCTGTAACACCATGGGGAAAAAAACCCAAAACCTCAGTTGTGATTGTCAGTAACATTCAAGATTTCAAGTTAGAGCTGCAGCAGGTGTCAGGGGGCTACTTGTCACCACAGCTTGGAGATGTGACAAATTGTCAGAGCTGGTTGGATGTCCTAGGCTGTTATTAGCCATCTGTTTGCAGCTCTGGGAGGGTCAGCTGCCTGGACTTGACCAATGCCACCTTTCAATTAGAGAATTTAAAGTATCAGCCTATTTAGAGCTGACTGTGCTGCTTATAAAAGGATGATGCATCACATGGTGCTGGGCAGACTTGTTACTGGGATTTTGTGGAAATTGTGGCATACAATTTAGGATTCAACTGTGGTATACAATTTAGAATTCAACTGCCCAAGTCTCCTCTTGGCACAAAGTGGGTCTGAGTCTTTGCCTCTGCGCCCCGCTCTCAGTACCTTCACTTTCCATGACACCTGACATGTCAGGACTTTCTGCTGTATAGGAGAAGCTTCTATTTGCCCATTTATGTTTGTTCTATGTCATCCTTACAGTAACCACAGACAAGATTACTCTTGCAAAGTCCCTCCTCAGCTCCTGGTGCTTTCAAGTGCTCATTTGTTCCCATAACTGTTCCCAGAGAAGTCACTCACTCCTCTGAAATTTGCAAGTTCAGTGGCTGAAAAAAGACTAATATACTATACATTTCTAAAACAAGCCCGAATCACTCATTCTACTTCTACTTTTACTGTAGTGCACCTAACAGAATCAGAACCATAAAAGCTTTAGAAATCAATAAAGTAACAGTTTATATATTTTTGTATATGATGTGTGTCAAAATATAACATGAGCAATTCTGACTACAGAGACAATAATTCCATTGAGAGTTTCTGCTAAGATCATGTTATAGATCAGGAGTGCCTTGCACAGTTTAAAGAATATTTAGCAAGAATTTAAGACCCTTAGCTAAACATACCGATCTTTTACAGCAAACGGATTAGACCTGTATTGCATGTTCACAGGTGGCTCGGCACACGTCCTACCTGTTTCTCAGTACAATTCTTGGTTTCATGCAACTATATGCAAGGTTTGGTGATCTTTTCTTTGGGGGTTGAATCACGAAGATTTCTTTGAAATGGCATTTTTTTCCTCAGTGAAGTTACTTATTTCCTGCCTTTCCATCTTATTTAGCATTCACAGAAACGGCTCTAGGGAAATTTCCATTTGCCTGCTCTATTAATGCTGTGGTAGCAGAGTGTGACCACCATGCTATCACGTATCTAGCCAGCCAGATTTTCCTTGGAAGGTAAAGTAAGCCAAACCAGCCCCAACAGCTGAGTAGATGCTCTCAGCCCGGCACCCAGAACCCCAGAACATGTTGCTTTTCACTGAGACAAATTGCAGAGGGGCAGAAGCTGTTGCCTAATGGGAAGACATGTGGGTCTGCGCTTTGACCAGTGCTGGGTGAGGATAAATTTGGTTGCTGTTGGAGAAAGGAGAGAAGGGGCCAAGCTGGACTGGCCTTGCAACTGCACTGTATTGTAGATATACCATGGAAGTCTGAGCTAAGCTGCCTGCTATATAACAGTGGCTGTTGTGATGACAGTTCTTGTCAGAGTGATGGTATCATGAAGAACTGTGTACAATGGACAAAGAATGATATGTTAAGTTGATGTCCTAAAGTATAGGTGTCATGATGACATGCACAGCTCTGGGTTGAGTGTGTAGGTGCTTTTACTTTCTCTTTTTCCTGTGACTTTACCTACTTCCATCCCTATAAGGAAATTAATTTCAGAAACATTTATGTTCACATTAACCAACCTCTTTTTTTTTCTTTCTTTCTTTTTTTTTTTTTGTTTTGTGGAAAAGATGGAAGATAGTTTACAAAAGTGAAAATTGAACTTTTTCATTATTTTAATATTCATCCTTATTGTTGTTACTTATATTTATTATAGGTTGTGCCACATGGTAGTAGAAAAGAGCCCATTCAATGAAATTTTAAATAAAATCAGTTGCAAAAGAAGGTTAGTGACAGAATGAGGGGTAACAGTTTAAAACTGAAGGAGGGTAGATATTAGGAAGAAATTCTTCCCTGTGAGGATGGCAAGGCACCAGGACAGGTTGCTCAGAGAAGGTATGGATGCCCCATCCTTGGAAGTGTTCAAGGCCAGCTTGGATGGGGCTCTGAGAACTCAGTCCGCTGGAAGATGTCCCTGCCCAGGGCAGGGGGCTTTGGAACTAGGTGATTTTTAAGGTCCCTTCGAACCTAATTTTTTAGTAATATAGTCTACAGCTTTTTACTAATATATGAAAGTGAACTACAGCTTCTATCTCTAATATTTTGTCCTATCTAGGTACTCTCAGTCTATTCTAAACAGTCATGGACATGTATATAAAGTACATAATATTCAGAGCCTATGCCTATGTGTCTTGGATCTTCCTGGGGAAACCAAGGAGGGAAGATTTTTATAAGTCTGTATCAGATAAGAAATAATAATTTAATTCTCACTTCTATGACACTTACTGAGAAGCTGAGATTGAATCAGTCTATATAACCTCCCTGCATGACTCATAAACTCAAAATTTTCTTAAATTTTAGAAAAGCTTATTTCAATGGAAATGAGACAGAAAAGAAATGTATCACATAAAACAACCAATTGCCTTCTTGTCTTACTGAGTATAGTGGTATATGTATTTTTTAATTCACAGAAATGTACAGAAGCTCACTCAGTTAAAATCATTATGACTAATCGGAATTGTAATTGGATGGGGTTTTTTTATTAATTTCTAAATTAAGAATGCAAAGTCACTTTTTTCTATTCTTCTATTAGCGCTGTTCACATACTAATGAACCTGCTATACTGTGAAGAGTCCCAAGGGGTTGGAAAGAGAAAATTAATATGTAAGAACAGAGGTGGGAGAGGCAAGTTTGTTTTATGCATGTGTATGTATGTTAAACTCAGTGTCTTTCATTTAAAAATGAAAATTAAAAAAGTAGTTTCTTTTTTGAGTATTATGTAGTAGGTAGAAGTTTGTGTGGTTTTAAAGATCTGTTTAGTAAAAGATTTGGCTTAATTAGAGCGAGGAGTGTCCAAAGTCTTCTTTTGTCTGTTGAAGGATAACTAATTTGTAATACACTCTCCCGTCAAAGGGAGCAGATATATACTTCCTAGTAATAGCGGAATGTCTGGACCACAAAATCACTCTTGCCAACCCCTTTTTGAAGAAATCTCTGCCAGTAAAAAATTGTGACAGTAATGTTTCTTTTTCCTTCTGTTTTTCATGCATTATTTGGGAGGACCACACAGCATAGGGAGCAGTGGTGTACCATAGCTGCCACTGAAATAACTGCAGTCTGAAAAACCTTGAGCACAAGGAAATGGAAAGTATTCAGGGTGGAATTACTGGGGATTTACCCTCCAAAGGCTGCATAAATGTTCATGTTTGCTTTCATTTTAGTCACAGTGGGTTTCCATATCATAACTGGATGGATACTCATTGAATGTCACTGGTTAGGCTTGAGTGTTATCCAAATACAGCCAGTTAAGTATCTGTTACAGCTTGTTCTTTTTATGTGCCAAAAACATAGCTTGACCTGCTAGGAGTCCATAAATATAAATATCAACTTTTAAGACTTTTACTTGGAGTTCAGATTTTTTAGAGAGTAAAGCAAATTTTCTTTTGAAACTTGGTCATACAGTTTCAAATTTAAGTGTGAGGCACTTTTCTGGAGAAGAGCTAAGTTTTGTTGTTTAAAATAATAAAGACATCAATCACA
This sequence comes from Sclerurus mexicanus, assembly GCA_013396755.1. Taxonomy (NCBI): domain Eukaryota; kingdom Metazoa; phylum Chordata; class Aves; order Passeriformes; family Furnariidae; genus Sclerurus; species Sclerurus mexicanus. The sequence continues at coordinate 730,725 of VWZF01001128.1, forward strand.
TTCAACATGCTAGAAATCAATGACAAACAAATATTATAACAGTTTCAAATCATGCCAACAGTGTTAAGCACTAACTAGCTTAATTTCTATGTTACAACATTAATTGTATCCCGGCTATACCTGCTGGGTTTGGCTGAAAAAAATATTAAATGTGGCATTAATATGAAATCTCTCCTGGGAACTTATTTGGGGGTTTTTATTATTTTTAACTGTTAAATTTACAGAAGTATAAAAGTAAAAAGCAGAAACTCACATCTCATAATTACATTTTCTGTTTCAAATAAGATCCATATTAAAGGCTTCAAAGTTTATTAACATCTGTCAATAATTTGAACTCTAAATATGGATTGACCATAGCATAATAAAATAAATCCAGTGAACAAAGAAAGTAAAGTGGTATAAATGTCTCCATGTGGTGATTATGCTTACAAGGATATTTACACATGAATAGGTCTGTCTGGATGCAGCTCATACCTTGAGCTGCATAAATTACTCACAAGTGCATTTTATGAATGGCAACTCATTACTCCAAATGATACTGATCCAAAGACACTTTATACTGCATTTTGCTTTTATACCCTTGTATATAAATAAATATATAAATTATTATATTTAACAACCATTGCAATGGCAATTAACCCCATAAGCATTGGTAGCACTTCAGATCAATATATATGTTTCAGAGCTATGTGTGTTGTGTTACTCTTACATGCTGGGAAAGAAATTTAAGTCCTGGATTCTGTCGATTCCTGAATTTGCATTGAGGCATTCTCTTTATTCAAACATGCAGTCTTTTATTCTCATTTTGTAGCTTCATTGCATACATCAGTCTTCTTCTCAAATATCTAATTTCATTGAAATTGTTTGTAATTGGAACTTAACATAAGCAGATATATTGGGGAAAATACACTGAATATTTGGACTTGATAACAAACTGGAAAACTGATGTCAAATTTATCTTTTGAAAAGTGTGAATTGTGAATTTAAAGTGTAAAAAGGATGGTTTAAATTGTCTGGTTAATTCAAGTCCCTTGAACCAGTTCCAGTCATCTTGTCAGTTTTTAAATCTTTGCTAAGATTAAAAGATTTTCATTAAGAAATGCATTGGGCAAATTTTGCTCAAACTGTCTATACCAGCAGTTGCTTTTCCTTTATGGATTATCTGTAAAGACAGACACATTTGAGAGCTTTCAACAGAGGAGAAAACATATTACTTGCTATAGTGTCAAGTTTTCCATTTCACTATGTAGCGACACTTTAGGGTCATCCTGTCCCCTTTCAGAGATATGTTTGCACAAGAATTGTTTAAATGCAAAATAATAGGACAGGGAATTCTGTATTTCTACTCTGTCTGAGTGTGATGTAGCACATGAAATAAGAGTGTACTGGGTGACTAGCTGACTCTCTCTGGAGGCAGAAAATAACCTCCAGACCAGTTATGGATTACAGGCCATAAACTACCGAATAAAGGATGTGTTTAAGCTGCTCATTTCTGCTAAGATTTAAGATTTCTATCAAACTGTTTCAGCTAACTGTTTGCAGCTTAATATTTCTGGTCAATAACCAGATGACTGAAGAAGAGAAATCAGAGGTTTGAGAAAGCCCTAATGAACATTCCTAGGCGTGAGCCTTTGTACAAGTACTCATGAGACTTCTTGTTTTCCACAAGCATTTTGGCTAAAGAAATACTCACGTGTTTTCTGAAAATAAATACAAAAAGTCATAAATACCACTGAGGTGAATTCATGGTTTTACTGTAATACATATCTCTGAGTACTTACTTCGCAGTATTCACCCATGTCTGAAGAGTAACAAGGGAACTCCTGGAATGTAAATGTTCTTTATCAGCAGGGAAACTAGCAGCAAAATATATCTGTTGTACACAGAACTCATGTCTCTAGATCTGTATCTGTCACGTGTGTAAAAACACAGAATAAAAGTAAAGTTGTTGAAGTAAAATTTCATTGTGCCTGGGAAAGGCTGAAGTAAAACAACATTAAAAGTAAATTACATTTAAACGATGCAAAAAACATGTTGTATAGACTGCTAAATGCTATTGAGGGACTGGATGTGTTACAGCTGCAGATGTTGATTTGTAATACTGGGTCATGCAAATGTTTTTCTATGGACAAATACACTATAGAACTAAAATATGACTAAATTTTAAAAAGTATTGTAAAGTGCAGTTATCACTTGTGTAAGGTAAAAGCCTTGAACCTGTGAGGAAAATAATTAGAGAAGGATTCTTTACCTAGCATTGCTGATGTATGTGGTCTTAAAAAAATAATCTTCAGAAATTTAATTTTAATAGAACTGTTGCTGTTGACTAGTTCCTACATATATTTTAAATGATTCATCACAGTCCTGCAAGCAGAGCAGGCAAATAGGAGCTCTGGGGACTTCCTGGATCTCATTGACCAAACACTGAACACCCAGTTTTTCTTCATTCTGTCAGATGTTTTGTACAGACTGCTGAGCTGCTTCTAGAAATTAAATTAAATAAGAATTTCAGAAACCCCGTAGTTTTCAGAATCAACTTCATTTCATAAGAGGTTGTTAATGGAACTATGTATTATCCTTTAAGTACTTAGGTCTGTAAATGAGGGGGTTTTTAACTCTACTTATAGCCTGGGACATTCTTATTTGAACACCCTTTTAACACTAAGTATGTCCTTCAATGCATGCACTATTGATATCAAAAATTCATTGTTTCAGAAATGTCGTCTTCATAGTCTTTGAACTTTGTATCATCTGCCAAACAAAATGACAGTCAAAAAATTCTGCCCCCTTTTTTTTCTGTCCTTCCGCTTTTTTCAACTTCCTTGCTTTTCATTATTACTGTTTCTCTGAAATGACTTTATCACAATGGAACATAAACAAAAGATTAGGTATCTCATCTGGATTAGCTTCACAGCCTCTCTCCTTTTCACCCCCAAAATTCAATGACCTGCTAAAATATGGTATCAGCTGAGTTTTCTTTGGCCAGCTAGATTCACTTGACTTGACACTAGCAAGATCAAACTACTGCAGACTGTCAGCATAAGGGATATCCTTTGAAAAACAGAAGTTTTTCTTCTTTAGGGTCAGACTTTTTTCCTAGCTCCTTTCTCCTTTGTATTTTGGATTCCCCTTCCCATCTTCACAGAAGGAAAATATATCTTTGTGTAACTCCAGTTGCCCTCACAGTGTTGCTTTGTAAGACAGCAATTATATTTTGAACACCCCAGCAGAATTTACAAATCTATTCCAAAGATTAAAAAAATTAATGTTTTTTCTGTATTTTAGAATTCATATTTTAAAATTATGAAAATTTTGATTTTCAGTTTGCAGATGTTTAAACAACCAAAAGACAACTCCTGAAAGCTATGCTAGTTTCAGATTGTGATTTCAGATGTGATAGCATTACTGTTTTGTAAACTTCATTATAGAAAGGAAAATCTAAATAATTTTGAAATATTACCCTGCTAATAAAGCTAAAAATACCTGCATGGAAAAACTCTTCTCAGTGGAAGACTACTTTTTACTGGGGGAAAGCATGTGGTTGTATGATATGTGTCTGTCTTTACATCCACAATAAGAAAAAAATTGCATGGTTAATGATTATACTTGTGATAATGACAACTCAAGTAAAGTTCTGTCGTTCCATTGAGGATACCATCTTTCCCCCTTATAAACATGCATCTAAATATTCTGTTTGGTCCTAAAGGCATCATGAATTCTGAACAGGGTATGGTTTTCTGTTTGATTCATTCGCTCTGCTGGTGCAGTTGCACTGATATCAAAGGATTTTAGGGAAGAGCTTAGCTTATGGGAGCTGACTGTGATGAAGGTTTTCAAATATTTTCCAGAAGTCTTGAGAGGAATTATGACCTAGTAATTTTTTTTTCTTAATTAATCTGGAAATGAAACTGTGTCTGTGCAGCTCAGAACTCTGTAATGGTCTGAGACTTGAAATGGAGATTGTGCTAGAGTTCACAACTTCAGGGTTAGAAGAATCCAATTAGAAATGGAGGTCGAATGACTTTTGCTGTTTTAGGCCATTCACATAGGTTTCATGCAGCTGAATAGACTAAGAATTCACTTGCATTATTGAAAATGGAATATTTCTGGTTGTGCTTTCCTGGATGAACAGAGAAAACCATTTCTATTTAGTGCTATTTTCATTGTTATTCTGAAAGATATACTAGCTTTTACTGAATGCTTTCCAAATCTATGGGAGAATGACTTGGATACAAAAGGAAGACCTATAATAAACATGTAACCTGAGAAGCTCAGCAGGGTGTCAAAGGATAAGCTGACTTACTAATAAGTGAGGGGCATGAATTTTATCGCTGTGATGTCTATGAAATCTCTTCAGTGAACTGTGTATGACACTACTATGTAATGGTTATAAAATATTGAAGTTCTAACCTTTGGAAATGTTATAGTTTACTGAAAATTAACTTTAAAATAGCAGTTATTTTAGATTAGTAGATAGCAAGATAGCTGGAAACAATACTGCTATAAAAGAAACTTTAATCATAGAAACATAATACAAAGAACTGGAATATATACACATAGGAAAATATGTCTATACTATCTGTGTTTATATGCCACGTGTTATGCAATTCCAGGGGCAATGTTAGATGACCAGAGTTTTTGCTTATAGGACACTTTTTCATTTATAATGAAATTTCCAAGAGATATTAACAGTTTTTAGATATGAGGCTTGGTGATTGTGGGTGTAAGTATTGTATTTTATAGCATATAAAATTACAATGAACTGCAATTAGGGAACAAACTCCTGCTTCTTACTGCTTTATGCAACACTGTTATCCCTGACTAATCTATATGCAGGTAAGGAACTAAAAAATGGGCAAAAGTTAATTTCTACTGAGACTGCCAAAAAAACCCAGTTAACAAAGACTCCTTCCTCAAGCCAGAGCATTAACAGGTATACACCAGTTGTCATCTTGCAAGTGACTTGCACTCTGCCCCTTATTATAGCTTCTGATCCTCCATTCATAGGGTCCATTATTTCTCTCCTGCTTCTGCTGTGGACCACCTTGGCTAGCTTTGCTTCAGGCCTGTGTACACTTTCTCAGTGATCTCCACTGCTATGCCTATTTCTCCCCTCACCTGCCTTTGGAATGTACTCTTGACTAGCTCTTCTGGGGCACAGGGACTTCTTCCTTTAACCTCTGACACTAACCTTGTTTTGCCTTCTCACTCCAGTTTTACACCTTAGTTATCTGTGCATATAGTGTCTAACTCCTCAGTTACCTGTAATCAAGTCCCTGCTTAGTCTCTATGTGCCACTGTGAAAAGCTCTGTAACTGCCAAAACTAATCTGGACCTCAGTGGCTCACCCTCACAATAAAAGAAACTTTTACACAGATAATTAGTACATAATGTAAGCCACACAGGCCAACTTTGCATTTATTTTTCTCAAATAAAACAAAACAAAAGAAATTGCTCTATTTCATCAAAGTTGATGCACAGCTTGACCACAAAAAGGACCTGGAACCAGATGTTCTACTCTACTCAGTCCTCACGTTGCCCAGGCAGATGTGTTTCTCTGCACAATATATGTCTTTGTGAGCAGGAATTTCAATCATTTTAAACACAATTTAAAATGCATTCATATTAAATTTGTTGCCAAAACTTGTATTAGAGATATTTGTTTTCCTTTATGCAGGCTTTCTAGACACATCTTTCTCTTTTTGAGATAACTAATACTGGTGTGAACTGCTAGTGTATAATGCTAAAGTTGCATTTCGCTCGTCATATCATTATAGCTAATTCAATAAACACTGAAGTGGTTTCATTTGATTACAGTAACCAATACTTTCAGAGAACAATACATTTTGAAGAGATTCTGTCTATTCAGTGTATCCACTGAAAAGGCAGCCTACTGAACCAATGGCTGCTAACATAACATACTTCTCAGTTTTAATTTATTTTTATGATGTAGTTTATTTTATGATTAGTGGGTGGCATGCCTGCACAGGCCATTTTGTGATTCTGTATGATTCAGTGATTTTTTATTTTTAATTTCTATAAAGTTACTGTGACATGCAGAGAAACGTGCACACATATGTGAAACATTCAGAGGTTTGCAGACTGAGTGACTGGTAATAGGGATAGCAAATCTCCCTCTTGCATGCTACTGCTTCTTATTCTGACCCTGGAAATGAAATTCAAGAGGAGAAAAAACCCTGATGTGAGTCAGCAGCCGTGGTATGACAGTCACATATACCTTTCAGTTGGACAAGAATTGAAGAAGGTAATACATTAATTTTTAATGTGTTCAGCTTGAAACTTCACTAGTAAGCCAAAAACATTCACTTCTGTTGCCCATAATGCTGAATGAAGCCCTGGCATAATATGGTCAGCAGTTTCATCCTAGAGATACTCAAAGTAATATTTTGGAGTCTTTATGAAGACTATTATGGAGTAGTTCAGATTTGGGGAGAAATTTTTCAGTAAATTGCTTTTGGTTAGTAAAAGCTAGTGCTCACACAATAAACAATCTCAAAAACAGAGGTAGATTTCAGTTAGTTTTTTGATAAACTGTTAGGGTTGAGATCTTAGTTTCAAGAAATTTTTGATTACAGATAATGCAGACAGGTGATCAGATATTCATTATGCTTTTCAAAGTGACAACGCAGCTCAAATCTACACAGGTTTTCAGATAGCAGCCTCTGTGGAAAAATGATCCTCCTTTACAGGAATAAAAAGAATAAAATCTCACACACTTAAGGTGAAGAAATGTAAACAATGAGAAAAACTGACAGAGGCATACACTTGGTTAGGGCGTTTGAGTTCTCTAATACCTGGAGCAAGGGCTATTCAAAAGTATAGCTGGAAAAATATGAACTCTGTTGTGGACTCTGTTCACAACTGTTCTCTACTAAAACTGGATTGGAGCTGAGTTTTCACCTTCACTTGACAGGAAAAGATATTAGAATAAGAAAAAAACCCTACTATACCTTATATCCCCAGACATTCTCAGATACTCAGGAAATAAACATAGTGTTTATACATGAAAACACAATAAGACAGGAAAAGGATATCAAATATTTTATTTTTCTTTGATTTCTGTGGAACTGGGTCCTTAAAATAAGCCTCCTCAAGGCCATTCTTAGAAGAGCGGGAGAAGGAAAAATGGTAACCATGTCACATAGTTACTAATATCCTTTTAATTAAAAAATATAGCCAGGGCTCAAAGTGGATGTTGTCTAGCAAGTCTCCTCGTGGTGCCTATAGGTGATCAACTCATATTCTCCTCTCTTTTTCAGTCAAGTCTGTTATGGTCACAGAAAACAATGGTGAAGACACAATTTCTAAAAATAGAATTCAATCACAAAGGCAGATGTTTCATTTGTTCCATTCAGCCACTGTTAGCTTGATACGTTTTTTTTTATTTTCTATTAAATGAATGGAACACACAAAAGGAGTAGCTTCCTGGGATGATAGTTACCCCAGGCTCTGATGAAGCTTCTTATTTTCCAAAAAATATCTCAAATAAAAGCAGATTCTGATGCTCTTAGATTAATAAGACATATCTAATAAAGATGGATTTTATTGAATTCATGGCACTGTGATAGTTTAAGTTGATCAAGGGTAGGAAGAGAATCCCATTTGAAGCAAAAATATTTTTATTAAACACTATAAAGTCTGGAAATATTGTACTTATTGAGCCTGAAATAATCAAAATGACATAGTGATATTTGATATGTTACTGATTTAATGCAGTTTCCCCTTTTTTTCAAGTTCTCAAATTTAATATGAAAATGGCGAAATATATGTAAAATTTGTGGATAAGAAAGAGAAATGTGTATGATACAGAGTGACTCAAAATTACTAGAAACCTTTTACTCATACAATCAGAAGAATAGGATCACAATTTGTACAGCAATTTAACACTAGTTTTAATTATATTCCAAATGCTTTTGCACACAGAGTGCTAGTATCCTCCAGTGGAACAGACTTGTAAAATGACTTTTTTAAAATATAAAATGAAAATAAGCCTTTTCATTTGTTGCTGTCCTTTACTGTGCCCATAGATGAAAGGGAATATGTATTTGTCATTATAATAATTTTCATTTCTTATAGCCATATGGATGGTCCAAAGCCTTTATTACAGTCAGAGCTGGTGTGTTGCTGAAGAGCCTTCTGTCTAATCCATTTTCCCCTGGAGCATAGTGTGGTGTCAGCTGTGCAACTGTTCAAAACTGGTGCTTGAGTTGAATGCACTTCCCTTTACTTCCTTGTCATTCTTGAAGATGTGTCTGAGAAAAACTTCTCAGTTACCAGTGATACAACTTTATTTGCACCATGCTACCAGGTCTAATCCTGAAGTAGTTCTTTTACTTATTCTGCCTGGAAGAAGTTGGTAGGGATAACAATGGGTTGTAAAAAAGCCAATTTCCTGCCCCTGGTGCTCTTGACTGTCTGACTCTGGTCTCTCATGTCAAGCTGTATGAATGCAGGCCCTAGTGCATCCCTCGCCAGGTAAGGCAGTGAAGATCTTTATGTTACAGAGCTGTAAGAGTGTTTACAGTTATATTTACTGATCAGTTTCTCTACTAAAATGCTTGCTGAATTTAGAAAAGATAGAAAGAGTGGGCAAGTCTCATTTAGCTACAAGCATATATTATCTGTAGGTGATTTCCTGTGCTGGATATGTTCCTGATCATAAGAAAAAAGCCAGTGAGAATGAATGCATAGTTGTGAGAGAGCTGAAGAGCCACTCTTGCTTTCAATTCTGCACCATTTTCTAATGTGACCTTTTCATCTGTATTATGGAATCTTTATAATTAAGAAACAATTTCTTAATGTTTAAAAGAAGTGGGAAAATAATATTCAGAGGAAGAAGCAAGTATGTCTTAAGGCTCTTCTCTGCTGGAGGTAGGAAGAGACAGAATCTAGATTTGAAACATCAAACTAGATGTATGCATACAGGGTTAAAAATGAAGGAATATTATAAAATATTGGTTAAGGATTTTAAAGAGCTGCCTGGCTGTTCTGATACTGAACATGCATGCATACTTTGAAAGTAGGTATTTGCTACTTGTGAAATATTTTAATTTTTTTGCTTAATATTACTCCATCTAATAGGTCCACAAGAGCTACCTTTAAGCATTGCTGTTTTGAAATTACACAAGGAGAAATAATCTTACCAAGAAGTTTTCCATCTCTAAGTGTTAGTGTCCCAGCTGAAAGCATGGCCAGTCTCTTTGTGGTCAGCCTTGTGGCCAGCCTTCTTCTTCTTCCCTCATTTCCTTTCTATTGTGGAAGAATACAATAGAAGCTTCACAAAGAGGAAAATACTTGTAGTATTTAGGGTGGACCAAAAACTAATTCAAGGACCAAAGAGGACAATCATTCAAATAGCCAGATATAAAAGTTATGCTCAACTAAAAATATCTATGCTTGTCATAGATGTACCATGTAGCAATAGTCTATGCTAATTCTTTTTCCCAAGCTCAGTTATTCATTATAAATAATCACAGATAGTCTAAAAATATGTTTGAAAAGCTAACATTGTAGCATGCTGCTGTTTTTGGTACCATCTCAACTTCTACCTTTCACTTTTTGTATCCCTTTTTTTATTACTTTAATCGCAGACTGCACCTGGACACCAAACAGTGGAAAATATCACCTAGAAGCAATAATGGAAGATGTGGGCTGACAGCCTCATTTTTCTCAGAAGTTTTGTTGACTGGTTTTCGGATGCCTTTGCTCAATCTGATCAAGGTGTTGGGGTTAGGTGGAATTACTACAGTTTTCTAGAAGTAGATGACTACAACAGCTGGCTAAAGATATTTTGCTAAACTGCTTAGTATTTTAAGGTATTTAGTTTAAAATATTTTTGGACATCTCTGTGCTCCTCTGCAGAAAACACTAGGGACAAACCCATACTAATCAACTCTAGAAGTACTTTTGTGATTCTAATGAATGCATGAGCATTGAACACTTTGATAAAGGGGACTTCCACAAAACCTGAGACAAGCTTTGAATTTTGGTACTACAATGACTCACTCAGAGATTTTTCTTCATGTGTGTGTGTTAGTCTCTAATGAAGTGCAAAATCTCACTGACTGTGTAAGTAATGAGGAATCCATCATATGTAATAAAGACAGGGTTTCTGGCTGCTACAATACACCAGTACAACAGCAATATAGGGAGAAGATATAGATGTGATTTGGTATGGAGTCAGGGTAACTGCAGGGGTCTCTGAGCTATTTAGGTCATAAGATGAACAAGAATATTTCTATAGTTAAACAGGACCTTCATCTCTTCCCAGTTAATGACGGAGTTACTTTGATGCACAGGCAATGCTAATACGGGGAAATTATACGTAACAATCATTCTTATCTATTTGTGTACACTTCTACAGATTTTGTTCATTCCTTTGCAAACTACTGAATGGTCCCATTGTAGTTGCCACTATGGGAAAAAACATGTGTGAGTTAATTAGAGCAAGTTTTGTAAGCCTCAGCTCTTATTGCTATTGCTGCTGTAATCCAAACAGCAAAAATACTGGTTTTAGAAATATTAGGGAGTCAATATTTCAAGTAAAGTTAATGTGATATCTTTTTAATATATATGTGTAAATATACAATTTATTTTGTTTTCCTCTTTCTTTCTCCTGTAAAGAAAGTGTATGTCTTTGTGGTTCTCCAGGAGCTCTAACAAAGATCCTAGGAGAAACAAAGACTGTGTTGAGTAAATATCTGTTTAAAAGAAGCCCAGCAACACATATCCTCCAGCACCCCAATGGCCATCAGGTCACTGCTACTGTCAGGTACTGATTCTCACTCTCTCGTACTTCAAAACGCTGTCATTGATTATTTTCCTTTTGTTTATAAATCACTCTAAATGTAATTTTATTGCCTCTGCAAACCACTAAAAATTAAAAGTCAGTTTTAATAGCATGTTAATGTTTACAAATTTTACATGTGTATGACTTTCTATACCTTAATAATGTCATGATGATAAAGCCACCATCCAGACAGAAATAATAATATTCTGATGTCTGAAAGAGAAAGAGCTAATTGGTGATATACAGAAACTATACAGAAACTAGTATACTCTTTAAAACTTTATTTTTATTTTCTTGTTCTACCTTTTCCCCAAGCAGGAAACAAATTTTCAACTATTGGTCAGATGAAGAGCTCTTTACTTCTAGTAATTTTCTTCTAAATAACAAACAAACATAGGACACTATACTCATTGAGTCTTTTCTTTCTTATCTTTCTCTACCAAAGACATTTTAAACAGATGATCATAGACAGCCATTTGGAGATATCACCGGCTGAGTTCTTCAAGTGGGTGATGTGAGTATTCAGTTTAAGCTATGCCAAAGATCCTGCTTTCTTATTGTATTTCTACCTTTAGCATTGGGTCCACAGATATATCTTTATGAAATATGCGTATGTGATAAAGGTTTTGCACACAGGTGCAAAGTCTTGGCACTGGCTGGATGTTTCAGAGGCTTTTAAATAAAAATGTTCTTCTTTTATAGTCAAAGTTAACCAGATTAATATAAAGTGATGCTGAGTTTGTAACAACTAGTTCTCTCTAATGTAGAGTTTCATGGCTTTTGCTTCTGGGATTGATTCTGGGGGGAAGTGGTAATGGTATATGAGCTTACAAGTCATTCTGTCTTGCATATTGATCCTCTCTGACTAGACACCTTCAGAAGAGAGTTAGGAAAATGATGTGGATGAGTTATTGGAGGAACAGGAGATGCAGTTGCAAAGCTCTCTAAGTCCAGTTACACAGCTGTTTCATTCAAACTGGGAATATGGAGATCAAAGGAGCTCTGCACTGTTAAACAGTCTCTCTGGAGTGAGGGAATGAGACAGTGAGGATAGAGGGATGCAAATAGGAATTATGAGTCTGCTGTTCTTGCTGACAGAGGAGGATATGTGATATGGATGTAGATCCCAGAAGATGTAATAGGAAGCAATTGGACTGCTTCCCCAGCTGCTGGGGAATAGTAAACCATAGGGAATAATAGAAAGTGAATAGGTGTTCAGCTGTTTTAAAATTGTTTTTTCTTCTAGATAGTTTTAACTGTGTAATGCTTTGATCTGAGGAGGCTGCCCTGCTGCAGCACAGCTCCTGCAGAGACCAGAAATTAACTGTGCCACCACCACTGGCATAGTTGTCACTGGCAGGAGCTGTCTGCAGCTATAGTCATGCTTTTGGGTGGGTTGACTGCACAATTGCACCTCGAGGGAAGTGACAGCTCCAGCTATGAGTTATGTTGTAGGGCATTGTTTTCCAGTGACACTAGAAACCTTTTCTTTCAGGAGACACTGAGAAAACATTGCTGAAGAGAGACCTAAAATGGGAGATTCAAAATCTTACATTGTACATATATATACACACATACATATCGATCTGGTTTCCTTATACTTCACTTTTCATCAATAAATTCTGTCCATTTTCTGGGGGTCATATGTAAACAGTGGCTGAAAGATCATTACTTTAACAAGATATTAAAAAACACTTAGAATTACTTCTTAAGGTGTGTTTTCAATTAAGTAACATTTTATTATTATTTCTATTGGTTTTGATCATAAATAAAGTATAATAGTTTGGTGATTGTAATAGTATTCAGGTTCACAAATTTACACAAAGTTTTTGTTTACATTAAAAGAAAAGGTCCAGGTCTCTGCTGTTAAAAGGCATAAACTGAAATAAAGGACCTATGACCTTATAGTCCAACAGCAGGATCTGTTCTTGTAATCAGAAAGTACTTTGGATAGAAAGACCTTCCAGATGCAAAGAAAACATAAATGTTTTGGTTCCCATCTGGGTTTAAAGCCATGGGATTTATAATTCTAACTTATTTAAGTGCTTATAAAAATGTCACCCTTGTGTATTAAAAAATTCAACCAAGGGCCAAATACATTCGATGTTTAGATATGTCCCTAGGTCTCTTTGATTTCAAGGCAAATTGAGAGCCTAGAGGCTCATGAAAATTCATTTAAATGCCTAGTTGATCTCAAAAGCTGAAGCCCAAGTTTCAAACTTGTGACATATCTCTCTGTATAAAATTAATGCTAGCATTATGGATCTGGACCTTTGAAAAGTTTCACATCTATAACATCAACTAAAATGTTACAACAAAGTTAAGTATAGTTCATTTTGAGATGACACAGATATTAGTGTTACTGGAACTTTTTTTCCTGGAAAATCTCCCTTTCTCTTTTTTCCCAGATAATTAATTGATTCTTTTAAGTTGACAGGATCATGACAGACTTTAAGTAAAGTGCTTAAAAATGGTTAAATAACTTTCAGTTTTCAAAACATTTTACATAATTAGATTTTGAGCCTGTATAATTTCTGTTACATGCTCTGCCAGTGTGGAAGTTCATGAATTAAATAAATAGCAATAAGTTAACTTACAATATATTTCAATATAGTATTACTGTAACTTGAGATTGAAAAGTTGTAACATAATTTGTATAATATAACTCAAGAAAAATACCTAGTTACTTCAGTGAGATTGCTGAGCAATGTACTTACATTGCTTATATTTGTATAGTTAAGGAAAGCAAAGGATAAGGTAACAGAAGGAAGGTGTGGTGGTGTATGTGGTGTACCTGTGTGTGCACACCTTTGCAGCTGCATCCATAGATGAATTTATTTATACTGTCTTTCATGGCTGATGAGTGTGGAAGCAGGATGTACTGTAACTAAATGATACTACAGCTGCCTGAAGATGAGATGGGCAGACTACCTTCTCGGTTTGGATGTGTAAGGACTTGAAAATTTTCACATTAAAATTTTCTTATAAATTACTTTAAATAAGAAAACAAGTAGTAGTGGCAAGAACCCTTGTTGATCAGTTTTGGGGATGGGTTTTCTGAAAAAGGTATTATCAGTGATTATTCATAAATCCAAACCCTTAAATTGGATCCAAATACGGAAAATATTTTCAGTTATAATGAACATTTCTGAAACATCCAAACTGTTTTGACTGCACATGTAAGACAGCTAGCTTGAGATGCTCAGGAAAGAGGTGGTCATCCTGTACAGCTGAGTGCTAGCATGCTTAACTTGGGGTATGTGAAGAGGGTTCACATTCATCTCCCACCTAGTAAGTGGGAAGTTTTCCCACCTTCCAGGCAACTGCCTTAAGCTTAGGGCAGTCAGGCATTTTGAAATGGAGATCTCCTGGGAAGACATCAGGCTGATGGAAGGAACGATTCTATAGCTGGTTTATAGTATGAATAATACCTTATAAAAATGAAACATCTTATCTGTTTCAGTTCTGTGTGTCTGGATTGACGTCAGACCATTTGTCCTTCTGTTCCCTAACTCATCTTGCATGACCTTTTGAAAACCAGCAAAAGAATATTGGTACTGCTCCAGTTTTCTGACGTTGACTCAAGTTATTAAAAAGTCTCAGTCAGAAAATAAAAACAATCAGTTGAAATCCTCTCAGATTCTCTTCTGGGACTCCAATGCAGAATTTAAAAATACTTAACTCTAGATAGCATAAGTTTTTTCTTACATATTCTCTGGTTGCTAGTCCACTCTGAAGATGTTCATTCTCCCTGTAAGATTGAATATCTCATCCTTCATTCCAGATAGAAAACAGCACTGCACAGAATAAGACTTTCCAATCACCTGTAATAGTAAACATTTTTTTTTGCTTTAGTCACTGCCAAATACACATACTTTCTCACTCTTCTCAGTTTTCTTTATCAATTTTGCCTAGATTATTAATTTTATGTAGTTTATTCCTCTTTCTCCTTTTGTAAATCACAGTGGAGCAGCTTTGTGCATAGGTATGGAAACTGCCTGATAACCTGATGGTTGCAATATCCTCTTGGGACAGTGGGGCCTTTTTCCAAATCAGACTGCCGGAGCACATGAGCTGCAAGCTACCTTTGGGTACCTCTGGCTACCAGATATAGTCACAGCCATTTCTGGACACACTGCTTAGCCTTCTCCCTGACTAACCTCTGCCCAATTCCCAGCACGTAGAGCAGAAGGCGCAACAGAAAGGCTTTGGCTGGCAAATCACTATGATATTTGAACTGGAAACCTACCATGCTGAACCTTCCTTCCTTCTGACGGTCATTCACAAGATGTTGCCTGACACCAGTACTTGCACATTGCATTTTGCAGAGCTGGGCTTTTGCCTTCTGAGATTCCCTCAGCCTGCCCTCCCCCTCAATATTTGTGTCCTTTTTGTGCAATGGCACAAATATGTTTATTATTAGCTTCCTCTGTGCTCTTCTGTTTTATACAATCAGTGAGGGTCAGTGAGGAGTTCTGAATTTACTGGAAATAGTGTACACATTTCAGCAAGCCATTTGCTGGAATGGGTGGTAAGTACATTTAGGTTTGCATCCATGCTCAAATGAAAGAGAGGAAAAAATCTTGATCTGTGCTTTCCTTGTGAACCCTAACTACTATCGATTACTGGGTAGATGAGATACATCCTGGTGTCAGGCTCTTCACTGAAATCACTTTATTGTTCTCTGGTTTATGGCAGCAAAATAAAACCAAGGTTGGAAATAATAGTGGCATTATTGCATATCATATTAGACTCAAAAAATTATTTGTCGCACATACAGACCTAACAGTGATTTTGATGAGTTTCTAGAAACAGGCATCAATAGTATATGACAAAGCTAGAGATAGTGTTTCATTTGGTCCATTAAGTGCTTTGAAAGCATGGAGGAGAAGAGACTTTAAATGAATGTATTTTTATGTACAGACAGCTTTATAAAATGGCTTTGTAGTTTATTTGTTTGTTACGTGTGGCCCATTTCTGGCGCTTTCCTTAGATTCTCAAGGGAACTATGTTATCAAACAGCTTCATGAATTAATGACAGTTTGTGTTTTAGGCAGGAGCAGATTGAGGACCCAGCCTGGGCTTGTGACAGCCTGTGTTATACAGGAGGAAAGAATCCAGAAAAAGATAGCTGTTGGATATGAAATAAAACTCATCAAAAGGAACCTGATACAGTAAGGTTTTAGATATTCACAGTTAGAGACCTAAATGGACAAGAACACAAAACTATCTTGCCCTTTAAGTCACAGAGCTGTATTATGGAAGTTGCCTCAGCATATACTTCTGCCAGCAAAAAAAAAAAAAAGCTAAAATCTACTATGTATTGTTGACCTGGTTTATTTTCAGATTTGATTATAGGATTTAGTTGCAAGTTTGGAATTTTATTATTCTCTTTTTATTGCTTGACACAGTAAAGAGGGTGAGGTGTTTGCACTGAAAAGTTCTGATGTCTAGTTGCTAGGATACTGCTTTTTTTCCAAGTCTTTTATCAATGGATAGAATTCCATTAAAACGGAATAAAATACTGTTTCTTTTTTTATTCTATCATGGATTTTGCATCAAAACACTTCCAGTCATGAAAACTGGTGAAAATTTGTTTAAATCTTGCTTTTTTTATTGTCTTGCTAAAGCTCTCTCAGCAGTTCAAACTCAGAACAGAAAACAATTGCTACATTTTAGTCAAAAGTCAATTGTTGCTATTTGGTAGACTACATTTCAGAATGTGAAATTCATTATAACCATTTGCTGAGTGTTGATTGACTTCAGAAGGAGAAGTTGATCTGTGTACTTCTAAAACATATCTATAATATTGAAGAAAATTGTTTCATTAATTTAAATGTGTAAGGTGAGTTGAACTGGTAAATTAAATGTTTTTGTAATTATCAAAGTATATATAACCAAGCATGACCATAATCTAAAATCTCATCTGCTTAAAGATAAATCAAGAGAGTGTAATCATAGAATCGCAGAGTGTTTGGACCAGGAAGGGCCCTTAAAGACGATCTAGTTCCAACTTCCTTGCCAAGGGCAGGAACACCTTCCAGTAGACCAGGTTGCCCAAAGCCTCATCCAACCTGGCCTTGAACACTTCCAGGTATGGGGCAGCCACAACTTCTCTAAGCAACCTGTTCCAGTGCCTTACCAGACCCCACTGTAAAATATTTCATCCTTATATCCAATCTAAATGTACCTTCTTTCAGTTTTAATCTGTGACCCCTTGTGTTGTCAGTGGTAAAAAGTCTCCATCTTTCACATGAGCTCCCTGAGCCTTTACTTCTCCAGGCTAAGCAGTCTCTCTCAGCTTTTCTTCACAGGAGAGGTGCTCCAGTTTTCTGATCATGTTTGTGGCCCTCCTCTGGAACTGTTACTAACAAGGAAATTTTACTTTCTTCCAACCCCTCCACCCCATTTCATTGTGATTTATTCATCATTAAAATACCTTCTGTGCGTTATGCATAACTAAATGTTTGAACTGTTTCAGTATAGTATTTCAATTGAGTTTGTGTGAGTGCTTTCTAACTAGAATTACAGTTCAGTTACTTCAAAATTCTTCTAAGAATAGCCTCTACACCAGAAAGGGGGAAACATCTGTTCTTTAGAGGTTTTAGTCCTACCCTGTATCATCTGAAGAATCTTTTAGTAAAACCATCAGTGATGAAGCTGATCATTCTTGCTCTAGGCCAAATCTTTGCTGTTCCCAATCTGCTATACTAATTAACGAACTCACCTCATACACTGAATGTTTTTGAAAAGTATGTATAAAAGGTTCCATTTAGCACTGGCTGAATGAATTACTAAATGTGTATTTATGAATTTTGATCATCTTCTCACTTAGAAAGGCCAGGGTGCTTTGATACCTATCTTGGGTTTTAGTGAAAATATATAAAAATATGTTACTATTTTTGGAAGCAGTCCACTGGAATAATGAAAAGATGTAAAAATGCTATGATAAGCATACTTATCTAACCAGCATAATTTATTTTATGTAAGCAGTCAAGTCCTGCATCTTTAACAGCTTGTTTTAACAACTTAATTAAGGTTGCCTTTTCTAGCATTTGAATAGCTGTCCAAGTACAATCACGTAAGTCATGACACCACTTTGTTCTCTCTGTGGTCTGTAAAGTATTTAGATCATGTTAACAGGGGACTGTGTCTAAGCTTGTAAATCCTGCTTCGATGTGCTTCATAGAGAGGATGAGAGGACCTCTGAAGACCTTTGGGACAATGAAATCTTGTGCAATACTCGGTCAGACTGCCAGGGCGCTAGTTCCTGACTGTTTGCATCTGACTGTACGTGCCTGGCAGAGTAAGTAACACTGGGGATGAAGTCAGAAGAGTACCTGGTGCTACGCTATCATTTCTCTAACATGATGTGTATCAACTGTGTTGCTTGATGCAATTTCTTGTTATAACAGGTAAACATAGATTTTCGGTGTAATTGTTTCATTCTCACAATGTATCTGTACCGCTCTGAATGTTCACTGCATCTGAAGTCCAGTGTTGCACAACATCCATAAGCCCAGTGATGTTCTTTCACTATGAGAGTTTTGTGTCTGCTTTGCTGGCAGTTTTGGGTCTTTAGCAGGGAAAAGGAGACAAAACAAAAATGAGAATATGACCTGGTATGTTTTGTGTTAGAAATGATCCAATACAGGATCACGTTTTCTAATACGAAAGTTTGCCCAGCACTCTAAGAAAAGCTGCTTTGGCAAAACTCATGAAACGGCACCCTAACATGCCCCAAAGTTCAATTGATTTTAGCACATTTTTTCACCACCAGTGCCACATTGCTTTGTTGTGCTGCTGTGCTACTCATCACCCATGATGAGTACCCTAGAAAAACTGTATAGAAGCAGAGGAAAGTCTTCCTACTTCACAGGAATGTCATGAGCTTTAACTGATAATGTTTGCAAGGTATTCTGTGACTCTGGATAACAAAACAAGCAAACAAAAAAGATCCTTTAGCAATTAAACCTTTCTTCAGGGAACTCTTCAGTTGTGAGCACCTGAAGTTATAGTAACAGCTTGCATTTATATGATTTGCATGTGGACATTTAAACAAGGCATTATTTTTAGTATTGTTGGACATTATTCTTAATTTAATAAAGCGCTGTATATGACCTTTACATCAACAGCCTCAGAGACATTTGTTGAACTTCTGTGATGTGCCTGTAAGCTGCAACACAGAGGTCACTTCCCAAGGAAAAGAGTGATCTTGAGTGATGCCTCAGTTCTCCCAGTTCAGAGGCTCTCAAAGGACTGAAGGCAGCATTAGACTTAGAAATGGTTCTTGGAAGAGGAGTTACAAGCACAGATGATGGAAAAACCTCCAGGAGTGAGGAACAAAAGCTTTTGCATCAGTTATGCACCACTGACTCTTGTTCCCAGCATTAATGAGTTCAACAAGAGTTAAGGAACTTGTTCAACATTGCAGTCCCCAGAAGTTTACATTTCAACAAACATAAAATATGAACAAAGGAGACTAACAAAAAGAACAGAGAAAGGAAGGATATGGCTTCAAACAAATGAAGCCAATATAAGTCAAAATATAATTGAAGAAAGAGAGGAAGAGTAAATCCTTTAAATAAGCAATATTAGCCACAAAGACCCAGATGAATATGGGAAAAAAAGAATAAATGGGAATTATTCATAGGAGCTCACACCCTCCTCTAGAGGCTGCAAATTACTGAACCTGCTGAGACTCTGAAGCCCCAGCTATTCCCAACTGTAACCCCAACACTGACCTTAATGTTCCTCAAGGCCTGAGTGCCCTCATAGGCATTAGGGTCCCTGAGCAGACTCACCTGGAATCCCCACCCACACACCCTCTGCCCACAGGCTTAAATAGGCCTCAGACCTGAGGCTTTAGTCTTTTCTTGAGCAGTGCTGTGCCTGTCTGTCCAGCCCTGCTTCTGGACCTTGGACCTGCATTGCAGGTAATCTGTTGCTAGCCCTATCCCTTCTGATTTGTGTTGCAGTCTTAAGTCTTGTTTCTAGCAGTTCTCTACTGGAGTGCCTGGATGAGCCCTGTTTCCAGTGCCCTGTTCTGCCCACAGTCTTGACGTGCTGTGGGACTGTACCCTGGCCCATGCTGGAATTGTGCACGGCTCCTGGTTTGGCACTCCTTGAAGAGCAGCCTTGCCTGTGCTGCTCCCTGATAGCACTAGGGATTGGAGGACTGGTGTGCTGAGACAGAAAACATGAGGCATGATTGTCCCAAACCTGTTTTTCTGCAGTTTCAAAACAAAGTGCTTTTTGGATCTAGAATTTCAGGGAGGAGGGATGTTTTTTTCAAAACAATCTCTTACTGTAGGATGGCTGTCAGAGCTTGCAGATGATCTTGGGAACTGTTGAAGAATAATGTTTCAGGCCTCCAGCTTCAAAAAAAGTTGTAGGTGTACTAGAGACTTGTGTTGGGGGGAATGACGTCTGTTTTTGGAGGATGTAGAAGCTTAAAGTATTTAAATTAGAACTGTTCAAAAAGAGTTAAATTTTCTTCAGAAAGGAATGACCATTTTGTGTCCAGCTTGACAGAACACTCAGCAGAGAAATGACAGGGAGCAGGGTCTGTAGGATCTCTGAGTTTGATAGATAGGCCTGAGGAATATGGCTAGGCTTATCAGCATCCCACTGAAGCAAGAAAGCCTGTGACCTGGGGAAGTAGAAGGCAGGATTTCAAAATAGTTTAATCTGGCTGAATTTCATTGAAATTGAAATATGTCTGGAAAAACATATAAATATTAATGGACAGGAAAATTGAGAGCATTCAAAAAAAGTAGCCCTGTTGTTTTCTGCTCCAGTTGGATCTACTGCTAATTCTCCTTGCATGCTATAGTTGTTATGGTTCCATGTGGCTATTTTTTTTTTTTGTTTTGGAATTTCTGGTTATTTCTAAATATCTTTGCTCATAACTGTTGGTGGTTACATTTAGAAAACAAAAACCTCTTAATCACTCAAGAGTTAAGAACTAGAAATAAGACTGTTGAGGCTGTTATAGTTCAATCCCCATGTACATTCTAAGATAGTCTTTAATTACATGATCTCATCCTTTGTTTTCCCACAGGACTGCCTCATTCTGTGTGCAGGATGATCAGTGCTTGGAATGAATCAGCACAACATAGTGAAAGAGTCTGTTGTTTGCAAGACTCAGTTTTGTTGAGGAAGTTGGGATATGTGTTTCGATTGAGTTGGAATGTTAAGAAAAGAAAGGACAGTCTCGTAGCTGAGGAAACTGTTGCCTGTAGAATGAGTTTCTGTCACTGTCTTTGCCAAAAAGATCCTGTGAGGTACTGTTTTTTTTTGGGGGGGAAGGGGGGTCAAAAAGCTTTTCACAGGTATCCATTAACTGTGAACAACTAATTTTCCTAGAAATCTGAGGACGTGGATCCACATCCTGTACTACCAGTATCAAACAAAGAGTTGAATTCCATGACTCCTGTTAATTCTTGCAGTTCAGGGAAAATGCAGTGTGTAATCAAATGAAAAGTTGTTTTGCAAGGGGGTTGCATAAATGGATCTTGTACTTTCAATACACCACATTCTAGATTCTAATTATAGCTATTCAATGTATTAATAGCATTATCTCTATACACATATCTAACATTTAATCAACTATTAAATAGAGAACTAGAAAAAGTCACTAATAGTAAGTTAGACTTTCGATAAGAAATACTAGTGCTCACTACCAAACATTATTTACAGGTTTAATTATAAAATTCCTAATTTATTATGACACTCATCTTTATATCCTACTACAGAAGATACAAACTGTCTGTTAAGGACTTATGTTCTTTTGTAATATTTTCAAATTCTTTCCACTTTAAAAGGTTCATTTAAAATCACAGCCAAAACAAAACTGGTGGACCAGCTTTGACGTATTCAGTTTGCATCTAGTCTGTTCTCCATGTATCTCGCTGTGCTTAGCCTTTCCATTTCAACACCTACTTTTAGACATCAGTTTAATCAATGCTACAATGATGTGGCTAGAACTAAGTTTTTCCTATTCTAGAACAAAGCTGAAGTAATTCAGTTGACCTCTGTTCCTGCATAACTAGGTATTACTTCAGAAAGTCCTAATCAATGAAAAGTAGGATCCACACTGTACTTAAAAGTTGTACTGCAAGTTCCAGTCTGCTCAGACGAATTATTTCTAAAATGTGAAAGTTTTTCTCTAAATCACATTATTATAAAACCAAAACCAGACTTTTTCCCCCTTCTCTGACATCTTCAAACTCTATCCCTTTCAGTAATACAAACAGGGTTTCTATGCCACAACTCATAAGGGGATTCTTACCTTTTGAATTTATTATTTGTTGCTAGTCTTCATGCTTTGAAGCAACTGAACTGAAAATCACTGTACTGTTTTACAGTGGAAAAACAACTTGAGATTCCCAAAATGTTATTCTTATTCCATTTTCTCTTCACTATTACATGATAAAATGTAATTTATATGACAGTACATTAGTAGTCTAAAAAATATTTCTTTGCATGTGAGCACTTATCCAATGTCATTACTCTGCATTTTAGCAGTTTGTCTAAATAATTTTTTTTAATTACGGTTTGTATTTAAAGCAAACAGTAGAGGAAGAGATAACAAAAAAGGAGGTCAATTTGATGGTTCTGCTGGATTCCAATATATTTTGGAGTCATAAAACATTGTCTTGCCTTTAAAGTAGTTATTCATCATGGAAGCTAGGTAAAAATCATAAGCCTATATCGGATGTTTTTACTTGAGGTTTTATCCACAGCAGTCAACCTTCATTCAGGATAATAAAAACTGAGCTTTATGGGAATATTTCAGGGTTGAGGAGAGTCCGGATGTGGCTGTGATTGTGAGTATGGAAGTGTGTGTACTTAGCATGAGTACCCTGAGCCACAGCGAAGTCAATCCAGCTGAGTAAGTGAGGCTTCCAGCCAGGGGTACTCTCATAAAAGCACAGCTGTGCTGTGTGCCACGTTGTAAGATGCAACTTAAATTAAACTCCTCCAAAACAAGGATATTTGGTTTAGAGAGTAGAGAAGGACTTTGAGAAGACCAGTTAAGTCATAGAGCTTATTCTATTGAGTTCCTGCCTTATAGTACAAGGAGCTTTGAACCTTCCAATAATCTTCTGAATTTTATGTTGGAATCAAATCAGAGCCTGGAAAAAAAAAGGCAATTTAGGGTTTGTCTACCTCATCTCCAGCTTCTCTTATTTAGTAAGAGTAATACCTATGGGCCATTTCCAAGTGGTTAGAGCCATCTGTTTCCTTAAAACTTTCTTTGCATGGACTCTAAGAAGTGCTGCTTTGATTTTTCCTATATCCTGTATCAACTATAGCAGCCTGATGTAATTCAGGTGGAGGACAGTATTTCTAAATCTGTAATGACAATAGAACTGTGTTGAAATAAATTAATTAAAAAATAATAGTCAACCTTTTTTCCCATTGTTACTCAGAGACGTACAAAAGCAGAGACTGTAATGGTGACATCAGCTTTTCCTTAACACTAATATTAGTAGCTAGCCTGGGGATATAGAAAGTACTGTTCAATTCATTGCCTTCTTTTCGAATGATCAAATCTCTTTGCATGAGAAGGGCTATAAATACTCTTTGTTTCTTCTGCAACCCAAGGGCAAATCTATGATAGAGACAAGATTCTGCAGCCACAGAATTATAGAAAACTCAGCGTTCTATTGTGCCATTGATAGGAGCTTCTAATTACTTTTGAGATGACCTTAAAATAAATCAGTGTAGGTCTACAGTGTTATGGACAAGACTTATTTATTAGACATGTGGTGGGAGTGGAGCAGAAAAAAAAAGTATATGTAAACAAATCTTTCGAAGCAATGTTTTCTAAAGTGTGTGTTATGAAAACATGCAGGCAAAACTTGCACTTAAGGAAATGCCCAATGTGAAATCCTTATTTAAATTAAATTTTCTAACTCAAAAACATTGTGAGCCAGCCAACACTGAGAAGTCATTGTAATCAAGGTGCTTGTAACCTGTAGTGAAGAAGGATAATTCTAGTCTAAATAGATTCTGAGGCTACTACTGCAAAAAAAAAAAAAAAAACACACAAAAAAACCCCACCCTGCAACAAAAAAAAAAACATCCCCCCAAACTCTCATCTGTTCTATTTTACTTAGAAATAGACCACCTAAAATTGCCCACAATCAGCACTTGACTTTATCAATATGTAATGGTATACATGCAATATGTAATCAATATGTAATGGTATGTATGCACCAAAGACAAACTTTGTTTCAAACCTGTAATGCAAATGAAAGATTGGAAACCTGGGACCTCCTTTAGACCAAGCAGACAGATCATAAGTTCTCTCTTGAGTTCCCTTTGTAAAGTAGTTGGGATTTCTTCCTTTGTTTTTCCTTCTGGGTGGTGGTGTCAGAATCTCTCTCCCAGCTTTAACGTCAGTCTTGAGCAGTTTGTAGACTTTTCATGTGTGGATGCTATTTTCATGTAGTTAATTTGTTTTCCATTATTCTTATAGGAAGCTAACATATCCCTTCAAATGATTTTGAAGTTCTCTCTTAATAGTCTCCTGGAAGATAAGCTCTCTGTTCCTCTGATAAAAAGAATGGTCAGGATTGTATCAGGATTGTATGCACCATTTCAAGTAATGTCCATATAGACTTGAGTTTGTAATAAAGACATCAGTGCTTCATCTTTTTTTTTTTTATTGGAAATATCTTGCCTTGTCTCCTAGATGCTTGGACTGTGTTTCTCTTTCATGGTTATAGGAGGTTGATAATAATTTTGTTTGACTATTTAATTCTATCTTTCTTCAATCACTCTTTGTGCCTGAGATCCCCAGAATAATTCTTGCTGTTACCATTTTTTATGACCTTGCACTTTATACAATTGATTTTCATCCAATTACTATTACTTTGTCTCCCAAGGTCATTCACTTCTAGTATGATAGTACAATTCCCTTCTGCATGGATAATTCATCTCAATAATGTATTATCAACAGACTTCAGTGGCATACTTTTCTTTCGTATTATAAGTTTATGAATGAAAGTATTAAATATTTGCCCTATGGTGGCTTTTTGGGAATTCCACTAGAAAATTATAAGAACTTTTTCTGGTTTGGTTTTCTTCTACAGTCTCTGTAAAGAAGGTAGATTCACAGTTTACTTAGATTAACTGAATTGTTGCTCCTTGAAACATTTGAGAAACATTTGCAAAGGTTACATTATTTTGTTTATATCAATAAGGATGATATTTATACAAAAATAATTGGAATGAAATGGTTTAAAAACTGAAAATGTGTACATAGGGAACACAATGCAGGCTTTTTTCTGTTCATTTACTTTAGTAGCACCTATGCAATATAGTATTGAATCTCTTAGTCTGAAATGGGTGGTAAAAGACAAACTGGCATCATAAAAATTCTCTTTCATGTGGAAAATGGCCAGTTTGCATGTCTTCTTTCTTTGAGAAGAAAAAAAATATAGTTCTCTACAACAATATAAAGCAATGCTGACACCTACAGAGAATGTATGTAAATATCAACTTAGAATTTCCATTTTCCATGAGAATTTCCAGAATTATTTGTTAGAAATCAAATTATTTAAATGAAGCTCTTATAACTGTTAAGAAAAAAAATAAATATTTTCTCCTGAGGTCAATCTTTGGTAAATCAGATAAAAATTTGAACATGGACCACATGCTATAAAAACCATGCAATATACTTCTAGTAACTAGTATAACTTAGTAATGCATAAAAATATTTTTAAACAACTTGATTCACGCAGTGGTGAAAGACCCAATAGCCATGAATCAATCCATCAGCATGATGTACATTGCTGCACAGAATCAGGTTTACTGCCTCTGGCGGACTGTTTGCCCTTCTCTTCCTCACTGTGACACAACAGGATTACATTAGCATTATAGGGTTTGCAGCTTCTCTGCTCAGCAAAACAGGCCTATAAAAACTTGTCCATTGCCCATATGTGGAGCAAAGTTAAAGAAAAATTAGCCTAACAGATTGAGGAGAGATTCTGTAAATGAGACACAGCTCTTTTACTATCTGTTCCCTAATGTACTATCAGGGGTTATGCAAGTTGTGATATCCACCACACTGCTGCAGAAAGGTGGACTCCTTTCTTTCCTTTGAAGCATGTGATAGGTTTCTGAAATAGATAAGAGAAGTATAACTAACAGTGAATTCTCTGCACTAGTCATTTTGTCAGAGGCAATTTATAGGGTTGACAGTGCATTGCTTACTGATGGTTTAGCAAAGTGACCAGTGAATAGGAGGCACTAAACCATGTAAAATAAACCTGTTAAAAAGGGAGATGGTGATTGCGGGCTCATCTAACGTTCATGATACCCACGCTCCCATTATGCAAACATCTGGGAGAATTTCAACTCCCAAAGAAAATTGTTTGACTGAGTTCAAAGTAGGTTTTCAAATCCAAATTGCTGATGATCTGTGATCTTTTTAGTTTTGGTTCTAAGTATGACATGGACCAACTCAATTTGTAAGCAAATGGAAACTTCTAAGACTGAAGGACTAGAAGATTTGATTTTGGATTTAGTGGGTTTTAGGAAGCTACAAATCAGAAGGCAATGCTGTTGACCAGAGGCAAGCCATAATTATTTTGATGTAAAAGGCTGAATAAAACCTTCTCAGTCTAGGACTGCTTTTTTGGAAATTAATAAATCACAAAATACTAATATGAAACGTACCTGGTTTTCAAAGACACATATTCTGGAATTCTTTCATCTGATAAATAGCAGTGCTTCACCAGTCAGATTGTAAATATCTTTCACTTGAAAAAGTGATCTATTTGGACTAGTTAATGTATATTACAATTTCTGTTGAACAATCAAAATATTAAAGTTCTCAGATTTACTTTTAGCACTAGGTAGAATTGTTTGCGTGTTTTATTTGTAAATTGTAGAAGTTAAGATAGCAGACTTGCCTATTTTATACTGTAACTATGGCCCTAAAAGTGTGTGTACAGTATATCTAAGTGCAGAAAACAGCTTGATATATAATATAGTCTGTATATTCAAACATATATTCTGATGCATGTATATGAATACCAAGTTGATCTTAATGGAGGGAACTGAACCACTTTGAGAAATACCCTTTCCACTTTAATAATTGCATGTTTACATTTTCAGCTTTTAATTCATGTATGTGTTTAGAACAGAATCAATCATTGTTTTAAACTCCATTGTTCTGGTGGATCTGAGCATGATGACAACAGCAAAAGGCTTAGCTTGCAATTTTGAACACTGCGAGACTAACTTCTCATCAATGTTTTCCTAACACCAGTGGGCAAATACCGTTTCCATACTGATAGTCATTATTTGCAGAGGCTTAGGCCTTACATGTACATAATTAGGTAAAAATGTAGTCGGCAATTTTCTTTCTTTTTGGGGGTGGTATGTAGAAGACGGGTGCTGTCTCTTGCCTCTCCCTCCATTGCCTTGAGAGTTTACAGCAGCTTTTTGTGAAGTTGCAACACAATCAGCACATTGTTTCGAAGCCACCAAAGGCAACGCGTTATTATGTTTTTATAGTAGCTTTCAGTCAGTTAACGGGGGAAACGGAAATCCCCAGAGAGATGTTTTGCCCGCGACCTGGAAATAGCGGGTGCCTGGCGGGAGCCGCTGGCGCTGGCGGCCCCGGGCCGGCGGGACAGAGGCGAGGGCAGGGGTGGCCGCTGCCCTCCCGCCCGCCCCGGCTCTCACTAGGGGTCGCAGGATGCCAAAAAATAAGCCTTGATCGGGAAGGCAGCGATGCCAGGCTTCTGCACCTTACCTTCCCTGCCACCGCTTGCAAGGCGGGCAAACTGCTGGGAAAACACGCAAGTGTCGAGGCGGTGGGGCCGCGCACTTTCCTAGCTCCGGGGGGCTCTGGTTGCTTGCTAAAATCGGGCTTTGCTCAGGACAGGAGGGTTGAGTCTGGGAAGAAGGTCACATCTCGTTATTAATAACTACATGTGTTGGGTAATCTGTAAGAAAGGCCTAATGCAGATACAGGTGAGATGGGTTTTGTTGCAGAGCTTAACCTGGAACATTAATATTAACCTGGATATTAACTGGAGACTTGGTCAGGCAGTATTTTCTGTATTTTGCTCATTAAATGCTCACTGTTGAAAATTAATTATAGATTTTATTTATAATTATGAGTTTCTTCTTTCACACAGTCCTTGAGCCGTTTCTGGTGCTTTATCACTTCTCTAGCAAACTACCTGATTAACTCAATTATGTCTACACTGTCTGAAGGACTACATTAAAAATGTAGGCTGCATCAACACGATTCCTTGTTAAAGTTCTGATACTAAAATATAATCACAGTTTGGGTTTCAGAAGAGAGTTTTCTCATCTAGTTTGCCACTTCTCTTTAAACCAAAACTCAGGCATGTTCCTATGTCTTTATTTCCCAAACAAATATTCTGTGGTGACACTGAGGATGGAAGTTAGAGAAAGAAATGTAAAAAGTGATAACAACCAAAGATCCAAATTTACTGATAGAGACAATTGGCAAACTGATCTGTTCATTAAAGTAAATAAAACTTGCAGAGGAGTAGAGAACTTATTACAAATACATTAAGCCATACATTAATACCATATTCAGTCACATGAGACATGAAAATATCGAAAACTGTCTTCAAGAAATACTTTGACATTTAACAACAAATGAAATAATTTCTTATAAAAATAGGAATAAAAATGAACTGGCTATGAATTTCTAAAGAGAGTTGAGTGACAAAGTAATAGCTTTCAGCTTATTTTTGACACTGTAATATAAGAAAGATATTGGCTATTAGAGAGCATCCAAAGGAAGGTAACAAAGATGGTGACGGGTCTATAGGGCAAACCATATGAGGAGTGGTTGAGGCCACTTGGTCTGTTCAGCCTGGAGAAGGGAAAGAGGAGGGGCAGACACTGATCTCTTCTCTGTTGTGACCAGTGACAATACCAGAGGGAACAGCTTGAAATTGTGTCAGAAGAGATTTAGGTTGGATATTAGGAAAACGTTTTTCATCTGAAGAGTGGTTGGGCACTGCAACATTCTGCGCAGGGAAGTGGTCACAGCACCAAGCCTGACAGAGTTCAAGAAGTGTTTGGATGGTAATCTTGGGAAGATTGTGTGACTCTTGAGGATGGTTTGGGTCCTTTATACTGTGAGTATGTGTGTGTACATGTGTATGTGCCCACAATTGCCAATATCTATCTCTAGTCAGTCATCTGTGACATCTCTAGTATTACAAATTATATAGCTTTGAGGGGCTAAAAAATGCCTAGTACTCTAATTGTGCTGAAGGAATATTGTACTGAAATAGCTGCAAGTTAAGTTCAAATTGTAAAGCATGTGTATATATGCATAGTTACTGTAAAATATGTACTATTTACAGCAAATATTGCCTGTGTCTGCACAAAACTATCACCTTCGTGAGTGAAAGAGCATTCATCTTTAAAATACAATATCATCCCTGAATTCTCTAGACAGAGATTATTAATTATTGCTGCATGGTACATCAGTGTCTGCTTTCAAAAGAAGCTTTTGCTGGAAAATGTTCTACTGTAGTAAAGAAGAATTGGAAATAAGAACAGTATAAATAATTTTGGAGAGAGCTGGATAATGCAGATGCAATTAAATTAGTTTTGCTATAGACATCTTATGAAACTGAAGATTACAAAAAGGTACTAAGTAAGACACTTTATGTATATGAGGGGGTTTTGTTTTGGTTTTGCTTTTTTTGGTGTGGTTTTGTTTTTTTTGTCTTTGGCTTGTTTGGGTCTTTTTATAGTGACATCATAAAGTTCAGTGGGTACCATACTACCTGTATTAATGAGATACAGGTTAGACAATGTTGAAAAGATTAAAAGTTCTCTGCTGTGTAGAGAACTTATGTAAATATTACCGCACAAATAAAACAAGACTAATAACTACAGGACAATATTTCTGTCATTGATAGCGCCGGTATCATGATTTCATACTGCTTTCTGTAATACAGTTGCTATTCTTCCTTCTGGGTGCTGGTGATATTCATTTCCAATGATCTGGAGTTATAAGACTACATTGTGTCTATGTAGAAATCCCAGTTAGGGCAGGGTTCCTCCACGGGCTTTGATTCCTTACTTCCAGTCTCAGTATTACATGTTTTCTGTGGTAAGTGCCAGAGATGTTATAAGTGATAAAGTCCAATGTAAACTAAACCAGAATTTTTTCATCTGAGTGGCACACAGCTCAAAAGTGTGAATCCTGTTCGGCAAGGTGCTGAGCTGCTTCATCATCTAGGGCTGAATGGGAGATCAAAATGCTCAACAGTCACTCGAGACCAGGCTCATTAGAGGCTTTTTTCTGTCAAAAATCATCCACTGACTCCCAGCTATGTGACAGTATGCTGAATACTGGAGGGTAAGATTAACCCTGTACACCTAGTCAGTCTAATAATAACTGTCACTTTTAAGTCTACCAGGAATATTTGTTCATAGGAAAAAAGGTCTAGGAATAGTAATATCTTTGTTATAGTTTATTACACTTATCATATAATTGCCAAAGAAACTACGCTCATCAGCTACCAATGTCTAGAATGATGACTGATAAGTGACCCTGATCAGCTTCAATGCAAGCAAAATGCAAGTTTGCTGACAAATTTGACAAGGAACAGCCTCTTACAAAGTTGAGAATTGAATCCTGAATGCTTTATCAACTTGTAAAAATAAACTGCAAACTTCAAAACAAACAGCTTTTAGCTGGGTTTTTTTGCATGTTAGACAAAAAAGTAAACCAAACAAAATCAAACTGGCAAACATTTAGACGCTAGTTTTTCATCTGGCAGCTTCTATCTTCTGAAGAACTGCAAGCTAAGCTCTGCTCAGCTCAAAGCTCATAGACTTTGTTTTTTAATTAAGAGAAGGTCAGGATGCCTCCTAATACTTGGAATGCAGCAGTTTTTGGACAAGTGAATATTTAATATGACCTCTTATACTATCCTCCTATACCTTCTAGCTTTGAACATTGTTTTAACAATTAAGCTCTTCTGGCCCTGTGTTTAAATAGCTGTCCACAGCTACTGCAAATTGATTTATTGCTTGATGAGGATCACGGATGCTGAGCAAACATAGAACAGTTTCTAATTTAAGTTGTGCACCTCTGGTTTTGTTGTTGCTTGATTACTTGTTTTACCATCAGTATATGTTATCAATACAGTTTTGGTTTTCTGCTGTTTTTAGAGGATTAAAAATGGAGAGGGCGTAACACAAATCATGTTATAAACACAGTATATTTGAGTTCCTCGACACCATCTGCTGGGAGACATTGTTTAAGTTGCTTATACACCTCTGCTTAATTGTGAAAATTTGATATGACATTTCCATGCTAGTATCTCCTACAAGCTGATTTTCAGTTTTAATTTCTTCTTCATCAGCATTTCTTTTTGAAAGTTAGCTTAAATTACCCAGGTATTTGAGAATGAAACTTGCAAATATATGGATTTGATCCTAATAAAAAAATCATAGCAGTATTTTTGGAAGGGTATTTATGCTCAGCCTGTAGGAAATGTAGTTAAATCTTGTGCAGAATAGAAGGAAGGAAGGTATCAGTCCTTATGGCTTATTTTTCCCTTTTGCCTTGCTATGGACTTAGACATCATCGCAGCCAGCCTTGAATATAGGCAGTTTTAGCAGCTTTCTTACCTGAGTGTCTCACCTGCATGATATATCACACGATCATTTTGAGCTGTGCCTTGCTTGTATCTGGAATTTAATTGAGAAGAAGCAATGATTTCAGATGCTTAATCCACCTCAGTTGTACCCATAGGATGAGGAGGGGAAGGTTGTCTCACATGAATAGATGGGAAAGAAGAATGGTGCAGTCAGCAAAAAGCTGCTGAGAAAGAATGTGGGGTGTGATTAGGAGAAATCAGCAATGGGAATGCTGTTCATATTTTGGGACAAGAAAATTTTTTGCGTAAGGAAACCAGGCCTGAGAAGTAACCAAGTGAAGAGGTGGATGGAAGGTAGCAGAAAAGCAAAAACTGCCCGAACAGCAACACAGAGGCTGGAGAAAGGACGGCTCCGTAACTGGGAAATAGGGAGCAAGATAAACGCTGTGGTGCACACCTGGAATGAAGAACAGACAAGAAAGGTGGATGTCAACGTAACTAAAATTTATATCAAGTAAGAGAAAGATCAAGTAGATAAAGGGAGAGAAAACAACATCAACAAAAAAGAACCCTGCATAGCTGAAGATGAATCTGAGAGTGAAAAGTCCCAGAACTAGATTATAGAAAAGTGCAGCTAAGGCAGTTGGAACTGGGATGTGAGACAAACACTAGCATTAAGTAGATAAGAAAAACAAAAGTGGGATGAACAGCCAAGACTGAAGAGAGAATGAAGACAGGCTTGAAATAAAAAAGCCAAGATAAGGCAAAGCATGGACATGGGAAGCAAACAGATGGGAGTATGTTATTTAAAAAACACCCTCTCCCAGAGTTTGGAAGGAATCCCAAGATTTCCTCTTCTGTCAGTAATAACCACGAAATCCATTGGTGAAGTCAGATGCATCTTTTCAAATGCTGGGCCAAACAAAACATTACCTATTCACGTTAACAGGTACTGTGTTGAGTCGAAGATTCAAAACAGTGGATAAATTATTGGGTATCATTAAAGATGGGGGTACTGCTGTCAGGAGTCTGGTCATCTTTATTCTAGAAACTGAAGGAAGCATTGAAGAAAAAGAATTATGGAAAGAGAAGCAATGTCTAAAGCCTCAAGAGTGTTGAGCAGTTTGAAATTTGTCTTAGCCCTTGCCTCTGTCACCAAGTTCCTTGATAAAGCTGGTTCAAGGCTTTTAAACTACACTTCTTGCTAATTATTTGCTTCTAGTTTTCAGATGTCTGAAAACTCCAGGGTTTGATTAGAGGCAGTTAGATAGTCAATGAGTAAAATTACTGCAACGGAAAGCAGTGGGAACCAAGCCTTGAAGAAATAAGCTTTTCTGTAGTGCGAAGTCCTGACAGGTCTACAAGATATCAAACCAGTCAATCTATAGCTGTTTTCCAAATGTAATATTAATATCCTGTCACAATTTCCCCTCATCTGAGGGGTATATTATGACACAAAAATAGTTAATATTTTTGAAGCCCATAAATACTGTAGTAACAAGCTCCATAAATTGCCCATGAGGAAATTAATAACTATGCAAAGTAGGATCTGAATAAATGTGCAATGAATAAAGCATGGGGCATACTTTCAAAAGTAAAAAAGAAAACATAACATCGAAGGACTTTTTGTTAATTAAGCTCAGAGGTCTGTAGAAAATAAAATTGTATGCAAACATGCAATGAACAACTTTCATAATACATGAGTACATGTGGGAGAGAAGAGAGAAATATGGTTTCTCATGAAACTCACTACTGTTAAGGTTATGAGTGCTTGATTCTTAACTTTAGAAATTTTAGTTTATACAATTTACTGAGTATACCTTTGTAATTGTGTATATGCCTGTCACTGTAAGCAGTTTATTGGACACAATATGCTTTCAGCTTCAGTATTTCCCTACAGAATAACTTGGAGAATGGGAAAATGCATAAACATAACTTCAGATGTTTCAGAGGTGCTCTGGGTACCTCAGAGACAGTGTTTATCAGGAGATAAAGCAGGAAGGCAACCAGTTCCCACAGAACTTCTCTGTTTTAGCCTCCTGAAAAGCCCCACAAGTCCTGGTCCCAAGGATATGACCCACCATAGTCTTCAGCCTTAGGCATGTGCTGAGCTTGATGTTTGTGAATAAGCTCATTGTGTCCACCCACCTAAAACTCCACACTAGATGGAGGCCTAAGCAGGAGACAGATAGCCAAAGAATGAGGAGGAGGTGTGAGCAATGATATTTCAGATGTATTTTTTTAGTTATGTGATTATGTTTATCTTTTGTCCACACTTGTCTTTTTTTTTTTCTTTAGTGATTTTTTTTTGGGGGGGGGGGGGGGCAGTGGCTGTATTTTTTGTGTGTATGTGTAGGAAGAGCTGAAAATCCTCCAGCTTTCTGGATTTAAAAAAAAAATTAAAAAAATAATACCAGCACTTTCAATGTAACTGCATTTACCATTATCTGAATCCCTGTAATATACCCCCAAATCAGGAAATTTAAAGAAAAAGAAAAAATGCTTGGAGCTTTGTTGTTGCTGTTGTTGTGTTCCTTTGGTTGGTTTCCTTCCAGCTTAAGCATTCTGTCTTCCTGGCTATGTGTTCGTTTCTTTGGAAACGGCTGTAGGATGGATTTTTGATTGACTGTGCTGTCAGATGGATTATCAGAGTTGTGAGCTTTTTGGAATGGTAGACATGAATGTGTGATCAGAAAAAAATTGTACTTAAAATGTTTCCAAATTTTGCACAACGAAAGAAGCTAGGTTGAATAATTAACAGGTTAATTAGGGAAAAAGTTTGAGATTTTTAATATGAAATGGTTTGGTTACTAGGAAAAAAAAATTCTCTTAATATGAGGAAAGCCTTTTACTAATGTGACTGATGGCAATATTAATGCCTAGCAATGTAGAATAGTTTCTGCAGAGCTGCAGTGCTTATTTTAAACAGTAATTCTAATGTGCTCTGGATTACAAGCAGAAACCAGCTTTTACCCTGACCTATACACACGTTTATTTGTTACAGCTCTTATGTGCCCAGATTTGCGCATGACTCCCATCTAGCATTTCTGAGTTTGTTTCCTGTCTTAGTCAGGGCTCTGCAAGGCCAGCTGTCCTCAAGGCTGTGAGACTTGGTGCTGCTCTGCCACTGCTGGTGATGCTGAGATCGGGGGCAGATTGAGGCTGGGGGTGACGTCAGTGCCTACCTTGCTGGGAGAGTTAATCTCCTGTTTGAGAGGCTCTAATAATCTCCTCACTTTGGAGACCGGCATGTTGAGGATTGCATGTTGTACATTCCTCTTCTAGGGCTGTAAAGCAATCAGCAAAGTCAATGTTTCTAAAGTTCTATTGACAAACGTGCTTGCTAGACAGATTGTTTCTGTTTGGAGTGGAGGTGCATAGGCATATGAAAAAAAATTAACTTTTTAAAGGTGTGCACATATGAAACAAGACCAAGTGAAATAACAAAACCAGGTTAGGGAGGTCTACAATGTCAAATGAGCATGTAATTTATAACATTGCATGATAAACTGTCTTTCCTGGACATAGAAAATAACAGAAACTTATTTCAGATTGGATCAGACTGCTTTCTTTTGCAAAACACAGGCCAGCAAACCATGATACTGTGCAATTAATCAGCCCAGACATTGCTCTGATGAATTGAGTCTCTCATAACTTCCTTGGAGTCAGTTCCGAGTGTCTCAGGTGGCTGGTCATAGAAAGTACATTGAGGAAGAGGGGTAACAAGCAGACCACAAGTTTCTCAGGCTTTTCTGTCCTCTGATTGTGGTGCTTTTTGAAGGCCTTATGACACACAACAAACTGAACTGCTGGGACAGAGATGAGTGATTCCTTAGTGAAGGCTGCACTTTTTCAGTGGTAGCTACTCATTCCTTGGCCTTCAACTTTGAAAAAACAAGACTGAGTTAGGAGTAACGTGGACACAACGTGGATGCTGAAAATGTAAGGAAGCACAGCACACGGATGCTTCAAAGACAGTGATGCTACTCTGTACCAGACTCCTTAATATGCTCTATTATTAAACTGTTATTAGCTCTGCCTTAACCGACCTTTCCAGTTTTAATAGTATGACCAGCTGAGAGTGCCTATCTATAGTAACACTAACCCTTCATTCGCAGGACGGCAGGAACAGACGCAGCACACGCTTTTTGTAATTTGAAAAGAGGCTTTGCGCCTTGCCCTCCTCACCCCACTCCCCGCCGCCTTTCCCCGCGCCCCCCGTTTTTGGGAGCAGCTGAGTCTTGATAGCGGCGATAGGAAGTTGTGCCCGCTCCATCAATAGCTGCGGTAGCCAGCTGTGCCTACCCGGAGTTTGCGTAACTGCTTTCACCGTGCCCCTCCCTCCTCCGCGGCACCTGAGGCGGTCCGCGGCCGCGGAGCGAAGGGCGCTGCCTGCGTTCCTGGCACAGCCAAGGGAAGGGACTGTCTCCGGATCTCCACCCCTGCGACAGAGGGAAGGTTACCGGGAAGTGCGGAGAGAGCGAGGCTGTGCGGGCTCGGAAGTGAGAGAAAGACGCAGCCACTTCTCCGCGGCAGCCCTTTCAAAAGTCCGTGTTAAATGTGACACCCCGGCGAAATGGGAGTAGGAGAAACACCCCTCTACCCACCCCTTGTCGTCCCCCCCCGCCCTTTTCCATGGAAACTCGTAAAAGGAGGAGGAGTAGAGTTCGCTACGGAAAAGTCTCACCTTGGTCTGAAACAGTTTCAGGCGTTTCTGCAAGATCGGAGCTGCTCTTCTCGGGGGAGGGGAGGAGGCAAGCAGGGAGATCTCTAGCCACCTATGTACATTTTTTTTTCTCCTCCGCTTGATCTTACTTTATTCCAGCAGCATGTATCTCCACCCCTCCTCCCCCTCCCTCTCCAGGTTGATCGGTTGAAATGAGGCTTTGCGCGCTGATCCCTTCTCGAGCTTTAAAACAAAACCCGGCCTGGCGCAGCTGGCGGCAGCTCGGGGCGCCTCGGCGCTGAAGCGCGGCGGGGCCGGGCGAGGCGAGGCAGGACACCGCGGAGCGGGGCGGCGGCTCCCGCGGAAACTTCGCTTGGAAAATAAACCTCCACCACTTTCCTGGAGATCCACGTGAGAGCAGGAAAACCCGACTGCAAGATATCCGCGCTGCTGCTGCATGCTACAATTTTACTTCTTGTTTGCCTTGATTATTTTTTGCTGTTTGTTTATTGTTACTTTCATTTTGGACCCGGTTCCCGGTTGCTTGGCTGAACTTCTGGAGACCAATGGACCTTTTACACTGCCTTCCTCTGTTTTAAACAAACTGTGGGCGCTTAAACTTTTCTATTTCCCCCTCCCCCTCGCTCCTTAACCCCCACCCTTCAGCTCATGGGGCTAACACCGCAAAGCAGCCGCAGCAGTGGGGGAAATACACAGACACTGATTTATTTTTCCGTCTCCTAAATTGTAGTTAATTCCTTTCAACGTCCTCCTCATCACCCATTCTCTCGCGCTTTTTTGGCTGCCGAGTGTCGGTCTGTGCATTGTTTTATCTGATCTCGATCCTTTTGTTGTTGTTTAAATGCCATGCACTACTTATCTAGAGAGAAAGCTATATGGAGATAAAGGCGTATGGTGAATGCGCGTGTGTTTCCATAAGACACACTATCAAGGGAGCAGNAGGATCTCCCGGCCTGAGTCCACCCCCTGCGCCCACCCACACACCCAGAGACTTTTCCCTGGCGAGGGGGCAGGAGGGGCAAGGACGCTCATGCTCCTCACTCTGTGTCGCACCCGTCTGACTGGGGCTACCTAGGGAGCACCGTCTCTCGGAAGAGTCTCCAGGTGGAGAAGGAAAAAAATTCCCAACCCCCCCACAAAACCTGTGGTTCCTCCATCCCCTTACCCTCCTTTCTCCAGCCGGCGTGAACAGCCGAACCGGCCGCCTAGTTCACCCGCGCCCTGCCCACCACCTCTCCGCCCGAGGGAGGATGAAGATGCTTTGCTGGAGGATGGCACTGTGGCTGGCCGGGTGGACTGTCTGCGGGAAGCCTTCCTACTGCTCTGGCCTTGATTATGACTACACTTACGATTTCACTGAAGAGGATAAAGCCGAGGCGATAGATTATAAGGACCCTTGCAAAGCTGGTAAGTGACTTCCACGTCTAATGCAGCTCCCCGCCCCCTCCCCAGATGGTGACTTTGTCTCGGCTTTATTTACGGCGGGGGGCGTTAGGGGGAGTCCCAGTCTCACCTGCTCCTTCCCGAGGCAGCGGCGGCGAGCGCAGCCGGAGCCCTACGTCCAGGTTTCTCACCTGGGAAAGTATTCGGGACCTGCTTTTCCGGGACTTCCCACTTCGCTACCGCCTCCGGCTGGGGTGGGAGAGGGGCGCGGCGGCAGGCAGGGCAGGGCAGCACCGGTCGCCACCGCTCCGCGGTCCCGGAGGCGTCGTGCGCGCCACGGAGCCCTGGAGCCACGCCGCCGCCGGAGCCGCGGAAGTTGCAGAGGGCATTTCGGCGGGGCTTAAAGGTTGCGAGAAGGGACCTCGACCCGCAGCACCAGCCGGGAGCATGGAGCTGCCGGGCCGTGCTCCGCCGGAGGCTAGCGGCTTCTCCTGGGGCCCTGCCCGGCCCCGCGGTGGGAGTGGGTGAGGCCTCCGTGTCCCGCTTGCCTTCCTCCATCTCAACCTGTCTCCCCCCCGGCCGGGCACCCTTTCCCAGGGGCCGGGGCGGACCCGGGGCGGGCCCTCGGCGCCGGCTGCCCCATGGATGTGATAAGTGCGGATCGCGAGCGGGAGGGGATGCGCGGAGGATAACTGTTTGCTGGGATTTCAGCAGTGCAAGCCCACGCGTCCTTCTCTTATAACCCGACTAGTACGCGCTGCGGTTTGGTGTTTTACAGCGTGTGCGGTGGGGCCATTGCGGTGCCTCCTTCGTGCTCTGTGCCTGACCTGCCCCTTCCTAAACTGTTCAGGAAGAGCTCAGTTGCAGCCTCTTCGCACCTTGCAGAGCAATTGAGTGGTTTTCTAGAACGTTTATCTTACTGGTTTAGTACTGCAGCCTCCTTAATGACCAGTATAATTCTTCACCCGTTAAAATTATCAGTAGCAAGAACTGACCCCGCGAACCGGGTTCACTGGTATTTCAGTAGACAAGTGTATCTCGGTGATGCTTTCCCCCCGCCCCAAACGTGTTATCAGCGACAGTGGTGGTCCATTCCCAACAGCTCTATTGTTAAGCAAGTGCTCAAGTTTTCTAGCAGCCTTCTCTGCCTTAATTAGTTATTTTATATTCTGAAAACTGGTTCAGCCAAAGGTTGTATTCACTATGTCTGTGTGGTTTTCTTTAATTTATTGAAGAGAATGTGGTGTACATATATGCCAAATATGCAGACGCTATGTTTTTCTAATCACAAAAATATTTTGTTGCAAAGTGTGAATTGTTAGGTCTTACTTGCTTACAACTGACCAATGTTCAAGTTAAAAAGGAACACAAGCAACTGTAAACAAAACATTTTTTCCTCAATTAGCAAACAAATAAATGTAAGTGACTGGTCATAGTTAACTTGACTCTTCTTCTGGTCTGTAATCACTTAAGATTCATATGCATCAAGGAAGAAATGTGTATTTACTCTCAGTTTGCTGTGGTATTATTTTATTATGTTATTTTAGTACTTCTTGTTTTGTAATGGGAATAATTAGCAGTTATAATTCATGATATTAAGTGTTCTGAGGTTATGCATGAGAGAAAGACAACATTTTGTTTTGCTTGGAGAAAGAAACATTTGTTTGGAAAATTTTTCTCATTGAAACATTTCATAGAAGTCCTTGCTGCTGTTGCTTCTTCATAACTATATGGTGCTTAGATGCTACAGGGTCGAAAGACAGGTAGGCGGGTGAAGAGTTAGCTATGTGTAGTTCTTGTTAGTCTTAAAGGCAATCACTTTGAGATTTTCTATTCAGAAGAAAATCCAGTTTTTGTTTGTTTGTTAGTGTATGGTAGTTCTTCAGAAATGAAAATGCACATCACTACTGCATGCTGGGTTTGTACCATGTACCCATCATTTTTAATAACAAATTCAAATCAATGAAACTGATCCTCTGCCAGTATTTTCCAATTTACATTCCTTGCTAAACCTTCCCTAAAAATTCCATTAATCTTGGCCTGTGAAGTACTGATACCTGATCAAAGATGATGGGAATAGAGGGTGCTCAGTCTCTTTTAGCAGCATGGCTCAAATGTGTGCTCTCCCTAGGTCAGATCTTATCATCTGGTTTTGGACTCCCATGAGTAAACTTATTGATGTCTTCCATTAGGATGGCTTCCACAATGAGGCCTTAAAAGAGGGACAAAGCCAGGCTTCACACTTGGGGTGTGAGTTGTTCACACTCAAATTTGTGTGGTCACTCTGTGTGCAAGATAACAGGATAAAGTAAGACAATTCTTGCTGAGATTGTGTTCAGGGTATGCAAGCTT
Source organism: Sclerurus mexicanus (assembly GCA_013396755.1). Taxonomy (NCBI): domain Eukaryota; kingdom Metazoa; phylum Chordata; class Aves; order Passeriformes; family Furnariidae; genus Sclerurus; species Sclerurus mexicanus. Next base: position 770,590 of record VWZF01001128.1, read on the forward strand.
TGTATCTTATTAACACCTGCTTTTACTGCATCTTAAGGGCTTTCAGCTGAGGCTGTACAAGCCTCCTTTTTTAATTTTTTTTTTTNCTTACTTTATTCCAGCAGCATGTATCTCCACCCCTCCTCCCCCTCCCTCTCCAGGTTGATCGGTTGAAATGAGGCTTTGCGCGCTGATCCCTTCTCGAGCTTTAAAACAAAACCCGGCCTGGCGCAGCTGGCGGCAGCTCGGGGCGCCTCGGCGCTGAAGCGCGGCGGGGCCGGGCGAGGCGAGGCAGGACACCGCGGAGCGGGGCGGCGGCTCCCGCGGAAACTTCGCTTGGAAAATAAACCTCCACCACTTTCCTGGAGATCCACGTGAGAGCAGGAAAACCCGACTGCAAGATATCCGCGCTGCTGCTGCATGCTACAATTTTACTTCTTGTTTGCCTTGATTATTTTTTGCTGTTTGTTTATTGTTACTTTCATTTTGGACCCGGTTCCCGGTTGCTTGGCTGAACTTCTGGAGACCAATGGACCTTTTACACTGCCTTCCTCTGTTTTAAACAAACTGTGGGCGCTTAAACTTTTCTATTTCCCCCTCCCCCTCGCTCCTTAACCCCCACCCTTCAGCTCATGGGGCTAACACCGCAAAGCAGCCGCAGCAGTGGGGGAAATACACAGACACTGATTTATTTTTCCGTCTCCTAAATTGTAGTTAATTCCTTTCAACGTCCTCCTCATCACCCATTCTCTCGCGCTTTTTTGGCTGCCGAGTGTCGGTCTGTGCATTGTTTTATCTGATCTCGATCCTTTTGTTGTTGTTTAAATGCCATGCACTACTTATCTAGAGAGAAAGCTATATGGAGATAAAGGCGTATGGTGAATGCGCGTGTGTTTCCATAAGACACACTATCAAGGGAGCAGATCAGAAGCAGCCCGGATCCTGACCCTGACTGTATGAATAAGTAAGCAGGATGCTGACGACTGTGTGTTAGTTGCCTGTAAGGTTTTCGTAAGTTAAAGAGGGACGGAGGAGGGGGGACAGACCAGAGACAGAGCTTAGAGTAAGTGTTCGTGCAGAGGACGGCGAAGCTCTGACACTTTGCTCCCTCCAGTATAGCTGCTGCCTCCCATCACTAGAGCTCCGCGGTTTGCTGTAGTGCACCCTCCCTCCCCCACCCCGCCCGCTCCCTTTTCTTCCTTTTTTTTCTTTTCCNAGGCTGGTAGCAGTTAGGTCCCAGACATAAGTGAATTTCTGCAACTTAGCAAAAGTGGAAGAAGGCCCAAGGTCATTTATGGTTTTACTTAGTTACATACTTCAAAAACTCCAGTGATACCCATGCAGATTTTACAGATATACTAGAATAATTTGACCTAGCCCCAAATACACTGATGCAAGATGGATTCATCTGTATTTTTGAAGTTGTTTGCATTCAGTTTTTCTCCAGTGAGTAGTGTTTGCTGCTTAGTTTTTATTCCATAGACTGCATGAGAAAACATTTGTAATCTTGTGACAGAAAGCACTGTACATGAGGCATCGGATCTATAGTTGGATAACATTATAATTCTGTAGCTCTTTATAGATACAGTTCTAACTCTGTTGTTGAATAAGTGTTTTTTTGGTAGGTCTCTTTCCCCGTTTTGTGAAAGTGAGGGAGAAATTTACCAGAAACAGAATGTGACAGCCTCTGAGGTGTTATTTATGGGTATTCTGTGGGATCCTTTATGGGTACAATGTGTGTATTTTAACATTTTCATAAGGAAGGGATCATTTTAATGAATGTGCCTAGACTCACACTGTTCCTTTGACTTAAAATTCCCAGAAGCATCACAGTGCAGGATACCATAGAGGCCAAAAAGTTAATTTTCTTACAATGTTTCCGGCTTTGTGAAAAATCCAGAGATAACAGGTGTCTGTCATATGCCTGGTAGGGTTAAGAATTGTTTCTGGAAATGATGTTTCCATTTGCACCTAAAACAGCAGCTATTTCATGCAATAAGCCCAAAGTACAGTCTCGACAGTGAAGACAGCACATTGGAAGCCCTGGAGTAAGGGCTTCAGAGAAGAGCCTGAGGAAATGTTGGGATACTGTTGGGAAGAAGAGTGTTGGAAGGAAGCTGTTGACATTGAACGGAAGAACTTGATGAACTGTGTGGTTTCCCGTGTGTTTGTCTGCAGACCTTTAACCTATGTATGAATTTTGGGTCATGCTATGTCTCCTTATAATAAGTATCCTGACACGCTGTAACAGCGGGATGTGATGTAACACAGTTTCTGTGCTTCTGATGTCTCAGATATTTCCTTGTGTCTCTCTGCAGGATATTGCCCTCGGTGTTTACCATTGTGAAGTTCAAGTGTAAGTCATTCTTAGTTCGTCTTCAAGATCTAATTTGCCAGAAGATGTGAAACTGCCATACTTTAAAGAATCTAAGGACATAGATCAGCACTTGTATAAATCAGATACTACTTCAAAGAATAAAATGCTGAGTTAGATTTCAATGGCCACTGTCAAACTTTTCATATTGCAACATGCACCCTCTCTATTGTATTAATTTCTCCCTCCTGTAAGACTCTGAGGAAATAATTTGATTATTTTGCACCTTTATAAATCATAATTAAAAAAAAAGTTTGCATTTTCCATAGAAGGGGTATTAGTATTTTCTATATCACTGAAGTGTGAAACCTCATAATATATTTTATTTGTGAAGTAGCTGAACATGAAAAAATTGATGGTAAATATTAAGTAGAATTATGCAATGTCATCTGTAACTGCAATCCAACTATTGTTTACTGCTGTTGTAGCAGCCGCCTTCTATATTGCTACGTTGTGGGGTTTTTTTTAGTTTTCCTCTTGTGTTCTGGGACATGTGTGTTCAGATGTAAACATACTAATTGTGCAATCTGGTAATAAGAAAATTCTTAAAGCCTCTGATTATATATTTTAAATCTGTTGCATGATTTGGATAATTGAGATTTTTCATCTTTATAGTCCAGTTATTCAGTAGATTCTTAAAGATGTACTGTGCATTTTACGTTAGTATAATTATACTGCTGATATCACTTGCCGGATTGACAGAATTGTGACTGTTCATGTAGTGAACACATAGTGTAGGCAGCTGAAACAGAAACAAGCTTTCCTGAATAGTCTGTTCCAACTGGTTTCCATCCTGTTGTGGATAAACCTACAGGGTAAATCAGACCAGGGAAAAATTTCATTTTTTAAGTAATATTTTTTTTTCCAGCATATTCCACTGTTGCTTTATTTGTGATGCCCTTTAATATGATATCTCAACAACTTTGAAAGAGATTTGTGGGAACATCAAGTTCTTTTTCTCTTTGGCTTCATTGAAAAGATTAATTCAATATGAAATTCTGGGAAAAATGTGTTAAATGAATATATTTTATATTCTAACTTTGAGTATCCTCCCACACCAAAGGCTCAATTTCATGTCCAGGCTACTTTCCACAGGGATCTGTGTCTGAGTATATTTCTGAAGTGTCAAACAAGTGACCTGCAAAGAGCAGTATTACATCACTGCAAAACAAATCTAATTGACAAATCTAAGTGAGCTTGGAATCAGGTCCCCCAGGCAAACTCAGAAACATTCAGCACACCTGGATGTCTGCCTTATGTCATTCTTATTGCCCCTCTGGACAACAGGGCTGATAGGGTTATGACATAATTTCATTCACTTCTTTTTGCAGACAAAGTCATATCTGTGGTGCATGGTAATGACAATGTCTGTAAAATTGAGGAGTCAGCTTCTGGTTTTCACAAGCACAGGGGTCTTTGTGGAGTAAAAGACTTTTTTTTTTTTTTTATTTTCTTCCTGAATGCATTATAGTACTCTGACTCTAAATTTTATAATGTTGAATAACCTGAGCAAGGGGAGAAAACTCTAGTCTTTGTTTAGACAAGATGTATTTATCCTGAAACTGAAATAGTTTTTTATGGTGTGTCTTTAGACTAATGAAAAAATGTTATGGTATATAATCTTTTTAGAAAATATGTATCTGAAGAAAAAATACATTGTAAGAGAATTCCAGAGCAAAACCAAGCTTTGGACTTTCACAGCTTTCAGTTGGATGAATGGCATTTTATAGTGTTTTTCAGACTTTTCTCAGCCTCTTTAGGAGCTCTGTAATCTATTTGTCTTGGTCATTATTGAATGCATTATTGAATTTTTAACCACAAACAACCTCTGTCCATGTCCCTACTACATCCCTTCAGAGCAAGAGCATCTGAAAATGTGACTAGAGAAATCTTCTGGTATTTTTAGTTCTGTCTTGTCAGCCTATTTTTCTTGGCTAAGATTGAGCTAGTGGCCAATCTGTTAGTGTTTTAATGCATAGTCATTCTTTTTGCCTGCTGCTCTTCTACTTCTTTTCCTATAATTTCTTTCATTGTTTCTTTGGCAAGTTCCCTTATCTCTTAATTCCCTTTCTCCACTGAATACACTTTCTACTTGCTTTTTAGCTTTTCCCTGTGCCGCTTGACCAGTCATCTAGCCCTCTCTGTTTTGTTTTTTTTTTTCTCCTTGACATTTTCTTCTCTTTCTTACAATTATAATTTATTCCCTTCCAAATATCATCATCAGACTTTTGAGAGTTCTGTAGGAAAGAAACTGGACACCTTTCCCCACAGCTGGAAATGAGGAGGAGGAGAAGGATGGGTGGGCTGTGTGTGACCAGCATGTCCTCAGAGGCCCCATGCTGGAATGCTCAGTGGGCTGCAATGATCTGTTAAACATTGCATGTCCATCCCTGAAATATCCAGTTACAAATGTTTATACAGAACACATATATGAACCTTTTTTCTCTGTTGGATTCACGTGCCTAAATATCAAGATCTGATGTGAAGCAAGGATGTCCTTGCTGATCAACAGAAATAAGAGTACTCTAAGTGCTTGAAGTGTAAAGCTTGTATAAATAGTAATGCACCAGAACAGGCTGAGCTGGGGAGTGTGAAGGTGGAGGCTGTGCTGTGGACATATGTAGAGTGTCGGTATGAGACCCATGTGAGTGATTGCTCTTGCAGACTGTTATGGAGGCAGTTCCTACTCATATAGATACTCTCATGACTTTTATTGGGAATTTTGCCTGAGTAATGGTCCGCAAGTGCAAATTATGAGTGGCTATACATGAGCATCAAGTGTTTGAGAATATTTGAGCACAATCAGCTCTTACAAAGCAATAATGCTCCAAAATGTAGGTTTGTGGGTTTTCCCTTCAATACTAAAAACCAGAGGTTGTCAAGACCAAAATGCCAAAAAATCAATATTGTTCTAAAATAACTCCTGATTTTTCTACTGAGGTGTGTGAAATATGATGCCTAATAGGATACGCAGTGTGTATTAAACCAACTTCTTTGCTATATATAATTCAATGATAAAAGTATATCAATATTTGACTAAGAATTGATTTTGGATTTTTTAAAATTATTTTAATGGTTATAAGGGATATCTGATCAGGGAATTAATCAGCCAAATCAGGACATAAAAATGCAAAGGAAAGCTGTTTATTTTAAAACTCATTTTCAGTGCATTTAAATCTGAATTTAGAAATTATCTGTCTTGCTGTGCTTGTGAATTTCATTTCTTTTCCTACAGAAAATGAGTGACAGAAATACATTGCTGCATTTGAAAGGTGCCAGTACCTCTCCAGCCACATTTGTAAACTTTCTGATGAAGTTTAAATATCAGCTCTTATAAGAAGTGAAGGGGCATGGACATTAGCTTAGAGGGTTGTATCTAAATAGCTATGCAGATGGGTTGCATTATTCTCATGCTGGTAGCAACAGTTAAATATATTCATAGTAACAACTTTACTTTTAAATTTTTAATTCTGTTTGTGACTCATGTTTTTATAGGTACTAGTTAAGTATGCTCTTGCTGTCGTGGGCATTGTATCACCAAAGACCTTTAACACTTTTCCACTTTCCTGAGAGAGTATAAAGAATTTTGGTCAGGGCACAGTAATTGTAGGAAGAGTAGCCAAAACACAGAGCTTCTTATGTTTCCAGATGATGTACTCAGATAAGCAAAGAAAATAATTTCAGATTGTTCTTATATAATATCAAGATTTATTTAAACAGTTTACTTGCACAGCCAATTATATTTGCTTTCATGAGGAGTAGTTTTAGAACAACTCTGCGGGTGTGAGAACATGATGATGAACTGCCCAATTTCTCCATCTGGTAAAATGTCCTTATGTTTATAACAAATTTGCATACATCTTCATTTTTACTTGTACTTGCTTTTTTCCCTTTACTCAACATTACTGTTACAATTGTGCTCTAACTTTAGCTTTATTTGCAGGTAGCTTATGCTGCACTACTTCACAACTGTTCCCTTGCAATTCTCTACTTCACCCCTTTTATAAACATATAGGCAAATTGATATATTAAGTGTTTTGTGTTCAAGTAATCTGATTAGCCCTTTTCTGATGAAGAGCATAGTGTGTTCCATTAAATATTACCAGTGCCATGTTGAAGGCACGTTATGCATCGTTTTATGGTCTTCATTTTAGGACCAGGGCCTTTGATTGCTCTATCAGCCCATCCTTTTGTCATCATATATACTGCTCAATCTTGCTCTAACTATGCAGCTATTCAGGACTATTGATTCAGGACTGAATTGTGGAATCCTTATTCTGTTGTTACTGCTATGCCATAATAGCGTCATGAAAACTTCTATAGATTAATCTTTTGTGCCTGGAAAAGAAATTATTACAGAAAACCCCACAAACCCACAATAAACTCTCAGACAAAAGATGTAATTGAGGCTGTAAATCACTAAGGAATCAGGTTCATACAGGTAAGTGTTTTATTGCCCTCTCAAAAGGTTACATTATTGGAAAAACTGTTTAATGAAAATAGGATAAAAAAGTGTTCAAGTTAGAAAAGAGAAAATGAAAGAGAACAAACATAATAAACATGAACAAATTGAAGAAATTTAAGAAATTATAAAAGGAGATAAAATAGAAGATTTGGGGTTTTTTTGCTTCTATTAGCCTGTGAAGTTGTGAAGTGGAAAACTCAGAACAGAGACAAGGAGATTTGTGGGGATTCTATACAATTTTTTTTAGATTGAAATCTACTAAAGGATTCCGCTGAGTCAGTATTTGGATATATGATATGATATTTGCATAGATATCAGGTGTATCTGGCTTTCTGATATTTAGTAATGATAAGATTTTCACGTGGATATATACCTGACACTTTAGAGTTCAAGCCAGTATTTAGTAGCTGGAAACAAGGATGAACTCCAATGTGTGGCAATATTATCCTTGTCTACCTACTGCAAATTCTTGTTTCTTTTTGTGAAGCAGCTGGTGGTGACTGCTGTCAGAGACAGGACCTTGGATATGATCCAGTGTTGCAGTTCCTTTGTTCCTCAGCCCTCCCTAAATGCTATTTCAAAAACTCATGTCTTGTAGCATGCCTAAAAGACAATTTATTTATTTTGGGAAGTGAATGACTTTTGAAGCTCAATATGGTTGTAAATGCACCAACCAATTATATTTGATGAAAATGAATGCATGCAAGCATACAAGAAGAAAACTGCATTTACCTATATTTATAGATTGTCATTAGGGGTCTAGTGGAGTGCTTGCACACATGATTACTTTAAAACAAATATATGCTCATTACCTGATTACCTAAGGAGCTATCATTGATGCCTATAGAAGTATCTATATAGGATCTTTAAAGTTGTGTGTACAGATTGTGTGGGTGTCTTTTTTTCTTTTTTCTCCACTGACAAGCGCCAAGTTGATTTGTGTGTAAACCTGATCTTGAGGCCATTGAATGCAGTGGGAATATTTCCAGTTACTTTAGAGATAATATTTATAGATGAATAAGTGTTAAAGTGCAGAGCTGACTAATTTACTTCTGTGTACTTGGGCTATGGCTTTTATTCATGTGCTCACATGCTTTGCAGGCACATCAATGAAGGCAGTTGGATTTTTGCCCCAGTTTCTGTAGTTGTCATCACCAACACAAGAGTATAATGAAATTTTACATTTGGTGACCTTGTGATTACAGGTTCTTTCTTGCTGGACTGGGGTGTGAAAAAAAATCCAGCAGCTTGAAGAGCATCTTATTTTCTCTTTTTTTTCCCTTACAAGAAGCCTCAGGATAAGACTGAATTTGGATTACTGCAGTAGTTTCTCAGACTTTGGAGATAGGTTTCTTCTTGTCAAAGCTGAATACTTTATTAATTGTTCAATCTGATAAACAGCTAAAGATGCTGACGAACATGATAGTTCTGGTTGCCTATACAGTTTCTTATCTGTGTAATTTCAAGAAATGTAAAGCTGAAGATAATAAGCCACTTGCTACAAAATACAGGAGGCATATGAAACTGGTGTCAATGTAGTTTGTCATAATATCAATAAAATCATGTCCCACTAGCTAAAGATTGACAAGCCCTGAAAGTCTCTAAAGCAATTTACAGTATCCCAGAATAAACACATTTCACAACCCAGAGGCTGCTAGAAGCTAAAGAGATCTTGCAAAACTAGAAACAGGTGTGCTAATATCTCCACATATTTAATGAATTGAAGAATTAGTTGAATGGCAAAATAAGAAGAGAGCAGAAAGTGTATTTTTTCCCCCAAAGTTATGTGTAGTTTGGATGCATTGCAAAAACTCTAGGTTACTGTATAGAACGAAGTAACCTCACAAAATAGCCTAACTCAGTGCAAATCTTGGATTTAACCACAGTTTGTTACTTTTGTGTTTTGAAAACTTCTATTTTCTTTCTGATGTTGTTTCTTCTGTGTGTTGAACTTAAATCATGGCAAAAGTGAGAACTGTAGGTTATAAATGAGTCTAGATTTGACTGAGGAGTCTTGTTTGAAGAAAGTTCTTTACTTGGCTTTAGTTACAGAGTTTTCCAGAGTTGCTTGGTAAGGGAAGGAAAAAGAAAAATCTTTGCCTGCTGTGAAATTATTCTCTTTTTACAGTTTATAGATCCTTTGGTCACTAAATTGAAGGAGTGGTAGAAAGCAGTGAGTGTAGGAGAGGTTTTTTTTGATTTTTTCTGTCTTTTATCTGCATGGATGAAACTCTTTAACACATTAAGTATGGGTCAAAATACACAAACCTAGTTCAAGTCTTTTGCATGTTTTCATTTATAGTACCTTTAATTTGGAAGAAGATTAAATATGAATTGTAGTTCTGGTGGATCACAGTCAGGGTGTCTACAGAAGTGAAACTGGAGTAAAGAGAATTTATAACATATGCTTCCTTTTGCATTATGGAAGAGAGCCAAATACAGAGATGCCTCCTTGATCAGTAATGTGTTTATGGAGATATGCAGATCTTGAGGGGGCTAAAGCTAAAACATGAGAGACGAATGCAAACTATTCTATGGTGATTTAAATCAACAATGTGTAGAGCCAGCTAAAGTTATGACAATCTTTTTCAACTTGGACAAAATTGATTTTTCTTGGCTATTTTTTGAGATTTTTTTAAAGATGTGTCTTAGGTTTGTTTGGTGTATGGTGTAGCATTCTATCACATATAATTTATTTTTGCTGTTTCGTTGATCTAGTTATTCTAGGTCCAAGTGTGTGTAGAAAATCAAAGGTTTCCTGAATTACTTAAATTTATAATCAAGTCTTTCTAAATATTTTGTCTTTCCTAATTATGAACAAGCTCAGACTAAATAACAGCCATAAGGGGAAAAAATCAACAAAAATGAACATAAATAGTAATACTCAGTTCTAACATAATCATATGGAAGAAGAGAAATTATTTGACCCTTGGTTTCTGCTCATGTAATCTGGCTTCCCTTCATTGACCTATATATCCTAGTGGAGAAAATCTCTCCTCCCCAAAAGAAGATGATGTAACATCAAAGTGAGCAAAGACTTAGATCAGTTGTGATTCCTTTTAGTTTTATGCTTGTCTGGTATCAAAATAAACCCTTTCTTCCTCTGGCTGTCCATTAGAAAGAATCACATGCAAGACCTGCTCCTGCAGTGATGGGAAGTACAGGGACTACTTGCCCCACAGGGCGCAGACGAACAGACACTGCATCTTTGCTTCCTGCCATCTTCATAATCAGTTATGGATTTAGTTTTCCTTTCTGTTTGTTGCCAGAAGAGTCACAATTATCTGTTTAAGGTTGGACAGGTGCTTAGGGAAGTCACAGAGAATTATTCAACATCTCTGCATGTTCTGCATGGGTTATTTGCCAGGAGAAGCCAGGAAATCAGGCAAAACTGAGATGCAAATGAGAGGTTAATTATCCTGTGCTGAGCCCTCTGCAGCCACAGAGAGATTTCCAGCAGCAACTTCTGTGAGTGCATTTTTTTCTGCAGATCAAACTGCTCTCTGTATTTATCTCTTTTAAAGTAGTGACTTTTAATTAAAATAATGATACACGTATCAAAATTCCTAGTGGTATTGTGTTCCAACCTGTCATCCAGTTAAATATGGATGAATTGTTCTCACACAGACCTGGTTTTGCTTTCACATTCTGCTGTGGATTGTTCAGTGGCTCTTCATCCTGGTAAAGTGCCATGGTTTATAGAGATTATGTTTCAGGAAGTTTGTTACACCTTTTATTTCTGTGAGATTGATTGAAAAGATAGTTACCTTCCTTGCAAACTTTGAGTTTCATCTCTTTGGACTGTCATGTCTAAAATAGCATTGCCTCAGACCCTGCCATGGGATATACAGCAGATCCCATAGGTGGAATGCAGAAGAACCTGCATTAATGATGTGTTACAGACTCTGGATTGTGTTAAGTGGACCATGGTGTGGACTGTAGAGCAGGGAGCTGTGCTCAGGGCAGGAACCCACAGCAGCCAATGAAGGTGTTTTGTTTAGGTGTTTTTTCCCTTTATGATACAGTAGTGTCTTCATTTTTTATCTGACTTTTGTGTCCTGCCATAGTTGTGTATGAATGCTAAATGTATTATGTTTATGTGCTACAACTTATGAGGCTGAATTCTTCACTCAGACTGTAGTTCCTTTCAGGTTCTCTTGTAACTTCTAATGACATGAATGGCATGGTGACATTTTAATGAGGTCAGAATTTGAACCTGGAGAAAAATTATATATAGGATCACTTATAAGAGGTGTATTTTTTGGACAGTCCATTACAATGGAGGCAAGAGGTAACCAGGCAGTTAGGATGTAATATCCTTTTTGGTGTTTTGTGACATTTGAAAGTATATGTATGCAGACATTGCAATGGAAGAATCTTTCTGAAGTGATTTTACATTAGACTGATTTTCAAGCATAATCAGCTGTTTTAAAACAAACAAGTAGTTTCTGACTATACACAGTACAGAAGCAGATAATCCATGCGGTTTAACTGAGCCCTTTGACTCGGATGCAAAGGAAAACTAATTTTAAAAGCTTTTTTTGTTGTTGCCCCTTTAGAGTGTGAAGTTATATAGAAAGAAGATGTTGTAGCAAGGACGAGTATAGAGGAACTGTTCTGTGCTGTGAGCCAAAGGACATCATTAGGAACACTCCTATTATCTGGAAGCCTGACTTCCTGTCTCGGTTTCCTCGTGGGTCTCAATGAATGGCAGGAGAAATGGAACACTTTCCTGCTTGGCCAAAAACTCTGCTAAATTACTCCTTTGGCTGCATGCCACGGTGCATGTGCTTGGGAATAAATCCTGCAGCTCCCCCCTGAGTCTGGAGGGTACTTGCTGCAGTTTCTTGGGGCTGATGGAGCAAATCTTAGAAAGCCCACCCTTCCCATGAATACTGTAATGCTTCAGGTGCCCTTTTGTACATCTTCAGAAATCCTTTTTGTCATAGAGAGGAATAGATGTGTTGACATCTGTTAATATAAGCTTCCATGAGAATGAAGGCATGTTAAAGAACTGCAGGTATGTTAGGATTTTCATATTTGGTAAATGATTTTATTACAATGAAAACAGTGTAGCATACCTTGCTAAAAGTACCAAAGACATGCTTAAAATAAGACACTTTTATGTATGCATTCAATTCAACAAGTAATTTTCTCATCTTTTTTTTCCCCACACTTTTAGCACATCAACTAGTGTATGCACCAAAGTTATAAACAGTTTTACTGTAAAGTATAAAAATAAGGTAACAAAGATTTTTGTATTAAGAATAAAACATAAGTTTCAGACATCCTATTAAGTGCAGTAGATGTTGCATCTGTCATCTATGTATAGAGAGGATTTTTTTTGTTTGTTTGTTTTTTTTCTTTTGATTTGTGGTCTTTGGTACATTTTCTTTAACATACCTATTAAATCTCAAAACTTTCAGGATCTTGTTTTAGCTCTGATTTTAATTAAAACCACAACACCAAACCTTTGATTCAGTTGTTACTGTCAGTTTCTATAATTTCCATTTTAACTACATTTGGCAAGTAGAAAACTCACAGCTGACTCAAAAGAAACTTGGCAAAATATACACCATTTCCCAATAGCCTTTCTCTATAATAGAAGAGATATTGGGACAGTGTTTAATAATTTTTGGCTTGTTTTCCATCCAAGCAAAAAAATATTCTTAATTCTCTTGAGATGGGAAATGCTTGCCATAGTTAGCGTTCCCTATGTGTCATCTTTCAAAGGTGATAAGCAGCTGTCCAGCTGGAAATTTTGGAGATATATGGAAAAAAGTACAGAAAATACTTAATGCCAATGCCAGTGGTGTATTTCAACAAGAAAGTATTAATCAGGTTGTGGGAGTTATTTTTGTTTGCTTTGTTTTGTTGGGGGTGTTTTGTTTTGCTTTTCCTTAGTGATTTGTCTCACTGCTATTCTCTGTCTCACTGTCTTACTGTGTATTCCTTGTTGAGGCTTTTCTGAATTTTAATGTCAACGTAATTGGCATGACTTTCATGGTGTACCATGAGAGAGGGTGATGTGAAGCAGTGCTTTTCCCATTGAGAGAGCTGTCAGCCTTTTTTCACCTGTGTGGATGCAATTGTGTCATACAGACTTGATGTTAAGGTCACTGTTTTATTTCAGGGAGGCAGAACTGCTGGATTATACTTATCATGTCAACTCGTCCTTTGGTCTGTCTTCAATTTCCTTTGTAAAGGTAGCTAAGTGCTTTCTGGCAGAACTGGCCTTGGCTGACAATCAGTGCTCTCAAAATTTATATCTGTACATTTTGAGACTTGGTACTTGTGGAGGCAGAGTGGATGGTCTTTCCTGAGAGTTGGCTACAGGAAGAAAGCAGAGACTGCCATTTTTATGGCAGTTTTTTGTTATTAAGGTCCTGATTTTGAAAGCTGAAAGTTGGGAGATCTCATTAATTCCCATTGTTTCTCCTCCCTGCACAGCAATACAACTTTACCCCATAAGGGTTCTCTCACAGCCATCCTTTTCCTATTTCTTCCTGATTCAGGGGAAGAAGGAGAGACTTCTGTGCCTGCCCAATTTTCAGAAGGGCTCTGGTAAGATGCCATCAACAGTTCCCCATGCTTTGTGCACATGGCATGAAATGTAAAATTCAAACTCACATAATGGAGAATTGTTATAGTATTAATGTGGCTGTATTTCAGTGTCCATAGTTAATAATTTCTCGTGTTTACGTGAAAAAAAATAAAAAAGCACCTCCTTAATAAGAGCGAGTTTTTTGAGTTCCAAGGAGACAGAACACTAAAGGTGCAAAAGGCAGTGTTAATACATGTGTCCCAAGTTCTTTTGACTCTGTATTACTTTTAATTCCCTGTATTTTAATTTTTATGTAAGAAGAACTATTCTCACCTTCAGTGGTCTAAATGAATGTCTGCAGTTAAATGTAGATGTTCTTTCTGGAAATAAAACACAAGCTAGCAAATTCTGCTGTTGTATGAACAAACAGGACAAAATTTGCCTCAACTATCTACATTGTTTTCCTCCTGACCTTTAAAGCAGGATTTGGGTCCAGTGTTGACTGTTTAGCTTTCAACTGGTCTGGCCAGTATTGCGCATCATATTGTTTGGCTGTTTAATATGTGTATTCACTATGTCATATTTATCTAACAATATTTCATCACATTCATAGTTTACCCCAGACGGTTTTGCTTTTCTGAGTTTTCTGTTTGGTTTGTTATTTTTTGTTTTGCCTTTGTTTTTCTTTTCCCAAGAATTCTCTGTGAAATAAAGCTTGCATGAAGTATCTTCATGTCAGTTTTCTGACACATGGGTAGGAGGAAGTAGGTCTTTACTAGACACACAGTACATAAGTTTGTGAGAGGTAGTAGTGTATCTGTATGTAGGCTGGCCTATGGAGTGATTTGGTTTGAATATAGCTAGTAATCAAATGTGATATTGATACACCCAATGACGTGTCTGTGAGCGAAGTTTGTCAATGCATCACAGGCTCGCAGATAAAAATCGAGCCGAAAATATTCCCAAAGAAGACTGCCTGAAGGAGATCATTGTAGTTTACCCTGACTGGAGCTGTCAAGTTTCTGTTCAATGGCAAATCTAGCAGAGTAGTAAGAAACTGGGTAATTCTAAAATTATTATTCCAGTTGTTGCTTACATAAATGACATTGCATTTTAGCTCTTACATATATGAGTAGCTGTGGCAGTTTGAATTTTTTTAGATCAATCAGCTTAGACTTAAGATACTTATTGTACTAAAACATTTGCAAGTTTGGTTATAAAATGTCTGCTTCATTTATGCTATTGAAATGAATGTAATGCGGTTACAAGGTGAGACTTCACTTTCAGTCATCTCCATGAGGTCAATTAAACTGAGGGTGTTGGGACATATAGGTTGACACATTTTGATAGGTAAACTGTAAGTTGAAAAAGTGCATCAACTTGGGTTTTAATTGTGAAGATTTTATGTAATCTGGTAATGTAAATGAAAAATGGGAAATTGCTGTCATTATGTGTTCTAGATAAAATCTTACAGAAGCATGTGCCAGACACTTCACTGGTTTATGGAACAGTCTAATATTAAATTTAGAGTAGTAAAGTCTGCCTGGGGGACAAAGTGTTTGAAGATGACTTGCTTTAAAAGCTTACTGTTCTATGCAGTACACAGGTTTTTCCTGGAGGCAAAGTATGTCTTTGTTTCAATCCAGTTACTGTACTTGCAGAAATACGTTTGTGGTATAGGAGCTCATTCTGAAGTGAACTGAAGGTACTAGTGAAAATGTTGATAAAGGTGACAAAGACATTACGTAAATTGCTTGGTCCCTTGAATATATTGTTTCATGCCTATATCTCACAAAGAGAAAATAAAGTCTCTGTACTGAGAAGCCATACCGCTTAACATTTCTTCTGTTGCATAATGACTGAGTTTTTTCCTCTGTTAAGTCAGTGAGAATTGACTTAACATCCACTGGCAAATGTCTTGGAACTCTCATACATTAATATTTTGGATGAGATTGAGTTGACTGAAAGGGAAAAATGAGCTGTCACCCATATCTCATCCAAACATTAAACATGTTCATCTCATAATAAAAGGAAAAAAAGAAAGTTAGTGTTGAGCTAATGGACTATTTTGTGGCAGAATGAAAGCAAATTCTCCATTGAAGTGCAATATGCATCTGCCTTCAAAAACACATTTTCATTTATCAGTAAGAATGTCTCTGCCAAATTGTCTTACCAAAATTGTAATCACCAGCTCAGATTTTGCAGGCGCTTGATGTGTATTAATTTTTGGTTTGATTTTTCCAGACCACACTGCTTATGTTATGCATACATTATAAAGGACAACCTCTTTTAACTGTATATACAGTATTACACTCACTATGTACATGTTTTTGCTTCTGCTTTAAAGTGGTAGACAACCATGGTATTAAGGTAACTTTCAGCAAACCTTGTATGCACTGAAGTGTTGAATATTCACTTTGGGCTTCTCAAAAGTCATCCTCACCAGTTAGGCTTTGTGTTTATGTCTGAAAGCTGTTTCCAGTTGCTTTATGTCAAGCAATGTAAAACAGTGAAACAGCTGGTTGTTTCTGTGTCATATCTGTCATCTAGGGTCTTGTCTTGCTCTTGGATCTAGCTGTGCAGTTTTTAGCTTTCAGGGGCAGCAAGCAACTTGCCTGTGCTGCCTGTTGCTAGTGTACAGTGAAAATATCAACTCTCTGGAGACTCCGCTTCCCTGATATGCAGTGATTAAGATGGACTAAGAAGAAATCACCATAAATCTAGGGCTTAGTGGGGACTCTGAAGATTTGGCACAGTGGGAAGGCAATTCTTGTTGTTCAGTCTCTTAAAACGTGGGCATGAAAAAAGTGGTGAGCACTGAGTAACATACTGGGACCAGCTGTAGGAGAGTAAGAAGCTGGATGGAAGGGGGAAAATAAAATGGTGCCTTTGCTGTGCAGTTGTTGGTTATTTCTTAGAAAAGCTAGAATTTATTATAGCCCCATTAAATGGTCCCATAGCCAGCAAGTTACTCTTTGCATGTCAGGGATAGGTTTTGGTACAAATTGCATATTCTAAAGAATATGAGTCCCTCTTGACAGTTTAACTGCTTTTTTTTCAAAGGGGAGTGTTAGAGTTCCTCACTCTCGAAGGTGCATATCTTGTCTTCCACATTGGTCCTCCTTCTTTCCACGCAGGATAATACATAGTTTTGTTGTTGACTTTTTTTTTTAATTAAAAAAACTCACCCTTTGTGTACAGAGCATTTTTAGGTTTGTGCATTAAAATACTTGGCAGAGGTCTTTAATGAATCCCAGGATTTCTGCCCCCTCATCTTTTAGGAAGAGATTACCAGAAGCCAATCTTTTATTTGTGCTTTTGTGAATGGAAATTTGGACAGATCTTTTTTTTTTTTTTTTGATCAAACATGTTTGTTCCTGAGCAGTCTCTGAAAGCTTTTATTGCCCTCTCAGCCCATCACAGACATCCTTCCCAGGAGTGCACCTCATGGAGTCAGACTGTTGTGCACCAGTAGTCTGAAACCAGGCATCACCTTTCACTTTGCCCAAGATACAGGCTTGTTAATAGAAATGCCAGCAATAAAAACTTGCACCCTGACTTCTGAATAATCAGCTAAAGTTTGTTTAGTGTAGGTCTGACCTTTGCCATCAGCATGACAAACGCTCCATAAAGCAATAACAGATAAGTAACTTTCATCTTACAAATCACACTTATCTTTGTGAAACAGAATGGCTGTGTAGCATCTCTCCTTTATCCAGTATTATTTTGTTTTCCAGTATCTAATGATTCTACAGCGTGTAAGTTATAAGGTTGTCTCTGGTTTTGCTTGAAATATTTATAAAAATTCTTATTATGTTTTTCTTTTATTTTTTTTGTTCTTCCAGCCAGTATAAACAAGATTAAAATTTTCATCTCAGGTTGAAGCATAATTTGGTGTGATTGCTCAGCTTCTGATCTCACTACCAAAAATGTCTTCTTTTAGGAGTTGATAAAAATGTTTGGTTCTGTTTCACCTCAGTCACTCTTGGCACTTCTTCATCTGCCCTTCTGGGGTTTCCATCTGCTCTTTTATTCTGCCTGGGTTTTTTTTTTTTTCCCCCAGGCCCCAGTTCCGCAGCAATAATTTCAAATAAGTGAAAACATCTCAGATTTTTTTCTGAGAGTATGGGGTTAGATGCAGGTGCCATTCTGCATGTCTTTCAGAATCTTCTGGTAGTTTATTTCATTGCTAAAGTGGAGAATATGATAGGTCCCTGCAGGTTTGAGTATTCCTTTGTTCTTCCTCCCTCACAGGTGTCAAATATTTAACCTAGAGCCATATATGTTATTTAAATGTGAAACCAACAGGTCTATAAAATTAAATGTTTCAAAAGGGCTAAGAAAAATATTTTTTTTTATCTAATGAGCTTCTCAAATTAAAGTTCTTTTAGTTACAGAACACAGCTTATGAACATTAGATTTATTAAAAAAGCTTTTGTTAGTTTTTTTCAGTAATTTTTGCTTGTTCTGTTATTTAAGCACTTTTAACTTAAAAAATATATATTCACAACTCATAGTAGGGGTTATTGATGCTGAGTAACCATTGGTTCTCAAGTGATTAAGCCATTAACCAGCAGTCTACACTATAAAGGAAAAAAAAATCAAACATATGTGACTGCTTACTTATTATTTCACTTTCAAAGATGTTTTTCATTTCACAGGTTTGGTTTTTTTTTATCTCTTATCCAGGAATTTTTTACAGAAAACATGATCAAAGTTTCCTTTATCATCTAGCTAGTGAAAATGTAATTGCTGTTGTGTAGTGCTTGAGTACTGAAAGGCATATCATTATAGTGAAAACCCTATATTCGTTACTTGTAGGAGACAGCTTGTCTGACTAAATGTAAAGCTTAACCGGAAGGTTTAGAAGGGAAAGTAACAGAAGAAGAAAGAACTTAGTAGTGAATACATGCATAATGAATTGCTTCATTCAGTGCTTTCCTCTTTTTTTTTTTTTCTTTTTCACCTGCTCTTGCAATGTACATTTTGTCATACTGTGAATTTAATTAATGGTAGAAAAAAAAAGTAATAGTCCCATGTCATCCTAGCACTGACATTTATGACAGCCTCCTATTGAGTTAGCAGGTTTTTTCATATAGAATACTGACAACTTATCATATGAAAGCTTTTTAATAACTTTAGTAGTGAAAAAGATTATTGAAAGAAAAAGTGTTTTAATAAAAATCTTTACATTATCCATTTACTGAAGCATGCCATCCACAAAAGCTCTTGATTTCCTTTCAGACAACCATTTCATATATTCCACTAGTACTTTTTACTCTCTCAGAACTCTTATGTAAATTAGAGAGATTTACAGCAGAATTGTACATGTAAAATGTTTTGGTTTAAATTTTATCTTCCTTTCACTTTCAAAAATAGCTGTGAACACATGTGTTGTCCTTTGACCACTAAAATAGTTAGAATGTAATATTCAGATTCCTGTAGCACAGAGGAAGTCTAGGGAGGCTAAAACATTCTTTAAGCTTAAGAAAAAAAATAAAAAATTACTGTTGTGTATTAGCAAATCAGCTATTCGTGGTGTTTTCAGGCACTGTGATGTGATTGTGGCAGACAAAACCAGGGAGAAGGAATTTTGCACTGATTGATCTTTCATTCCTTGGTGGCAAATCTTCCTAAGTCAGCTTTTAGCATTTTTTACCGACTGTGAAGTTGAAGGCAGCTGGTTATTGCTTTCCCAGGTAACTGTGCTCAGTGTTCCTGGGGCAGCTGCTGGAAGAAACAGGAGTGCAGTTGGGGGCATTGCATCAACACCAGACAGAGTTGCAAACCTGATGGCTACTGCTTTGAGCCTCTTAGCCAGTGCAATCTGCCTCTCTCTCTCTCCTGGACCTTGCTGACTAAGTACACCTTTTTTCTTCTATCCATTTTAGAGTGTAAGAAGATACCTGGTATAGGGAGTCTGTCTGGGAAGCTGCTTCTGTTGTATTTTCCAAAATCAGAAGGGAAAAATTGATTCTTCCTTTATCATAGGGGAAACTTATTCCCAGATTTAAGCCCTGAGGTTCTAAGTTAAATTTGGGAACACTTGATGAGCCCTTAGTCACAAGAATCAATTACATATCTCTTCTGCATCATCTTCTGTATTCAGAAGTGACCCAGTTTCCACACAGTTGGTCCTGCCATAAACAGAATAATGTGGACAGGTGCTTACCACTGCTGTGACCAGTAAGTCCTGAAAGACATCCATCAGCCTGCTGATGTCACCATCAGTAAAGGCTGATAGATGATCTGTTATCTGCATGGCCATGAGGAACTGCTGACAAGCAGAGAAAGGGGAGCTTTCCCATGCAGGTGTCAGGGAGGAAAGACTGAAAAAAAAAAAAAGAAATAGATTATTTTCCTCCTTTGCTTTTGGAGAAGGTATGGAAGTGGCAGATTGAGTTCCTGAAGACAAGAACTATTTGTGAGTCAAGAAGATGTTTTTGAGGAAGGCAATTTTATAAAGGCTGAATGGCTTGTATTACAGACTAATAGGGTGAAACAATACAAAGAGCCTGGTGAGGCAGCAGCTCTGGTCAGAGGTCCATTTACTACTTCACTGTTAGTCTTTGCTTAAAAGCTTGGAGAAATTTTACTACGGGCTCCTATAGAGCCAGAATTTGTCCTTTGACTCTTTTGCTTTACTTATGCTTTACTTAATGAATGGTTGTCCTAAATATCTTTACTCTGACTCAGTATAAAATTTCATGGTGGTCAGCATCACTGTAACATACTGGGTGCCACTGGATTGCAGTGTAAATCATTATAGTGTAAGATATATATGTAGGACTGCCTGAAACAAATTCTTAGGCAGGTGGTAATGTGTATCACTGGAATTGTTTGGGTTTTCTTGGTGATTTTAACTAACTTTGTGGTTGGAGAGCTATTTATAACTTCACAGTTATGTCTGTCTTGAGTCCAAGAAATTCAGTGCAGTGGATGTAAGAACAATATTGAGAAGAAGGTGATTGCTTGGATAAGATTTGAAGACTCAAAGGGAAAAGAACAGCTTCCCTATGGCTTTTGTTTTTGTTGTGAAGTGTGTTGTGTATAATCTTACTCTAGTTATTTATTCTACCTTATTCATGCTGATACAGGGTTGGAAATAGGACCTCCTTAAAATGGTTTTGTTTCTATAGTACCTGAGGGCCTCAAACAAAATATATCCTGAACTCCATCTGGAAAAATTATCTCTTGGAAACTTTGCACAGGGAAATTCTATATTTGTACGGATGAATGTTTGGCCTGAGAGATCATCTTTGGTGATTCTGTGCATATACTGACATGTTGCTATTGACAAAAATGGAAATTCTGGCTAGAATATTTCTTTCAGGGACTGTTAGGAGTTGCTTTGGGAGATCTGGCCCTATAAGCTCAAATGATATTTACAGTTCTTGTGACAGTATTCTATGTGGGAAACCAAATTTCTATGAAAGATGTCTGTTGCTGTGTACTTTATTCCAGGAATTCCCACTTCCACTTCTGCCTGAAAATACAGTATATATCTTAATGCTCACTCAGATGCTGTGGTTTCTGATAGAGAGTAGAACTGTTTTACAAGCTTATGGGCATGTGTATTGGCTGAAAAACATAAATGAAAAGACCAACAAGTTTCTTAGTAAGAAAATAGTATGTTTCTGTGAAACTGGTGTTGTTAATAGCTTTTCACTTGATTTTATGAGGTGAATGGAGTTCACAAAGAAATGCAGTGTTTTTCTTTCGTATATTTCTCTCTTTAGAAAGATGCATTATGCAAATTACAGGATTTGGATTTCTTTGGGCGTTTTTTTCTCCTCTTTTTTTTTTTTTCTCCTTTTAGTTCCTCCATAAGTGTGATATTTATCTAATATTCTTGAAATCACTTCCTGAATGAGTCAAAGCACCCTTATCATCCTCCTAGTTTCTCAGAACCCCCCACCCCAGTCCTCCTTAGTGTGAGAACAAGCTTTGCATGATAAAAAACCCCGTTTAACTACACGCAAGACACAAAATATCATCACAAAAGAAAAAGAAAATGCCATACGTATGAAAACAAGTGTGAAAGCAAGAAAATCTTACTGCCTAGCCCCTTGGCCCTTTTAGGATATGATGTGCTGCTTATCTGTAGAGTGCCTTGCCCATCTATGGCAAGAAATCAGGTCAAACAAATAAATAGTAGTCCAAACTCTTGAGTTCTTTACTCTGGCAGTAAATTAAAGTAAATGACAATTTGCTCATGTGGAAAGCTAAATGAGTATGTCAGGGCAATAATAAGGTGATGAAAAATACTTTATCCAAATACACTATACACAACACACTGAAGAGCTATAGAAGATTCAGTGCCAAACTGTAGATGAAACTGAACGCCCACAACCACAGCTGATAACAGAGGTGGGTGTGGAGCTCAGGGAAGAGCCAAAAATGAACTGGGATTTTTCCCTCCATCAAAAGAACTGTATTTTGCCTATGTGCAAATCATGCAGGAGGTAATGAAATTTCTACTAGCCTTTTTTTTTTTTTAATCTTCTTTTGCAGAAGTTTGTTGATTGTCTCGCCTATAGGGGATACTCTGCATAGGGCAAGGAAAAGATTTCCCAGACACACTAGGAAGGTGGTGGTAGCATGGTATCTCTGAGCTCTCTCAGTTGATGCATAAGGTGGCAAAGTAGGAAAACCAGGGGAAAAATATGCCAAATCCTTTTGGCTATGCCTAAAAAGTACCCCTGAATACTGAGGCCAGCTGTTGAGTTGCCAGCATCTGGGCTAGTAAATTTTGTCTCTCTCAAAAAATTGTGGCTATATCTGAACTGCCTAACCCTGGTCATGGGCTAAGGGCTGTCTCAGCTGCTCCATCCTTCCTGGGAGCTGCTTAGGCACAGTGCTAGTTGGGTTGGACCGATTTCACACCAGGAAAATTTTCAGCAGTTTCCTAGCATACACTCTGTCACTCTGGGACTCTTTCATGCTTTAATTTGCAAATCTATATGTAATTTATGCAAATTTATAGATATACTGAATCTACACAGTCTACTAGACTGTCTAGCTAGTAAATAAATGTTATCCATGTATCCCCCTCTGCTGTTAGGAAATCTAGATATTTGCTATTGATTATCAAGCAAGGAAAGTGAGGTGAAAGGGGAAAAATCAAAGGCAGGAGAGAAAAATCTGAGAGAAGATAGCACAGGGATGAGAGGTATAAAATAGGAAAAAAGGGAGAGAAAAATCTCACTAATATGTTTGATCTGGATGTGAAAATACAAGCAAGAGAATAGAACAGTAAGGGATAAAACAATATATTGATGAACCCATCTCTCACATTTTGCACAAATACAATTATCTGAAGAAGCTATTAAAGGAATTGGAAAGGATGGTATAAAGCAGCCTGAAAGCAAACCACTATAAGACTCAAAAGGCTAAGAATCTTGAGACCTCCTGAGACAAACTACATGTAAAGGAGGTATATAAAGTTCTTCACAAGCCATATTGGGTTGTCCAGCAGCTGGCAAGGATAGTGTTAACTGTTGCAAGAGGAGAAGGGAAGCCACAGCTGCATGCCCTGGGCACAAGGACTGTCAAGCACCTGTCAGAGAAGGAAGTGAGGTGGGGCCACGACTCACTGAATTATGGTTTTCTCCCAAGGCATTATAACAGGAGTGTGTGCACTGTCATCCACACAGGCTTCTATTATACAGAGAAAGACAAGTGCTACTGGAGAAAAGTTCGTTGTGCAGATTGCTTGTGTGTGAAATTTGCTTTCACAAAGATATTCTTTTGTTTTAATTAGGCATGGACTGTGACAAATTAAATCCCTTTTACTAAATGTAAATTATTTGCTGAATAATGCCTTTATTTTCTTTTTCTGTGTATGTGTTCACGTGGTGCCTGCACAGATTTTGGAAAAAAATATTAGTCTACTCAGCCATGGCTTGCCTAAGTTATAATACTTAAGTGTAGTGGCATAATGGGTGTCCACTTCTTAGCGTTCTACACAGAGAATAATTAAAAGTCTCTTCTTCCTTGTCTTACATATATATAACTGTCCTATCAGCTATTAGCATAGGGCAAGCTGGTTAGGAGGGAGTAATCAAACAAAGCCTTGTGTACCTAAACCGCAGCTCATTTTGGGTTTGTGGTCCATCAAGCACTCTTCTCTCCCTTGAAGCCTACACCTCTTTAAGAGGCTTCAGTAACACAAAGGCCTTGTGTACACATGAAAAGTGTAGTGATTAAATTAAGTAGGTTTAGAGATCAGTTTAGTTAAATGAGGCATTGCCTTCTTTAGACATTCTTGCCTCAATTTAAGAGCACCTTATGCTAATGTTTCAAAGTTAACATAAATCATTCTTAAACCAAAAAACCTCCAGCAAACTTGGTGTGTAAACAGCATTAATTAGTCAAATCAGTTACTAAAACAATGCTCTCAGACACAATTGGAGGTTCCTATATGAAGTTTCTTCTCTTTAATTCTTTATTCCAGACACAGTAAAAAATTGTAGATTAAATTCAGTTTGTTAGTTTTACCTTGATAGTACAACTAAGGATAGATTTGGCATGAAAAAACAGATTGCTAGGCCACTTCTCCCTTACCTGTCAGTGATGCCAAGTGCTGAATCACTCTTTGTACTTTTATGTACTGAGGGACTCTATAGGATGATGGAAAGACAAAGGATCTTAAAAGTTAATGGAAATAATAGTAAACTGGTTGCCACATAATGGTTTTAGCTGAGAGATGAAGTAGTATGTAATCAAATGTTATTTTAGCTTGTTTAGTTTGGAAATTTTACTTTGCACTAATGTGAAGCACCAGATCAATGTAGTGAAATCACAGTGACATCATACATAGGGTATTTTCTGATAGGGAAGATTTTTCTGAAGTAGCATTTGTGAGAATTATATTTTTGTCTATGCAGTTGAATTAAAAGTGTATCTTACAAACTAGGTATAGTAGTTTTATATATAATTTACTGCAAGCCTTTAGTTTTATAAGTTTTTTTTCAATTTTAGAACATATGAGCAATAAAATGCATATTGAAAATCCAGTGGTGTGATTTGTGAAATACAGTTCTCAGCTGAGCTTTATATTTGAGAATATACTTACCACCATTTAGCACAGGGGTTTTTGAAGGACAAGCCAAGATGCTGAGTAAATGCTACCGTTGAGGTGTCCTGATTTGGCAGAGTAGGGGACAGGCTAACACAATAGTGGTTCCACTGAAATTTAAATTATTTTGGTTTTAGATGGAATTAAATCCTTTATATAAAACAGTGCATCTCATAATTGAGATATTTTGAAAGCATGGTCAGATCACTGATCTAAGCTACTGTTTGGGCATCTGATTTCTATCAGCAGTGTTTCCGTGTGTGGAATGAGAGGAAACCTAAATAAGGCAGAGTGTGTGAAATGCTGAAGAGGCTGAATTGACTATATAAATCCAAAGAAAGATTGCAGACAGCAGCTGAAATATTTAATTATTAAATCATCCCATTTTGTAAAACTGTAAACGTACTTTAAGTTAAATCTCCTATTTTGTAGGTGCTAGGAACAAGTCTAAATCTTTAAAGATGGGTATTTTCAGTTAGCCCTTTAATTTTTACAGTGAAGACTCTTGTTTGTCCAGCACTTTTTGATCCAGTTTAGCAGACAAAACAGAAATCTTTGCTGTGAATATGGGCCTGGTGAGACAAGATGTTTTAAAATTTTCTGTTCCTAACCGCTTTAAATGAAGTTCCTACTTGTATGTTTGCTAAAACAGAATGATAATAGCTTGTGCTTGTGACCATTCTCCCACTTGCTCTGCAGCTGTACTCAAATTATCTGAGTGACTAAGGTGGGCCTGGGAAGTGCTGCTAAATAGAAGTTGTAGGCGTGGTCCAGTTCCTCTGACTTTCTAAGCATGTTATCAAGGAAGATAAGCAGATTTTTGTCTTGTAGGCACTTAGCTTAAGTCAACAAATAGAGCTTCTGTTGACATCCTTAGCCAGTTCTGTTAGATGTTCTCATAACTAAATATTTGCAGGATCACAATTTATCTCAGTACATTAGTTGGATGTGCAGTGCTTGGTTCAAATAGAGATTACATGCCCCTCTCTGCATTATGTTTCTCAGATCAAGCTTGAAGTTATCTTTGTTTCGGAACCTCTGATTAACAGCTTGGGGAATAAATTTCTGCAGTTAGTGGAACTGTAAAGTAAATATTTACATGACCGAATTTTTAATTTGTGCTTAGTAGGTGTATGATTTGGGCTTTGTAGGTATATATAGAACTCACTCTTTTTGCATATTTAGAAGATAAAAATAAAGAGAGTTTGTTTTAGTATGCAAATTTCACCCTTGTAATCCTGATTTTTTTTCTTCTTTTTGTCGTTGTTTTGTAGAACAAATTAGACAAAGTTGTTATTGTTAAATGGGCTGGAAGGTAACTTCTAATCATAGAATCTTAGAATAGCTTGGGTTAGCAGGGACCTTAAAGAGCCTGTAGTTTTAACCCTTCTGCCATTATGCCATCCACTAGATCAGGTTGTTCAGGGCCTCATCCAACTGAATTGAAAGTTCAATATTAAACTGTGAAGCTACAAATAGTCATAAAATTGTACATCTTTCAAATTTCACAGAGGGTCAGTCTCGGGACAATCTGGTCCTTTTGGTGTCTCATCCTGTATGCCACTCTGATTAGGTATTCACTGAGGAATAAACTCGAAAGAATTCCTGGTAAACAGGCTAGTGGATTAACTTTTTTCTCATGGATCCACATGATGGATTTTGACACTGATAATCCTTGTATGTGATTTCTAAGAATATTTTTCAGATTTAGAAATTGCCAATCAGCTGTGGTACTGGTGGTTTTGTGTGTCTAAGAGGAGAAATTCTTAAAAATGTACAGTCAAGAAAATAAATACCTTTTACCTTTTCATGAATTTGGATGAACATATTCGGTAAATTATGTTTTGTTTTTCTTCACGTAAAATGGTCTCTTAAATACCAGCTGGCAGAGAAGTTGCCAGTTGCCTTTGCAGAACAGATGATTTTTCACAGCAGTTACTTAAATTCATTCCATAGCTGTCATTTTTCAAGGAACAGATTACAGCAAACATTCCTAAAAGTCAGGATTTTCTTCTTGACCCTTATCAACACTGAGGCTGAAATGATGGAAACTTTTGGAGCTTGTTGCTTACTAGGGAAGAGTTTCTGATTTCTAGTCCCTTTTGTTTATCACTCATGATACTGTATGGTTTAGAGAGCATCTTTTCCCTTCTGCACCTTTCTCAAATCCTGAAGACATAGTGAGCTTTCCTTATGGTTGAAACTGCCATTTCTCTCTGATACGTGTAGTATTTTTTCCTGGCTCCTTTCTCAGCCGCAGCTGGTGTCTCCATCCCGCGTTGCACTTTAATTCCTGGGCTGAGTGCAACTGTAGTTGTCCTTGAGGGAGCACCTCCACCCCTCGCTATGCATGCCTTCCTCCCATTGATGCTAATGGGACTTAATCACGGAGAGCCTGGATCATCACTCTGCGAGTGTACTTAATTGGCATGGCGTTTGAATGCCTGCCTTTCTGTGCAGAAAGGGAATGTGGTGTCAGTTTTGCTAATATTGGGGGGGGTGGGCAGCAGTGGTGATCCTTTTTATGTTGATCTTCGTGGCCGTGCCTTGTGCCTTCTCCGTTTCCACTAGATACTATCTCATTTTGTGAAGTCTCTGGCTTGGTGGTTTTCTGTTTTCTTTGGTTTCATCTGATTTTGGTTTTTGTTGTTGTTTTTCTTTCTGTTTTTGTTGTTTGTGTTTTGGCTGTTGTTTTTTTATTTATTTATTTTAATTCTCTCATTCCTGGAACAGTAGGGATGTTTTGTTACTTTAAGGTGCTAGAGATTATACTTAGCTTTCCTGATTTTAGTGTTACCTTTCTTTAAATGTTAGTCCTTGTGTCAATTATACACTAATCTATTTGCCTTTCAACTTGATTCTTTCTTTTCAGGGATTTACAATATTGTTGAGTTAAAGTTTCTCACAGGAGATAGTAATGGAGAAATAAGTAAGTTTGCTTAAGAGTGCTGATTAAGTCAATGTTTCAGAGACTATTACCTTAAGGCACTGTTTAAGGGAGATTCATTTTCCTTCCTGTAGTTAAAAATGTAGTTTTATTGAACTCAGGTTTATTTGTCAAACACTAGGTTTTCCTACTTGATATGCTTGAGAAAAAAATGTAGTGATACCTTCATTCTTCTTAATAAAATGACTGAATAAATTGTAAGAGGAGTAAGCATTTTAGCTTCTGGTCTTTGCAATTAATTTCAGAATATCCTTCTGGAGAGAATAAAACCCCAACGGCCAATGTTTTATGCTCTGCTTTGAAGTACTGCACTTCTGGAGATAGTTTCCAGGTAAACTAAATGGTCTCACCTACAAGAGTGTGTCATTTGAAAATCCATTTTCCCTTAATGGGAGAGTGAATGATTCTTCCTTGTATTTAGGCAAGTAAGTAATTTAGTGGGTAGGTTAAGTTATTCTCTAAATTAAAGTCATTGAAGTTTTTCCAATTAAGACTTTGTGTGATATCATAAATTAAATGAGACTTTGTTTTTCATCCAAGGACCTTAAAACATTTTCTAGATATTAACTAGACTGAGCAATGCTTCAGAGAAACTACTCAGAGATATCAAAAGTTACTTTTAAGTGTAATAAAAAATACTCTTGAATCTTGAGCCCTGCTTAAACTTTGGATGGTGTTGTTTAGACCCCTTTGCAGAAGGTTCACAACTGAGGAATATGTAATTTTCATCATCTTTCAGCTTCATAAGGAGTTCAACATTGTGCTTTTGGGACAAACTGCTGATTGTGATTTTGTGTGTTCTTGTTGGTTCAAGGTGTCTAAATAGTGCAAGGGCTGTGCTGTGAGCCACTGAAGTAATGGGTTCTTATAGCACGAGATGAAGGGTATATGTGGGTATACACTGCCTGCCCTGTGACGTATTGGGAGAGGACAGGTAAACCTCTCAGGAGAAGAGATGATGGGATCTGAACTCTTGCAGTTTCGTTGGAAATGGTCCCCGGAGAGAACATTTCACATGCTTAAATTTTGTCTTGAACACAGCAAGTTGGAGCAATTTGAAACAGAGTGAGGGAATGAACTGACAGGGAGAATGGATAATCACATGGCCCATGCTCAAGTTTATTTGCTCTGGTCCCCTTTTTTCTTAGCAATATAAAACCAGGAAGACCATAAGAGCACTGTTTCTTAGTGTCTCTTAAACTCCTGGTGTAACTGATAAAATTGTTGGCAGGCTCTTAGAACAAACTTGTCTAATGTACAGAGCTTTATGTATGACTTAATTTCAGAACTAACTCAAACTGATGTGGACTTAAAAACTACACGAAATTGTGCTTTAAAGTAATTACTGAAAACAGAATAAAAGTAATTGAATTAACTGTGCTGCTATTCTTAGGCTCAGTATTTTTTCAAATTTGTAATTACTTGGTCTTTTACTTTTTAGGTAATTAGTCTAAGAATCTACAGGGAAGATTCTGTCCCATGTCCAATGTGAACTTTTGATGCCAAAATTACTAATTACTCACCAAAATAAGTTGCAATTACACAGGGGACTGTGCAATTTTTGACAAAGATTAAGACATAATTTTAGCAAGCATGTTTGGGAATTCAGGTTGCTGAGTAGTAGCAATAATTATTAAGATACATACTCCTGCAAAAAAAAAAAAAAAGAGGAAAACTTGAAGCTATTGATTTGTTTCAGTTCACTGTTAGGTTAATTTTTCAAAGTCTAGAAATATTGTTTAAGTAGACAAAACAGAGGTAACTCGTATCTTAAAGTGCACAGAATCCTTTTATAGAAACTTAATGCAGTGCAATATTTTATCTCAAAAACATTATTTTTGAGTATATTTATATTTTTTTTAAATCACCTGCTCATGTATGTATAACCTTGTATTTCCAATTTGCACACTTGCCACAGCTGGCTGGTGCTTGGAAGATTCGTTACATCGCCACTACCTCTTATGCCTTCACTGGAGAATGTAATTATGTTGAAACAATCAGGAATTCTATTTCATTACAACTGCACATTTGCCTGTTTACCAAGTGAATTCGCATAGCTGGGGTTTAATTTAACACTACACAGGCAAATATATATTTTTCTGATTTTCCTTTGCAAAGGACAACCTCTTGGAAGCACAGTTTCTGTGCAACAGATGTTTCTTCACCATTGCAGGTTTGATGACCCTCTTTTTTTCTGGTATTTGCTTTTCCCTGTGTTTGCATGTTTGGTAGATCTTGATATTTGCACATTGAAGAATGAGCTATAAGAAATAAAAATGGTTATGAGAAACCTTTTCCAAAGATTTCCTGTAAAATGTCCATTTTGAGAGTCAAGTCCTTCATTAATGATTGAGATGAACTATTCAGAGCTGAACGGGTACTTAGAAGTTTGTCCCATTACTGAAATCTGCACAGAGAGGAAATGTTCAAATAGAGCTACTGAGGCATACCTGAAGATGTTCCCTTATCTTTCTTTACATGCTGTTCGGTAATTCAGGAGAGCTTTACACTAGACTTAGAGACTTTTAAAAGATGTTCTTAACTCAGTGGAGGTAAGTCCTGGCTCTGCAATCACACTCACTTATGAGAAATAAGTTTATTCCATTTTAGAAACAGATAATGCTGTTTTCAAAAAAAAAGCATAACAAATGTATTCCTCAATAACTCTCCCCTGTATTATGTATTTCTTCTTGAATCTGACACTACTTTGTCCTCTTAGCAAAAGTAAACATGCTATGTCAAGAGCTAAACAGTTTTTCTTCCTTCCAAAGAAAAGGGTAGGTAAAAAACAAGCATTCATTTTTGTAAAAATGTCAGTGTTTTATGCCAAAGAAGAGAAACCGTAAGACTTTTCAAAAAAGTAGTGTCACTTCCTCATCCTGCAAAGCAGATGGGAAACAAAGATCTCTTTGAAACAGGTGATAGCATTTTGTAGTCTGTAAAGTGTTTGGTGATATGGCTGGTGAGGTGGGGTGGAGGCATAGCCCACTTTTCATTCAGTGCATTGGAAGTTCCTGCTCTATGGTAGCTCCAAAAACTGTCTTACTCAACTCTAGAAAGCAAGTTATAGATAAAACTGTATATTATTCTTTTCTCGTTAGTGAACGCTCAGGTTTTGTATGCATATACAATAACACTAAGTTTTCAAAAAAGGCTTCCTCATTGTACATATGTCAAACTTACATAATTCTGACTTTTTTTTTTTCTATGAACCTTGCTTTTTTTATATAGTTGCTGTGCTCTTTCTGGAAGTATGAATGAACCCCACTCCATTTCCTCAGCATTTTTGTAAAAAAATTCTCATTGATAAATATCGGTTACACTATATTTCCAAGCTATGTACACAAGATGTATGGACAAGTAAATTTCTCAATGTAGCTTTGTTTTTTCTTAATGTTATAGGTGTTAGGAAGTGATACAGTGCATGAAATGCCTTACATGGCAATTCTAGGCTGTTGTGGTGAAGGCTCTGACAAACCTGCCAATAAAGCTGTCCATTATTCACAACGTTAACACATGCCCACTTGATGGTGGGCTGAGCTTTGCAAGCTTCCTCATAGCTAAATTGTAATGTCCCTTGATCACAACTGGATTTTAGCTACTGATTCCAGACCAAAGTTTGGCTTTGCTGCTGAAGAAATATCCCTTGCACTGTCAAGTGCCCTAGTCTGTGTTTTGGCATTTGTGCATTTTTCCCTCTGTGCCTCATTGTAGAGTTAAAGAATGAGAACCACAACCCTCAGATGGCAATTCCTACAAATGTACTGTCTATAATTTTATAATTGGAGGACACTACCTATATGTAGACTTTATATTGTCTTTGGTACTTTAACATTCTTTTGACTGTTGGGGAAGGATGGGATAAAGAAAAACTACTACAATACTTTGAAATTTGGAGGGGAAAGGCCCTAGAGCTACAAAGCCACCTCTTCTTAATCCCATCCAATTTTATTCAGATTTAGTTGAGTTTAAATAGTTCAGACACCCCATTTCCCTCCGCTGATGTCAACCTGCCAAATCAATGCCTGAAAGTGGCTGTTTCAGGGACAGGGTCCCAGGCTACCACCAAAGCATTAGACTGCGTTATTATGTGAGCTGACAGAGCAAATGTGAGTTGGAGGGTAGCAAGTTAGAAAAGTCCTGCCTCCTATCCTTAGCTACATCTCTTCAGCCTCTCAGAATACCTCCTGCGAGAAAAGGTTCTCACTATTGCTGGAAAACTTGGACAAGCAGACAGCCTAGCCAGGTTTTCTCCATGAAACCATAGCCTTACCAACCCCTCTCCTTCCTTTGGGATCACAAATATGTGGCATTGTTCCCATCTCCAGAGTGGGAGAAAAGAGAGGGATAAATTGAGCCAGGGCTACTTACCCTGACTGCCTTTGGAGTTAGATCCATGAGCCTTCTCCTGTTCTGGGATAAAAGCTTTCCTCTATTGCCAATTCATCTCCTGTATCTCAGCTGACAGAAGTCTGTGTTGTAAATTCAGGCTAAAAACTCTGATGATGGATGCATGGTCCTTGTTGCTGTCCCTCTTAGAAATTGACTTTTCACTTTTTGAAGCAAAACCTAGGAAATTACTTTAAAATAGCTTTATCTGTTTTGTAGCAATGTATGTTAGAAGCATATTATGCCACAATCCTTGAAGTTGCAAATTATTTTTTTTTCAAAAACAATACTATAACAGAAAAGATTTTAAAGTGGCTGTATAACTGATATTTTTGAATTTAGGTTCCCTTGTTGTAGAATTATTTTTTCCTCATCATAGTGTATCATAATATGAGGCTCAAACCAAGAAGCATGGTGCAGTGCTTTATTTTACCTTTCTTTAAAGGTATTGACCTTAAGGTGTGAAATAACACGGGAGAGATGGAAGAACTTCAGCTCCTTCAAAAGGTTTGTTTCAAATGTACACTGTAAACCAAGTGTGGGTAAAAAGAAAACTAAACATTACCATGAAAACTGCTGTATTTGCAAAACACCCTTAGTCTTCTATCTGTTTCTTGAATTTGTTAGTTAAAGTCTTTTGGCATATCTTATACAGAAAACCGTATGAGTTTTACTAGTGGGATGGTCTTACATTTTAGGGTGATGAAATGCCTAACAATGGCTAGATACTTATCAGTTTTACAGAGAATTGTCTTAATGAGGTACGCTATCTCTTTCTTTTCAGAAAGAGTAGTTTTTAAATTCAATTTTATCTAAATGAAAGGTCATCTTAGCATACAGTTCAGATTAATTCTTCTTCCAAACAAAATACCATTAAATTTTAGTACTGCCAGGTATTCCTGTCCATGTTATTGTGAGGAAAGACAAGATGTGAATATTTGGCTGTTAGCTTATCTGATACAATCTTTTCTATTAAAGAGCAGAATGCACATTGCCAACCTTTTGTTATCCAGTTTCCCGACTGCAGTGCAGTGTCAAGTTCTGCCAAACTGGCTTACGTTTTTCAGGAGTTCACCATTGACTTTAGTATCTTTTCCTGGTAGTCTGCATCCTGCCACTTAGCTGTAAATGTCACACACTCTTCTTCATTCATGCTTCCTATTAAGAGTTAGTTTTATTGAAATTGTGTGCAGAAATATGCAAGTGAGCAGGGGGGAAAAAATTAAATTTATTCTAGACATAATTGCTGTTGAAAAGACTTTAATAGTGAAAAAGTAAAAATACGGTTCTTGATGGCTGTACTTTGTCTGGTGATGGACAAATGGGAAAATATCCATAAAAAATGTCCACATATAGATGATTTAAAATTTTATTCTGATACCTTAAAGCAGGACCAGTGTGGACTATTTTTTCCCACTGCATGTACCTAAATTTAGCTTTCATATTTTACCTGAAGGCATTGATTTTTCAGATATAATCTGACCCTCTCTGCTGTAATTGAGTGGACAGAAATAATAGAAATGGAACAGAAATCAGTATATGAAATGCTAAAAATTGTTTTCATTTAACCCATTGCAGAACATGTTCCTTTTAAGTATCTGATAGTGATCTGCTGACAGATCAAAACTATACTGTGAAAGTGTTTTGCTTTTAAAGACATTTTACTGCAAGTAAAAACTTGTTATATATCCGTGCAGAAGATATTATGTAACATTAGAACAAAGTGTTATTTTGTTCCAAACCAAGAGACTGACAATTTTCAAAATGTTTCCTTATCCGGGAGAAAAATTCCATGTATTGAGGAGAAACCCCCGCCCCCCACAAATCAAACCCCTTCATCACAACAGCAGACTGCCTTTACGTTATTCTGAAGAATGTCAAAGCCATAGTATTCAATAGCATAGCATACGTACATGTGATAGTGATGTGCTTTTGACGGTTAGAGAGCAAAGAGTGTAGATGCAGTGTTGGAAAAGGAATGTATGTAGCTGTACACTAGTGTACTCTAATATTTACTGGTAGGAAATCAACCATTTATCTTGGGTAGCTACTTATCACTAAGTATTTGCTATGATTTAAAACTTGGTCAACATTTTTTCTAGTGTCTATTTTTTTTAATGTCAATACAGTTTAAGGGTTCTCTTTATTTTTTTTTTTTCTCTAAACCCGAGTTACCTTCTCTTTCAAACAAATCAGACCAAAGGCTCAGTGAGGTGCTTTCTCTTTTTCCTGCTGAGTGCTGACATAAGATTTTTGCTTTGTTGTATTATTTCTCTGCTGAAGATGAAGGTCCTTCTAGGACTTGAAATTTCAGTAGATACCTTCTTCAGTGGTGCATTGTTAATATCGTTTGTACAGTGCTCCATGTTATATTTCACCTCACTGATTATCATAATACAGAATTGCTTCAGAAGTTTAGTTCTGCCCCACTGGAAAATACCAAAGATGCCATTCCTGAAAGCTGCTTTGGCTTCACTGACAGATGACTTTGCCAGATCAAATAGGATGATAGGAAAAACACAAGTGAGCAGATCAAAACTGCTTATTTATCTGTCCATCATGTATAGCCAAGAGATTTTTGCTTTTCAGATAATTTTACCACAAGTCAAATCTTGTTATCTGTGTCTTTTTTGTGTTACCCTAAACTCAAGGATCATGAGATTACTGTGAATCTTTGCTGTCATTTCCTGTGCCATTCAGAAAAATAATGCATATTTCTGTCAAGGCATCTGCACCAACTGAAACCAGATGCTAAGAATTCACCCTATCTTTTCAATTCAGAATTTATACAATTTTTTAGGATATTTTGTAGATCCAAAGTAGAAAGTGGTGGGAAGTATGCTGATCTTAACATGCAAAAGTACTCCAGCTGGTACCAAACCTGGACAGAAATGGAAGGGCCATATCTTGGGGTGACATCTTTTGTTGTCAGCTGTAGCATGCTTGCTGACTAGCTGTTTGCCACAAACACCTTAAAAAGTTTTTGAGTAAAGCTAAATTCTTCTGCAAAACATCAGGCATCAAGGACAGCCAACAGAATCCAGATCTGTGAAACATAGGCTGTCTCCTTGGTGTGTTTATACTGACCTCTCACTAAATGGTGAGAAGGAAAATGTTCTGTCGGTTTCTGTGTGCCAATTAAAGCATCATATGGAATTCCCTTGTGTGACTGGTGGATTAATTTTCTACATTTGTTAAACATCACAATGTTTTGCAACAAGAATTTTTGCTTATGTGGTATGAACAGGTTTTCTGAAAGCACTGTAAGGTGTATATTTGAAATTAAAAAAAATTTGTTTGGCCAAATTTATCCTCCAAAAGAGGTGAAGATTATTAGAGCTGTCTGTTATTTTGATTCCCCATGCTAGATTAGTGTTTTATATCCAGCTTTCTTGAAACTGGGATGATTTGCTCTTCCTGAACTTAATAGTGTTATTGTTTCCTTTTTTCAAGAAACTAATTAACTTTTGCTGACTGCTATTTCTGATAAACTCATATGAGTGATTTTGTTTTCTCATGGTCTCTTTTCCATGTACTGTCTCTTTTGTGCTGTCTCCAAGGAGAAGCTTTACTCTTCTGTGTGACCTGTAGAGCAATGACACTTGTTTCTCTTACCTTTATATCCAGTGAATGAATTTGTTTCAGCTGGGGTGTTTTAGACTGGAGTTCAACAGGCTATAGGATCAGTATTTTGAATTAGTCATTTCCTTTTGTGGTCATCGGATCAAGCACTTATCCTTCCTTCTAGCTACCTACTAAAATTCTGTCAATTTCCTTGCTTTCTATGATCTCAAGATGGCTCAGGCTTTATTTGCAATTAATTTTTTCTGAAGTGTGGAATACAGTCTCACTCTTGGTGAACTTTAGGAATCATATGATTAATACCTAAATTAATAAAACCAGTAACAATCCAGGGTAGCTCAGTAGTAGCTGTACCTTTTTGCTAAAAACAAAAAATAAATAAATAAATTCTGACTTGGCAGAGAGCTGCATTTCCAAAAAGTCTATAGACAAAAGTTAATGGGGAGTACTCAGCTTATGATTATTGCTGCTCTGTAAATGCCTTTCCATCTGCAGTATGCTTTAATCCATAGTGGTGTGTTATGTCCTGCTTGATTTTTCCTGTTATCAGTTTCTGTTAGCTTTGTCTTTTGTCAGCTGAACTAAGAAAATCACAGTGAATAAACTTTTTTTCTTTACTATTTTATTGATGGTCAATTAATTTAACATGGTTTCTGTTACATCACATATACTGACTTCCTCATGTCTCTCACTATAGCCTGAAAAATCATTTGCACGAATCCTTTATGAACCTGTTCCATCCTACCAACATTCTGTTGAGAGAGCATATATGAAAGCTGAACTAACTGTTCTGGCAATAGCCTGATAAGTTTGTTTGCCAGGTAAAATACTTACTGCACTTCTACATCATACATCTGCTATACTTTTGGAGTCACAATGTTGCATTGAAAATCATGTTTACCTGGTTATTCACCATTCTGCTAATTCCATGTCCTATTCCTATGCGGGTCATTAGCAATTTCTTGTGTTTCTATCCAGCTGCATCCCCAGTGTACCCTGGGGTGTTTCCCAGCTCTCTCCCATGTTGTTTTCCAACTTGCCAGCTTGATAAGTAAGATACCAAGCAGGTTCTGCTTGATCTGTGTGCATAATGCTTCTCTGATGAGGTGGACAGAGGTATGAACAGTGACAAGGTGGACTCTCAGCTGTCAGTCAAGGCATGCTCTGCTTCTTGGCTGCTGTTGAACCAAACCATTGGTTTTGAGGTTGTATGTCATGCAAACTTTTTGGGAGTTTCTGTTTTTTAGAATACCATCAGGCTTCCTGTAATGTGACCTACCTTCTTCACAGGTACGTGCACGTGCGTGCACCTGTTCCATAATATGCACCTGAGTTAGCTGTTAGCTCTTGTTTTGGACTGTTGTGGTTTCAGTTTAGCGAGAAGTTCAGGTCATTCTGTATTTAAGATTTGTCTTTCTCATTGCATGCAGTTACAGTAGCCCTGTGTTATTTGTTGATTTTTTCATAAATGTTTCTCTATGTTCTTCTAGTTGAAAAGTAGTTGTATAGCTTTAAGCTAAGACATAACTTGCAAGAAAATGGATGCAGATAAGTGATAATTCTTTGTACTTAATTATGCCTTTTGTCTAAAGGCCATTTTAATCAATCTGAGTGATTTTGTCTGATGTTAGTAATATGAAGGTAATGGCTTCAATTGTGTATGGAAGAAACATTTAATTTCTAACATAAAAGTGTGACATAGCTACCAAATTAAAGGCAAAGTTAGTTTATCAATCTTATATTAACCCAGAGAGTTAAAAGCATTAAAGTAATTGTTTTTATCTTTGAGCATGAAGGCTTTTCTGATAAGTTGATTCCTGCTGTCATTGTGCCTTTCTCTAAGAATCCACTTATCTTCATTACATTGCTAGTCATTTTAAGCTATAGCTATCTGTATCTTGCTATACCGTAAGATTTCAGTAATTTTGATTTAGCATTATTATTACTGTTTGATAACATAAAGTATGTTATAAATGAAATGCTCTTACAGAATTTTATAGCTTGTTAGGAATTCTAGTAATACTTTCAAAAAATTTTACTCTCTGGCTTGATATATTTCAAACTCCTATAGTAGGAATGGCCTCTACATTTGCATTTGTTGTATTGGTTTATGAAAATTGAGTTGTAGCATTAACACATTTTTAAGAATAATAGTTCTAAAGCCAAATAAGAAAGGACAGCTTCAAATTGGGAGCTTTCAGTAGGGATAGTGAAGGGAATGTGCTGTTTTTAAAATGGTTCTTGGTAAGTTGTGGGAAGTAGCACGCAATAAAGTTGACAGTGTCAGCAGGGATTTGGTAGCTCAACCAGTTTCAAATTTGTATGTTAACAAGACTTCAAAGTGAAATCTTTTTTATTACATTGCTAAATGCTGTGTTGTTAAACCAGTGAAATTCTGGGTGTTGTATGAAAATTTTGGTTGGACATATGATTGGACTTTTAATTTGGATACAATTATACAGAGAAACTGAAAGTAACATGGAAAAAAATGACAGGTTTACAAGTTAGGTTATCATGTTTGATAATTTCTACTTTCACCCACTCACTGTTTTTTTGAGAGTTAAATAAAAGTCTGATAAGACAGATTAACCAAAAATAGTGACTTTGATTTCAGTTCTATTTTTGAAACACGGAAAATAGGAAAAATCCATTTACCAAATGAAAAAACTATGTAATCATTACGAAGAAAGGTTATTTTCATACTTCCATCATGGAACTAATAATGTTGAATTCCATACTTGAAAAAACCCTATTTGTTGATCTAGCAACAGTGGTCTACCATATTAGTATTTCACGATGGCACTCAAAGTTTTGCTGAGACCAGGGGCTAGGGATGCTCTTTGCAGACCAGCGCTGCTTGACAAATCCCCTGGGGCAGCTCTCTGAGGTGGTGTGTGAGATTCTCTGCAGCACTGGGTCCTGGGAAATGCAGTACGGTCTGGTTACCACCATTAGTTAACCAGTAGTCAGCACTACTCTTTGGCCAGTATGGACTGTGGAATGAGAGCAATGGCAGTTGCGTTTTGCTCTTCAGGTTTTTTGTTAGTACTGAAAGATCCCTACAGAGTTAGCAGAGAGCATTATTTCCTTGAGATGTTTGTCTCATTTTATCAAGATAACTTATTTTAGTCCAAATCCAGTAAATATGTTTTGAGGCATCACAAATTGCCACAAATAGATGGGATCAGTTAAGTCACTCAGGCATAGGATTGGGAATAGAAGTATTGCTTTTAGTGGCTCAGAAGCTTTTTGATGTTTTCTTCCAAATGGATTGAGCTGTATAACATTGATACTAATTTCATAGGTTTTTGTTTTAATCTCTTAAAATCCATACTCCTCAGATCTTTAATTGACTATATTTTCTGAAGATTTACAGGAACCTTGCAATCCTTTCCATCCTTTTGCACTGAGATTCTAGCTTGCTTTCTCTGAGTCACAGAAATGTGAAGTACTCTTTGCCAAAGCCAAACAAGCATTCAGAAAAAGAAACCAAGCCCCAAATCCCTTGTGCTGACTTCTGCTCTGATGCCTTAAGTTGCTGCAGAATGCTCTCCTGTCCTGACAGATGTTCCTCCCATGTTTTATGAAAACAAATGAAGTCATATTAGCACATGAAGATGTCTTCTGTTCTCAAACTTTGTGTTAGATCATTTACTGCTCTCTGAAGTGTCCCTTGTGCATTCATGGTTTTCTAACACATTCATCAAAGTTAAAAGCTTTTGAGATGCCACAAAGACAGTTGTCTGATATGTTCACAACCTAAAACTATATTTCTTACTTTTGTCTGCCATGGAAAAAAACCCCAAACTTCTGTTGAACAGGATTTTTCTTTTTTCTTTTCCTTTTTTTTTTTTTTTAATATTATATCTTGTAGCTCACATGACAGTTTTCTGTCCATCTGTATTCTGCCTTATACTTCTTTAGGTATTTGTTAGTTCTAAGTTTAATACATCAGTTCCTCAGTTGAAAATTAGTATAGTTTCCAAAAGATTATATTTCTACTGATTTTATTAAAATCTATCTTTAAATATTGTACTCTTTTCCTCTTCCGGGATAGAAAGAAATGTACTTTCAGAACTAGTGCAAGAATAATTTATAAACCACAAATATAATTTATTTTCATAGCTGTGAAATTGCAGATTAATTTTTATATGACATTTGGATTAATTGTCCACTCAAATGTATTTGTATCAGTAATAGTAATGTTATGATAAAATTCTTTTTCTTTTTGGGAACTATGTTCTTAGAGAAAAGCTTATAAATGAATAACTTATGATTTTCACAATAGGGCTTTGATATTACAGCTCTCTAATAACTGCAGCAGTATTCACGCTACAAATCCACAATCTGAATTATTGTCTTCCTAAAAGAGCTTCAAACAGATCAATTTCTATGAAATGAAAATCTGTGGATATTTTAGTTGTGAACAAAATAAATAAAGTTTAGGTAACTGGTATTCTTTTCTAAATGTTGGGAGCGACCCAGGATCGTTCACTTGAAATCTTATCTGTCCCAGAATATACTGTATTATTTGAACCCTCTAATATCCAAAGACCAGTGCCTTAAACAACACTACTTTAGAGCACTGGCTCAGCAAATCCTTGTTTTGTTCTTTACTAGGAATTAAATTTTCAGTTACTCTTATGTTAACTTGGCAAAACACTTGTGCTGACACAATTTGTACGTGAGAAATGTGGACTTTTAGAATTATGATTTACAGACTAGGATTCAAATGAGAAAAGATAATGGTTAGAAGAAAGCATATATTTTGTATGCCTGAGTGTTTTTTTCCTCCTACATGTGGAACGCAAATCTCTCAAATATTTACAGCATTAAGCCTTTTGATAATATAGGATTTGTCTCCAGCACTGTGTCCCAAAATTAAATGGAAAGGTTTTATAAACACAGTAATAATACACATGGACTACTTAAGTGGTAAGTGATATAGCAACGTTTTTTCTGAGTGCTCTTTACTTGGTCAAGTACTTTTCCATAGTTTTCTACATATTCATGTATATTTTTGAGTAGTTTGCTTTGAAAGTATACAAGAATAAAGAAAGAATAAAGGTCGTCTGGGAGTTAGGGAACCTATTAAAATTCTTAATTTCCTAAAATGTTAATAGTCAAGGAAATTTGCAACATTAGACCCTTAATGTCATGAGCTAAACAGCAGTCCTCTGAAAAGGTTAATATTTAATTTGGCATTAATATTAAATATTTGTAGTTTCTCTGAGCTTGAATGAAGCTTAGTATCCTCAGCATCTTGTGTAATTCCTATTTCCAGAGATATATTAAGAGGTTATTTGAGGTCATCACTGTGTTGCTGTCAAAAGACACAGCTCTCATAGCCAGAAGACCATGCTAGCCCAGGGTGAGCTGGCTAGAAACACTATGTTGGGCTCGTGTACTTTGTTTCAGCTGCTGAATTGCGTTGAAAGATATCTGAAAATACTCTGAGACTAATTTAGGCACTAGCATCTTTACTAACTAAGAAATTAATTCATTAAAAAAACATTAAACACTCAGTATCTGTCTTCTTTGTATTCACGTAAACAGCAGCCGCAATTAAGACTGTTGTAGCTGAAATGGGAGAAGTGGTGTCTGCAAGTGGCATGGCAAATGGACCCTAGTACGCTGTTCCTGCTAACATATGGGCTGCTATTATAAAGCAGCATAAGAAATCTGGTGGTAAGCAGTACATAAGGAGCTGCAGTGGCTTAATGAAAGCAAGAAAAGAAGACTAATAGACATGGAGAAAAAGTCAGGATCTGTCATTTGAGTTGGCCCATTAGTGTTTCAGTTTGACATGCAAACTAAAATGCCTAATAAAATGAGATCAGTATGAGACTGACTTTCTGGAAATGGAAAGCCTATCCAAGGTATAACTGTTTGCGTTCTTTTAAGACTTGTGAAATTCTTGAACCTTCACATAGGTACTATTTTACACCACAGCAAGGTCTGTATTAAAATTTGTGGAATTCAGGTGTTTTTCGCCATTGGATTGCTTTTATCTTAATTTACTTTTGGTGCAGTAGCCTGATAATCAGTTGTAAACAAGTAGAAAACTGTAAGTCCTTATGTAAAATACCACTGTAAATGTGCACCATTTAGCCTAATCACTTTTGTGGTAGCCTGAGGGTGGCAATAGTGGTTGCAGCCTCACAGATATCCTTGGGGATAAAGATTTGTAAAGAAATTACAGGGATATGAGAAAGCTGAAGTTGTGGGGTTTTTTTTTGTTGCTCCCTCCCTTATTCCCCCTTATTGCCCCCCACCACCTTAGGTTCTGTGGATGACACTAGAATTTCCAGCAGTGCCAAAAACTAGGAAATGAGTAAGTTTGGACTC
This sequence comes from Sclerurus mexicanus, assembly GCA_013396755.1. Taxonomy (NCBI): domain Eukaryota; kingdom Metazoa; phylum Chordata; class Aves; order Passeriformes; family Furnariidae; genus Sclerurus; species Sclerurus mexicanus. The sequence goes on from VWZF01001128.1 coordinate 812,298, forward strand.
AATGCAATAATTGTCTTCAGAATGGGGTGGAGATTCTGCTGGCTTGCAGCAGTGTATTTGCAAAAGGCTAAGACTCTTTTTACTGTTTAAAAACAATGATTTTAGAAAGCTTTTAGAAGCTATACTGAATAGTGTTTTTAAAGAGGGAATTAATAAATACAAAACTGAAATGAGGTTTCATTGTATCTATCGAGGCAAAATATTGGAATGATTCTATAAGTCCTGTCTCAAGTAGTCTCATGGCTAAAATTGCTCAGAATAAGCTGTGTAAGATTCAGACATATGGATCATTAAATTCTAACTAATAACTTGATATTAGGCATTGGATAATATCAATGATTTTTCACTGCACATTTGCTGTCACCTCACTAACTCTGAGGATTTTTTTTCAATTTCTGTTTTACATACTGTGTCCAAAAAATAATCAGCAGCTGTTCAGAGGCTCTGTGGGAAAATAAAAACCAACCCCTTAAATTACAAATGTTGGGAAAAAAAGTTTGTATTCAGAGACAAGAAGCAAAATAGTTGTGGTGCATGAGACTCATCATCTCTGTTTTAAACCATGACATGAATTGGATGATACAGAGTTAAACGATCGTGCTTCAACTTTTATCTGTATTGACTAGAATTTGTACTAAAGAAAAAATGTGGTAGAAGACAACTATTGAATATGAGGAAAAGAATATAGAATTACTTTGGTCCAACACACAGAACTTGCTGTATTAAGCACTGGATCACTGCCAAAAAAAGCAGCATTAAGAGCTGTTTAGTCCCTTTCCTTGTCTTTTCTGCCGAGCCAGGTCGCAGAATGATGTGCTAAAAAGTGAGATGGAGTGACTAAAGTGAGGTTCATGACAAAAACGATGGAAAGAGGAAGCTGCAGCTGATAATGGAAATCACTTCTGAAGACTAAAATAAGGGTTTATTTATATACAGTTTAATAATTCTCCATGTTTAAATTTAAGATGATGCAAATGGAGGAACATTTTTTTTCATGTGATATGCTGAGAACCTTGATCCTGAATACCAGATAATCCCTCAGATACGCACTTTCCTTTCTGTGCCATTTGGCTTTCTGTATAAATCTTTGGTTGCATTTAATGATTATTCAGGGATTTTCTGTTTTAAAGGTACTACTTTAGCCTACTTGGGATTTTATGTCTGTGAAAAAATGAAATACATTTTTTTCATTTCCCAAAGATGAGGAAAAGGTACAGAAGGGGAGGATTTCCACGTGGATCAGTGCTGCTTTAATATAAAAGTATTGTGACATGCTTCTTATGTTCTAACAACAAGTTTTAAAGAGAGTGTAGTTGTATGAACATGTGGTCTCTTGTTATCATAGCACAACAAAATCACTAATGGAAGCCAGCAGTGCCCTGGCAGCCAGGAAGGCCAATTGTGTCCTGAGGGGCATCAGGCAAAGCATCACCAGCTGGTTGAGGGAGGGGATTGTCCTGCTCTGCTCTGAACTGGGGCAGCCTCATCTTGAATACTGTGGGAAGTTTTGGGCACCACAATATAAGATATTAAGCTATTAGAGAGTGTTCAAAGAAGGGCAATAAAGATGGTGAAGGGCTTTGAGGGAAAGCCATGTAAGGAGTGGCTGAGGTCACTTGGTTGTTCAGCCTGGAGAAGAGGAGACTGAGGGGAGACCTCGTTGCACTTACAACTTCCTTGTGAGGGGAAGAAAAAGGGCAAACACTGATCTCTTCTCTGTGGTGAGCAGTGACAGGACTCAAGGAATGAAGTTGTGTCAGGGGAGGTTTAGGTTGAATATTAGAAAAAGGTTGTTCATCCCGAGAGTAGGTGGACACTGGAACAGGCTCCCCAGGGAAGTGGTCACAGCACCAAATCTGACAGAGCTCAAGAAGCACTTGGACAGTGCTCTCAGGCACATGGTGTGATTCTTATGATTGTCCTTTGCAAGGTCAAGAGTTGAACTTGATCCTTGTGGGTCCTTTCCAACTCAGAGTATCCTGTGATTCTGTAAAATTAAATACTCTGTAGCTGTTTGCCTTCTGCATGATAGTGGTCTTCTTAGGAGACATTCTTTTACCTCTTTTTGGACTTGTGTGCCTTTTCTTAGTGATGGGAGAGGAAGTACGAAACAGATTTGTAATCCTGACAGTCTTTGCTCAAAGAATGTGTATCTCACAACTTTCCACTTGATGTTGGTTTGTTCTCCTGGAAGCCTTTCTATATGACAGTCTTGTGGTAAAAGTTTCCATGCCTGTTGACCGGTAACAGATGCCTGATTCCAAGCTCCTTGAAAGCTTTTAGTTTACAGCTACCTGGTCTATAAAGTGCCTCTGTCTTCATTGGGTTGCATAATTTTTTGCTTAAATGAGCTTTTCTAGTAACATTGAAACCCCAGTTCCTCATCTCAAGTTGCACTGATATGTGTCGGGCTGAAGATCATGAGAATTGCAAAACTATAGGAAGCAAAAGTGATAGTTTGTTTAATAATGGTGCTGTAGTTTCCTATCTTCAGATAGCACTGTTACCTTCTTTCACTTCTGAGGTCTCAAGCCATTGAACTAGAAAATCATTTCTGTCTTGAACAGAGTGTACTGCACAATATCACTTCCCCTTCTCCAAATGCATTTATGTAAGCTACCAGCCCTTTTTTTACCTTCTGGTTAGAAGGAAAATAATATTTTAAACCTAGCAAGTAAACCAGATATTATTTGGTTTATATAAATATTATTTTAATTTAAAATATCTAAGTCTGCTCTGAGCCATAAAATGTTGTTAATCATGTGAAAAAAAAGTTATGATAGCTAAGGTACTTCACTTATAAGCTGTAATTTATTTTGGGAACATAGAGAAGCTATTTTGACCTGAAGTTTAGACAGTGTGAGGAAAACAAAAAGCTGTGAAACACTCTTTGCATTATACAAAATTCTGGAAAAAGTAGATACAGTTGATTGATATGGGTATAAATGCAAAGAATAAAATAGTTTGTCTAATCTTTTGGCTTTTGCTATGCATTATCAGTTAGCTTGGTAACTCACTTGGTTTAGTGGTGCCATTCTGTTTTCTTGGTGTTTGAATTAAAATGTCTAAGACTTGTTTCCTTGGGGACGTCTTGTAGCAGCTGCTGTATCTGTCTCAGCCCTAACAGCTGTTTCATGTAGGTAGCATACTCAGACTGACAACTCTTTTCAACAAGGGTTTTTCTCCATTCTTCTACATGTAGCTTATTTTTTAAATTGCCCATTTTCCCATTCTTTAAGGAATCGAATTAATTAAAATTTGTTCTTAATTTTAAAACAAGCTATTTTTTTTTCTAGTTTTATGTTTACGTGTTTTCTATATATAAAAAAAAGATTTCACTTTAAGAATGGTAATTTTGCCTCATGGAGTCCATTCTTTCTACTAAGAAAGCTTAGCAATGTCATTAATTTTGTAGATTTTGACCCTAAGGTTATTAACAGGATAATGGAGTTTCAAAGTAAAATGAAAGTGAATATTATAGCATCATAATGGTCATACAGAACTAACTGGGGTAATTATGACTGTTGTGATATTATAAGTCTAAATTTTCCCCCGGTGTATTTTTCTAACTTCCTTAATAAAGCTAGCTATTGCAGAAGAAGTCAGCATTTGCAGCTGGCTGGGGACAGCAAACAGACTCTCATGACCTGTCAGCCTTCTTTTGCTATGCCAGAAACCACAGGCAGTTATCACTAAATCAAAGTTCAGCAAATAACAGGACAATGGTTTCTGCTAGAGGTGATGTACACCCTTACAGAAAGAGGGAGAATTGTTTCCCTCACTGCCTCTGTTGTTCCAGTGGCACAAGGAGTGACAGGCCCAAGAAATGATGGTGCTCTTGCATGTGGTTTCATATAAAGCAGGTCAGCATTTGTTGTGTTTGGAAAAATTAGCTGTGATTGCCCTATGGTTTTGACAAATATGTATCTTTCTGAGAGCTGCTGGTTTCTTGCTTTGGCTTTCCTTTCAATGTGGTTGATAACTGCTCTGAAAAAAGTTCTTGTTTCAATTTAAAAAACCCCAAAACTTTTCACTCTTTTCGCATACTAAAACTCGAAACAATAGAAAATAGCAATAAAAATAGTAATAGTAAGATGGGTAAATGGATCTCCTTGAGATTATTTCTCTGTAGGTTTGTTTTGCCAATATCTGGTCTGACTCAGTCATAAATGGTGAAGAATGTTCTTAGCGTAGCTAGCTGCTTGCTTTGCTAACAGGGTGTGCAGGTGCCTTTACTCTTTGCTGAGCAGTGTCCTGTGTCTTCTGTTCAGTGGTTTAACCCATGTCATGAGGAATAGATTTTACCAGTTACAAAGCATGTGTGGTGTTAATGATGATCTTGCATAAAAAAAGGAAAATAGTTACCGAAAGTCAGGAATCTTGCCAGATTGAGCAGCTTAACCAAGAACAAAACCTTTCACAGAGTAGCTGTTGCAATATTGCAGAGCCTGTCCTTAAAATACCTTTCAGTAAGTTTAGGAATTAAGTTTGTCCTTTTACCTAAGACTGCAAGTTCTGTGAAAATTGTCTTTGCTCTTTTTAAGATTTTTGCTTTTTATTGTACTAATTTTAAAGGAATATGAAAACTCTCACTAAAAAACAGGAGCAGAAAAAAATGGAATTGAAAAAGTCACTGTTTTGAAAATAAGAACAAAATAAAAGCTGGAGTTAGCTCAGTTAGCTCATGAGTTAGCTCATGGATATCTGTAAATTGAGATTTATGCTGTGCCATGAAGAAACATCTCTAGCAAATTAGTGTCCCCTTTCACAAAGTTCAAGCTCTACAAATGTCTCCTGGTTTTACTCTGACAGAAGGTGTCACAAGTATTCTGTTTTCCTTGTAAGTATTGTTTTGTATCAGAGCCTTCTTGCTTAGAAAAAAATGAGACATGCCCCAGTATACCACTGCATACCACCAACCCTGTAGCCCATCTGCGCTATGATGTGATTGCTGTGTGCTTGGAAGGGTTGTCTGGAACCAGCTGCCTCTATAGGATGGTTGATACCCCTCCAGTAATTATTTCTCTTCTCCTACCTTTGGTTCTACATCTGTTTTTTTCTGCCCATAGTCAGGTCATACTCAGTTGTTTTTCTGTCCTAGTTAGGTCAGTGTGGTAGTAGCTTCCTGCAGAGTTTGGAAAACAGTGTGAAGGAGCTGTAGTGAAATGCTACGTATCTCAGGAGGGGCTCCACAAGTCTAACTTGGGTGCAACAACAGGGAGTTCCTTATTGTATGATGTTTATTTGCCCTGTCTTGTTTTCATTTTAATAATTTCTAAGAAAGGTGCATTGCACCTGAATATCCCAATAGGGATGTTGTCTTGCCAGCATCCTACCTATAAATGTGAACACATGGTCAAGGGAAGGAAGGAAACTAAAAGTGTTGTTCACGGGAAACATGGGAAATTTCTAAGAGTGGGTGACTTGAGACAGTGGTGAGTTGCAGGTAATGCTGTCAACAGGGAAACAGTGTCATGGAAGATTTGAGTATATTGCATTAAAATTTGTGCTTTTAAGGCCACATCATTGCCATATACAAACAAGATGGCTGATTTCAGGATAATTTTGTGTGTGCATGTGGCTATTGTCAAGGGATGCCACATTCAAAAGAGTGGAGGAATGAATTTCTAACTGGAATACAGCCTGGACAAACTTAAAGTATTCTGCCATCATTATTTTCTTTTCCGATAGAAGTGGAAATAATACATTCCTCAGGGATAACCATTTTCTGGTTGGGAGTTTGAAAAATAGAATTGGTAAGAATGTTGGCGTGCTTCCTATTTTATATAATTTACAATAAGTAGAAACATGGAAGCAGCCTGTCAGAGGCGTTACATCCCTTTCCAGGTGTATCTATGTGAGTTTTTTCAGGTATATCAAGCAGCTCCTCCAACACTTCCAGATCCAGAAATGTTACATGGTGAAATTCATGAAAAAGCTAACTTTCTGTTTGGATGTGTATGAGAAAAGAGGCTGCCTTTGTCTATTCAATGCTGTTAAAGTTTCATTTAACTATTTTTCTGACATTTCTGTTCAATAAAAGTAAAAAGGATTTGAATAATTATCAGGCACTTGATTATATGAACTTGGATTTCACTTCATAAGTTCATTTTGAAAGTTTTGTGAGCTCTATATGGTAAGATGGAAATTGTGTACATGGTTACAACTGAAGGGTAGCACTTGTGATGGAAAGAGTTCAAGATATATGTAGTGTTATGCTTGTGGTTGCATGCATATGCATGCAACGTATGTTGCGTATGTTGTTTTCCTTGTAATGTGATGAAATTGCCTTTACTTACTTAGCTCTAATCTTTCCTTTTTGTATTCAGACCTGAAGGCAGTTATGTAAGCTGTGAATGGATTGTATGAAACAAAGTGACTTACCAAGACAGACTATAATGCACATAACTATGTTGTTACAGGGAAGTACTCAATGACTCAGCTATAGAAGAGGCTGCTAATTCAAACTGCTGCACTTGTAGGTTTAGATGAATATCTGCCTTAAGCTGAGCCAGCACACTTTTTGGCACCTCTTACTTACATGTACACATGAAATGTGTTGGGTATCCCACCTCCTATCAAGGGATGTTAAAGGAGCTCTTCAGATTCCAGTTGTGCTTTGCAGTTAACTCTAATACTTTTGGTTGTCCATTCTTGGCAGCTTCTGTGAATGTGATAAAGAATAAACTTCCTGTGCTTTCCCCTCCCAGTAGCATACCAGAATTTGAGGATTTGCTTTTAAAATGCCTTCTAATATTACCTTAATGCTTTCATTGGTATCTCCTCAGCACTGGAGTAATCTCCCTGTGAGCATCTGCTCACAGAACAAGAGAATACCTGTATGGCTGATCGGTTTACATCTCAGTTTGAGAAAGCCTCAGTCGAACATGTTTCTAGTCTGCAGAGTCATCAGAACAAATTGGGTCCCAAGAATGGTTTATGGGTAGTGGTGGTCTTTGAGAGGGTTGGTCTCAGCACTGTGATGAATAGCTGGGTGCTGAGCTGGTTTTATTCTGCTACACTGCTGTAGGGAGAAATAATACCAATCTTTACTTATTTGCACTTTATACTTTGTTACTAATATTGGTATGAATGCTATCAGGAATATATTTTATTAAAATGGCTGCTTATGATTTAAATTTTAAAAAGTAATAATTGTATGTCCAATTGTGAACAAAGTTTGAAGTTGATAATTTTGTTATTGTAATTATAAGAAATATACTCCTGTATATATTTTGCAGACTTACAGGCTAACTGATATTTCAAATCCTAGAATGAACCATCCTGCCCTATATTGCAGCCCTATGGTTATAACCACATGATTTCTTTCTTGTTCTATTAACTTCCAGCCATCTTGTGGAAAGTTGGGAAAGATGGGGTTTTTTTCTCACTGTATATATTGATTGATTCATATCATGTGTGTACATCTATAAACATACTTTTTGAAAAGTATTTTATATTTTTTTAAAAATTTTTATTTCCTGCCCTCAGTAACTTATTTTATTCTTTTAGAATATTGGATATTTGATGTGGTGATAGTCTTTTTGGAAGAGAGTGGATTAGCAAAGATAGGGTTGCAGATGAATATTAATTATTTATCATGAAATAATAGATCCTGTTACAAGTAGTAGAATGTAGTTGTAGTTCCTATGCTTGATCTGTATTTTATAGATAATGTTATTTTTCCTTTCCATTCACATGACTTGTGTGATAATATTAAGGTGTGATTTTCTGGATGGAAAATATCTTTTGCAACCTACTTATTTTCCTATTTGTTTTCAGGCTTATTTATATGTAGCAAACTTAGCTGCTTTACATGGCAGTGTTTTCTCTTTTTTAATAAAATAAGACCTTTTTGAAGGTGATGTTTGACTGAAGGCTTTTAAGTTGTGTGAAAACAGAACTGCATCTTCTGGTTAAGTGTGTTTTCTATTTTAACAGCTCCACAAAAATCCTTATCTACTGTTATAGAAAAAACATACCTTTACTTTGTAACCAGTTTGTGTTCACCCATCTGAAATTGCTGCATAATGTTGTGACCATATAAAACATATAAAATTATAAGCAAATAAAAACTAATTTGCATGAAATTTAGTATGACAGGATATGTATCTCTCTATCAGGTATTGGGCAAAATGTTAAATTTTCTTTTTTCTTTAGAACTTTTATTTAATAAAAGATATTTGAAGTACTTTCTCCCCAAAATTATTACTGTCCCAGATTTTCAACATATATTTCTTAAGTTTATTGTCACTCTTGCATTTTCAAATTAAACAAAAAAGCTATCTGTATCATCAAGTTTTTGTGACCACTGAAGAGATAGGCAGATAGCCTATGAAGCAACTTTAAATAAGTAGGGGTACATTAAAGTTCTGTTTCAATCACTTTAAAAGTTTTTCTAGCCTTTTGTTTCCTCCCCTCCCATGCCTAATTGATTATCAAATTCTTAGTAATTTTCCAGATGAAACTTATGACTTAAATATCTATGAAAAATGAGGGAGGAGATCAGCTGAACTGGTCAATTCTGTCAGACTTTCCTTAGAGGGAGCTAATAAAGCTCTTAATCCTAACATGCTCTTAACAAAGTCTTTAACATCATGCCTTGCATACCCAAACAATCCTCTGCTTGCTCTCTGTAAGCTTAAGATTGGTTTGTGACATGATGAAGTATACGGAGTGACTTCTTCAGATGGTTTCAGGCCATAAAAATTTTAAGGCAGGAGATAAAAGTACTATCTTCTCTAGTTACAAAGTAGTTTGACACTTACTCTGGCATTCCAAAAAAATTAAAGGATCCTTTTAACAGTTATAGAAGATATTTTTTTTTTTTTTACTTCTTTTGATAATTCAGGTGGAGCTGTGCTTCAGGCTTTGAAGGGCAGCATTAGTCTTCAGTGCAGACCTTTATTGGAAAAAGATGTAATTAAAAAGAAAACACACCAGTTATCAGTATCAGCTCTCTTGTTTTCCCACTTGCTGACTGCTTGGACTATACTGAAGTTAAATAACATCTCGTTAACTGTTGTTTCTTTTGCTAGGTAAAGTGAAAATTTAGAGATTTATACTTTTTAAAATTTAAATCAGAGATTTAGTTCAGTAAAAGTAAAGTGCCACTTATTAAATTGTTCTTAAAGTCAAGTGATTTCATTTTATCAGTTTCTACATTATATCATGTTTGTCATCTTCTGCAAAACAGAATTGCCTTGAGTAAAAAGAATCAGTGGCCTAAAGAAAGTTCCAAACTTTCCATTATACTCTCAATCAAATAATCTGATATATTTCTTTCTTTCTTCGGTGTTAACTCATATTTCTTTAAAACATCAGAGAAAATCGGTCACATTATTGAGTTATTGTGATTTTATTATTGTTAAACTCAACCTTGTCCTTGGTTGCTAGTCAAAAACTAGCTCATGGTACAGATGTTTAACAAAAATAGCATAGCTTTGTTTTCTTTTCTAACCCAACAGACAAAATTATTACACATTGCCTGAACACTGAGGTATATTTTATATATTTGCACACAAATTCAATACTTTTCTATCAGACAAATTTGTAGGATTTAGTCTTTGCTATTTGTATTTTCATCTTAAAGTGAATGTTGCACAGTGAGGTGTGTAGCATTTCTATTTTATGAAATTGGATTTGACTTGGGTTTTCTTATTTATGAAACAGTATTACACAAAGAAACCAAAGTGATTTCTGCTAATGCGTTTCTGTCAGTGGGTTATCTTTTGTGTTGCCTATTGTTAATTTGGAGTCTTCCTTTTGTTAACTCTCAGTATTACCAGGAAAGAAAACTGGGTTTGCTATTAAGCTTTAGCCCTTCCTCGAGAGTGATGTGGACAGTCTGTGTGACCTCTGCTGGGGCACATTGTGTCTTTAGAGACTGAAATGTTAATACCTTCTTCTTTTAACCATTTTCTGTTCTTCTCGTTCAAGTTTGCAATCTTTCAATGTTCTTATACAGTAGTCCCTATTGTTAACGACATTCAAGAGAAATCCCTAGAAGATATTTATAAAAGTAAAAGCAAATAGTATTTTGCTCAAATAAGATGGAAACTACTGACTTTGTTGCCTCACTGTTCAAAACCATGATAATTTGAATGTATTTTTTCTTAGAAGCTTAAACCAGCATTCTTTTAGCTTAGAAGCTAAAACCCTAAACCATCTAGAGCTGCCACTAGCTCTGTCTGTTGACCTGATGGTAAAAATTATCACTGGTTAGAACAGGCTAGCTAGAGGAGTAATGGAGGAAAAGAGTTGAAGATAACACTGAGATTGAACCCAGTAGTTTTGTGACTCTGAGGGAACAAATAATAGAGCTATTGACAGAGGCAGTGGGAAAAGGAAGAATTTGGATAAAGATAATAAACAACCACTTCAGTTCATGGTAATTGGTACATGCTCTGTTGACTTCATTCACAGAAATTGAGGGTATGGAGTGTTAAGTTCAGCTTTAATGATAAGTTTGAGTTGTCAGGGAGATCTCAGGATAACATTTCAGAAAAAAAAAAAAAAAGAAAAGGCAGAGATGAAAGATTGAGGTTATAAATCCTGAATTCTAGGAAGTGGGTCTGTATCGTGGTCCACTGAGTTGTAGCAGCAGCTTAAGGAAGATGAGTTAGCTATACAAAAGTAAAAAAGAGAAAGAAACTGAAAGAAAACAGGAAAAGAGAAGAAACCAACCAAAAGGGCCAAAGGAAGGTTAAAAAAAGACTGGAGCTTGGAAAAGTAAAGAATTTGAAAGCATTCTGATAGTGAGTTTAACTACAAAAGGGAAGCGTACAAATAATCTGAGAGGAAAATAAAAAGTAAAGGTTGTTTTTACTCAGTTTAACAGAAAACAGATAAACCTATTAATTATCTGATTATTAATTAATAATCTTAATTAAACATAATGTAATAGAGAAAGTTAGTGAAACATAATAAAAATCCTTCAAATATTTCCCATTTTCAGTAAGATGTTAGGAAATGTAAAGGTTGTGTTTTCTCTAGTAGTGTATGTTTTTGACTCCATAGTTCAAATGTTCCCATGTCTCAGTGTCTGTCATGCTTTGTTGTACTTACTTAGATGCAGTACTACGTGCTAAAATGCTAAGAAGTTATGACTATGTTTGCATTACATTTTGCATTTAGACAGTGTGCAAAAAAACCACAGGGACTGTAAGATTTTGAAACAAATTGTTTTTTGCTAGGTACTTTTCTTTCTTCATATAAAAATATAGATCAGTAAGCAAATATATGTGATATATATTTATCATATACTTTCCCAAAGCTTGTAAAACATGACATTATATTCTTCAGATTGGTTTTATTGTCCAAATAAATTCTTTAATTAAATTGAGCTCTTTTTTATTTAAAGCTGTCTTTTGGGGAGATATTGCCTTAGATGATGAAGACTTAAAAGTCTTTCAAATTGACAGGACGATTGACCTTACACAGCACTCCAATGAAAGACTTGGCCATAATACAGGTATGATATTTCAAGCTTGTTTTACCTTCTTTTTCATGTTAGTTAATTCTGCATAGAAGGCAATCACTGTTTTAAATGTGGAAAATCAGTGTAATGTTTTGGATAACATTAGTTTACACTTTAAAAATTATCATAGAAGGAGTATAAATTAGGTTTAGGGAAAGAAACAGAGAAGTGGACATTTTAATTTTTGTTGTAATTTTTTTTATTTCTGAGTCAAAATATCTTGTTGAAATGAGGAGCAGAAGCTGGTAGGAACCCTAAGTCTTCTCTGCAGGTGGTCATGTGGGAAAGGAAACTGTACAAAGCTTTGATTTCATCACTGAAAGTTCCTGATAGCAGAGCTCAAACACCCTATGGAGAACATACGTGGTATCCTGGAAGCAAAACCGGGGGCCTTGGATTACAACCCCTCCTTTTGCTATTTTTTCTCTTTTTCTGTTTAGCACAGTTCTGTACTCAGACCTAGAAGCAGCACTTGAACATGTCATCCTTGCTATAATTTGCCTTGTCTAAAAAGCAACTCTTTATCTGACATTTTAATATGTTTATTTGCTATTGTTTACATACAATGCATTAGCACCAGAAGCTGCAATCTGATTAACACAGGCAGTTGGACATTCAGACAGATAGATAAAGAGGTATTATTTGTGTAAATATGTGCGTTTGCTAGAGAGAGAAAACATAATCCATGTCTAAATGGATGACTATCTAATATCTAAAGATATTTATGCTTTCAGGATCTGATTTGTAAATTGATAACTGAGAATAGGCAGATGATGTGATTAGACTATTTTGATGACAATTTGAAAAATTATTTTATGTTTTTTAAAATCCATTTTTCTTTTCAAGGCAGATCATTTCTTTTGATCATTTCTAGATCTAGACTGGATTTTAAAATGATAATAGAGTTGGTGGTCTCCCCAAGCAGATAGTTTCAATTACCTTTGAAGGTATTTCAGGTGCTAGTTTTGTTTACAAAATGTAAAAGAAGCTCAGCCATTTCCCCTTAAAGTGAATACAGTTGAGTGATTTCTTTGGCCTGATGACTCCCTTTTCTTCTTTTCTTCTTTTTTTCTTGCTTTTCTATTTTTCATTTTTAACTGCAAAGTTCTTCTTTTTCTTTTGTTGTTTTATTAACTACCACAGAAAGGATATACATTACTAAACATTTTAAAAATTGCACTTAATTTGTATTATTTAGTTTTTCTTTCATTACATGCATTGTGATGGTCACATTTTTCTTTCTTGTGGATGGTATCCTATTCAGGATATTGAGTCACCCTGTTGAGGATTACTAACATATTTAGATCAAATTTTCCTTCCTTTATTGCTCAAGAGAAGTCAATGCAACCGTGATGGTCAGTGGGACTAAACTTTGAAGAACAAAGTCTGCTGAAGTTAATGACTTCGTAATTGCTCTCAGTGAACCCTCAACATTCTTGATTTTTCTTAAAAAAGCACTGGAAAACTCAATTGTGCACTCACATATGTAGGTTTTTGTTTTTTTTCCTAAATTTACAGCATTCTTGATGCATAAACTTAAGTTTAGTCTGTTTTTGCAAACTGCACAGCCTAATGTGCTTTTCTTCCCCTAACTTCCAAAAGAGCAAATTGCCAGCAACTAACTAGTTGAAATCAGGTAGCAACTGGAAAAGGAATGTAAAATACAGTAATATAGAAAACTAGATTTTACCTCAGTTACAGACACAATGGCCATTAATTGTAAGCTTGATTTCTGAGTACTCTCTGTTGCTGATCTTCACAAACTGAAGGTGACATCAGGTAGAAGGGTTAGACACTTGGTTGTAAACCATCAAGATGGAGTTGTGGAGACACAGAGGTCATTGCAACTCTAATTAAAATCCTGATTCACATTAAGTGACTGCTCCTTTTGCTGAGGATTATCTGCCTGGATTTGCAGGGTCAGATAATCTGGGAGCTTCTCAGAGTATGGTTCAGTCATTTTATTTTTCATTTCATCCAAGTAAAATGCATAATCACTGTAAACAGAGAAACAGTGGTAAAGCCTATAAAATTGTTATGTGTATATTGATTCCAAAGTGCCAAAAGTATCTTCCTTCTCCTGCCTGAACTATGAGAGGATGCAGCAAATATGAATTTTTTAAAAACTTTTTTAGACTGTGTGGCTTGACAAGACTAAATATTATTCATATAAGACAGCTTAGTTAGATGAGATACTTTCTCTTCTTTGTTTTTTTCACTAAATGAAATACACAGGCTGCGTTAAGACAAAAACGAGAGGGGTTTTTTATTTTTATTTTTCTAGAAGTATAGTATAAAAGTTTCTTTAAGTAAATAATGGATTCTCTGTGGTTTTTCTGTTATTTCTGACAGTTGATGTTTTTAAGGATTTTTTAATATTCATTTGGAATCTTTAGCTATGTATCTTATTTTATAAGATGAACTTTAATACAAGAAAAAATTACATTAATGATGATCAATGTTATATCCTCTGCAGTATATGTTATAGTTACCATATAACTTGTTGGAAAGGAATGTGTTGAACTATTACCTCATCTATCTAAAATGTTTTTAAAAATTTGGAAAATTTTTCTCAAGGGAGCCAGCAACTATGTGACAGTGTAATCCAAATAATTAGGCACATTGTTATTCACTGAGCAATGACACACTCACTTGCCTTTTATGGGCTTTTCTCATCTGCAATATGATTTTAAGTTGCTGTTTAATAAAGGCATTTTCTACATATATGTTGAAAGTTTTCAGATGAATTTTGAAAAGGTCTTTTTTAGCGGCAGTTGGAAGTGTCAACGACCTGTTTCTATCTTTTCACTTTTTCTGTTGTAAAAGTAGTTTAAAAATTCTCTTGTCCTATAACAGATTGTGAATTGTAAAATATAACCTACTGCAAACTTATGCAAATGCCAAAACTTTCTGAACAATTCTGACGATGTAATTGACTCGTGCAGTGTTGTCAGTGTGCTTGCTTCTGGTTTCATGGTGTTTGAAAAGGCAATTGCAGCCACAAAATGTTCATATGTGAAGGATGTATGTGGCAGGCCGCATGCAGTAAACCCAGAAATGCGTTTTATTTCTGCAAATTACACGGTAAATGTTAAACTACTTCGTAGCTTAGATTTTTGTTGATTGCTGAAGTGACACAGATGCAAATATATACATATATGTATATGTACACACACACCTGTGAGGTCTTACTGCAATACACACCAGCATGTGATGTTTCAAAGCCTTTGGAGTCTGTTGACATCTATTTGCATGCTGGCAAAGAAACCCAAATCTTTCATGGTAAAAGTATATTGAGCTTGCATCAGTTTTATTGTTTATTTTTTTCTTGTTGTTGTTTGGGTTTTTTTTGTTGTTGTTGTGTTTTTGGTCTTTTGGGTTTTGTTTTTTTTTTTCTGATAAAACTTTAACTGTTTGCTTTCCCTCTCTCCCCTCCCTTGAAATGAGAAAATTATGGCATGCATTCAGGAAATTTCTGTGAGGGTAAGACTTTTAGCTGTCAATCATTATGGCCCTGAGGATGTCAAGGTCACCAGAAAGAAAAAAGCTCCAAATAAGGATTGGATGATGTAATTGTCATGACTTGCCTGACTGACAAAGACATGTTGGCTTATGTTAATGGAATGCATATTAGAAAATTTTTCTGCTAATAATGTGTTTTTATTGCATTGTCAAGAATACTTGAAAAAATTTTATGCAAATCCTTGAAGAATATTAAGTTTCCTTTAAGTCACATTGCAGATTTTTTGGGGCATTTTCTAATCAATCCAGGCAGTATAGTTACTGTAAGTTTAAGATTTCATTTTTTTACCTTTTGAAAATTCCTTTCTTTTTTTCTTTTCTTTTTAAAGGTGGCCTTGGAGAGCATGGAATGTCAAAAAAGCACGGTGCCCTCTATCAGCTTATAGAGAGGATAAGAAGATTTGGCTCTGGTATTTTCACTGTTTAAATTAGCAAGTTGCCTGATGTGTTAGTGTATCATGAACATTACTGATGATAGTACTTTAACACTTTAAAGCCTTTCTGAATTGCTATTGGCATAAACAAATTATAAAATAAATAGTGAAAGACTAGTAATGAAGGGATTAGCTCTTTGTTTTATTTTCTTAGACTTCTACTTCCAGTATCAAATCAGGGAGCTAAAATACATAGTTTTAAATCTTGTCTTAAAACCTGCTTGACTTTGTTGTATGGCTGTGTTCACAGTTGTCAGCTTAACTAATATCAATACAAAGTCTTGCAGGTTTGCTATGGTGCATAGCGGCTAATTGTTTCTTCCTTTTTTTTCTGGATCCAGGTGGGGCATTCTGATGATTCATACTGTGTTTGAATAGTTTATAGTGTGTTATGCTGAACAAGCACATTTTTATACTAATCATACTCTTGTCAGTATGAATGTAGTTAAATTCAGCAGGCCATAGAAGTGAAATCCCCGTTAATACTGGCTGAGTTTACTCACTGTATTTTATAGGAGATTTCACTCTAATGTCATGAAACCTCAACTTCAAAAAGGAAAATATGTAAAACTTCATTGTGATCACACCACATTTTGTCTCAATGTATCTTGCAAGGTTAACTAGAGGGCAATAACTGTCTTTCCAGATGTGTTTTGGTATGTACTCTTCATTCTTTACAAGAGAATTAAAATTTTAGTGTTGCACAAATTCTTGACATTTTTTGCATGCAATTTCCCCTAAATTTCTTGCCTAGAGTTCTAGAGAGCACTGATAAAAAGAATTTGGAATGGTAAAACATTTATATGAAGTTGTGAAGTGGTTCAGTAATGACTGCATATTAAGTGCAACAATAGTTTTTCTGTAAAGTGTCTACCTGTGATGTAGATTGTTGTGTAATTCTCATTTATACACTTGTATAGTTATGAAAATGTTATTTGTTTTAACTGAGTGTTTTTGTTGCGGTTTTTTGTTTGTTCGTTTTTTTTTAAACCCTGGAATTTTCTGTATGATTCCTGATATAATTTGGTACGTGTGGGTTATTTCAAAGGTAGGCTTTTCTTCCTGTGTATCAAAGAACTTTCTCCCTGCCTTGTGCTGGAACTTCTTTGCTGTCTTCCTTTTGCTGCTCTCTCTGCCCTGGTGCAATGTCAAGATTCCTCACCGTGATCCTGCCCTGGAATCCTCCCTCATTCTGACATAGTCAGTAACACTTAGGTGTGGCTGTCATCACAGGGGATTCTCACAGGGGGAAAGTGTACTCTTCAATGAGGAGTAACACTTTGACTGCACTGAGTAGGATTTGTTGACCCCCTTTCAAGGGATCTGTTTCTGTCAGCTGCCCAGGTCTGCATACTAACCTATGACATGCTTCTGAAGAAGCACCTGTTCTGGTGTGCAAGTCCTTGTCTAACTCTCCTTATCTTTTTCTGTTGTCACTGATTTAGAAAGATTTGGCTGTAATGGCATGAATGGTGGTAATATCCTTGGAAATGGTAGATACTTTTTTCTCTTCTGAAGAAGTTCAAGCCATTAGTAATATTTATCCATAGGGTTCCAGAAGTTAGTCTATGAAAAATGTATGGACTTCTTTCTGCTCCAGCACTTTTTCCAGATTGTATGATAAAAGTGAAAGGGATAGTGAATGCCTTGTTTACTTTGAGTCTGTCCAAAGTATTTCCTTCTTTTCCAGAAAACTAACAATTTATTGAAAAAAACAAAACAACACTGAAGCCAGAAAAAAAACAAAAAACCCCACCCACCAAAAACACAGTGCGATTTTTAGAATATTTTTATGAAATGAGAAAATGTAGATGCAATTACACAATTCACATTCCAATTGATAGACATATGTGCAAAATTGTTACTTTAGGTATGCTTAAAACATGAAGAGTCAGACTCTTCATTTCAAACCTTTCTCAGAAAACTAAGTAATGATAGACTGTCACATAACAGCAATGTCCTACTTTTAAAGGGTATGAAGAAGTAATCTGAGTTTGACCTGCTGGAAAATAATTCTCTTTTCTGTGCGTGTGATCTCACTCAGTGTTTTAATTATCATTACAGGTTTTGATCAAAATAACACGTCTAAAGGAAGAAGTGCTGTAAAATTCTCAGGGAAAAATGAGAAAAACCGATTTCCCAGAGCTGCTACATCACGAACAGAAAGAATATGGCCAGGGGGTGTCATTCCATATGTAATAGGTGGAAATTTCACTGGTAAGCTTTATTCTTTGGATGAAAAGAAGAAATACAATTTTTTAAATTGCCTTTTCTTTTTTTTTTCTTAAATTTTTATGAGTGAAGTCATGCTATGGAAGTGAAAAGAAGGGTTTCTATTGGCACAGGACTGAAGTATATCTGTTTTGAAAATGTTAGTCATAATTAATTGTTTTCAAGGCAAGCTACATAAAAAAGATGTATAACTGTATCTTAGAGAGGGAAGGCTTTTTCTTTGCTAATATTTCTCATTGCATATTTGTTTCCAAGCCTAAGTAACAGAATATCAAGAAATCCTTTTTTTTCTTTTTTTTTCCTTTTAATTTTTTTTTTTTTTTAATGCAGGACATTTAACATAATTCAACTGGTGTGACATATATTCTGCTAAACTGCTTTCACTCAACAAACTGACTCAAATGTATTTTGTCATTTCCTAGTTCAGTTTTCAGCTGGGTACACCCAGATGTTATATATGACAGGAGAAAAGACTGGCTACACTATATATAGAATTCTTAGCAGAAAACTGTTTAAAACATTTGTTATCCCTGAAATATGTAAATGGGTCAACATCAGTGTGAATGTAAGAGATAATTTAAAACAAAAATGGAGCAAGAAAAACAAAGAAAATGGATATATAATAACATCTCATTTATTGTGCGGGATAATACAGGGAACCAAAAGAAACATGCAAATGCTCCCACACTGTGGGTATATGGAGAAACCAGAGTCATTCCTTTCAAACTGACAGCTACACTCAAGCTTCTGGTTTGCGAATTTACATAGTACTACACCAAATGTGACCTTTGCTTTAGGATTACCATCTTCTGAAATAATTATAGTAAGCTAAATGAAAGCATACCAGATTAAACATTTTGCCTTTTCCATAATGAAAGATAAATTCTAAAGCCTGGAAAATGTTGCTTAAAGATAAAAGAAAAGGGCAAGATGGGATGGAATAACCTTTAATTTTTAGAATCTGATGCAGTTTGAACTTGCTGTTTTTACAAACTTTGAGGTTTTGTTGTCTCTGAGTTTAAAAAATGTGGGGTTTTTTATTATCATATGCTGTAACCTGCAAGGTGGATATATTTCTGTTAGCAAATTCTTGCCAAATAATACTGTTCTTTCTGAGTTTTCAGCTGAAAAGAAATACAGCTATATTCTCAGATGCTGTTTCTATGTCAATAAACCTTGTCTTTTATGAGACAGTGGAATTAAATTGCTATGCTCTCTGAAGTACTGTATATACTAGCTGTCTGTGTTCTGTGCTGAGAGCTGGCCTGGCTGCATCTACATATAGCTCTGATCTTTTCTGAATGTGTTTCTCAATTTTAAAACAAATATCTACGTGTGCTGAGCATTTTACCAAATTCTTAATTTCCCGCTTTTGATTTATCATTTGTTCTCTGAAAGATTTTTATGCAAAGAAAGGGAGATTTGTCCCTGTTGAGAACAGCCTTATTTAAATCAAATGTTTCAACTGGTATGCCTATCTACATGGCTTAAATTAAACTGGTCTCTAGAGCTGAAGACTGTAGGATGGTTTTTTTTTTTCTTTTTATCAGATAGCTAGGATCCAAGGTTCCTCAATTTTCTTTGTTTTTTTCCTTTCTGTTACCCACTTTGCCCCCCATCCCCATCCCCAATATGAATCACTTGATGATTTCATCTGGGAAATTGTTTAGCAAATATTATGCTGATGCAGGCACATAAACAACACTGTATTTCTTCTTCTGTCCTCCTCTGGTGTAACACAGTTGTGTTTCTTATTGCAGGTTTTATATTTACTAGAGCATGTCAGGCAGTATTAGTCCCTCGCAGGCACATACAGTATGACAAGATGAAGGTCTGAGTATCCCTATATTTGGAATGTGTCAGTACGTGGGACTACTGGGGCACACAGTGCTTCATGGTTCACTGCCTCGTTCTAGGCTTATATTCCTAGTATCAATTGTAAGGAGGAAGATGCAGTTAGAAAAATCTCTTATTTCGTCTTGCACAATTATTCTTGCAGGCACCCAGCGCGCCATGTTCAAACAGGCTATGCGGCACTGGGAAAAGTATACGTGTGTTACATTTATTGAACGAAGCGATGAAGAAAGCTATATTGTATTTACATACAGACCGTGTGGGTAAGTGTGTAGGTATGGTAACAGATAATCAGTGTTTGGCTGTGTTTGTCAGCTTTGCAGTTATAAGGCAGTATGTACTTCATGGGAAAGTGAAGAGATAGTTACTGCATTTAAATGATGCACATATTCTGCCTGACTTTCAAGTTCATTGAAACTAGTATGTGTAGTAACTTTGTGAAGTTACACCTTTTTTGTCTATTTCTAGGTAAAATTATCTTGCTATATATACATAGATATGAGACTTTTATGTTTGACTTTTTGTCATGCTTCTAATATTTGTAAGTGTTGTTGTTCTAGAGGTACTGCAGATTTATCATTTGTTGATTTTTAGCTTTCTCCATATCATTGATGATTTATGTATGGACATCTATCCCATATACTTTTTCCAGCTTAATTGTTGTTAATTTTAACACTCATATTGCTAGACTATCCTTTGCCCAGATTTGTTTAACCACCAAATTTGTGGCCATTTTGCAAATTCCTTCTTCTAGGTCACTGATGTGTAAAAATGAACAGAGCAGGTTTTATTACTCATAGATGTAGCTTTCCATTAATCACCAAGTTCCATCTTCACATATTACTGCTCACAAATACCTCAGTCAGCTATATTTGTCATTTATTCCACTCAGAATTCTTAATTTTATATAGTGGTCAGTGACCTTTCTGAGTGCACCATGTGCATTTCTCAAGAAGAGCACACACTACCTGTGGCACTCTGACAGTCACCTCCTGTTTGGGTTGTAGGCTCCCCACTGAACAGCTCTTTGTCTTACTGACTTACTGATAACTGAACCCTTTGCATGACTACTTTTTAATTGTAACAGGATAGGTTCACAAAAAGAAGTTTTGAGACCTCCTTGCATTGTAGAAATTATCTTGAATGTATTTAATTTATAGTCCCTAAAATTACTTGTAGACCCATGACATTCTTCTTAAGGCATAGGACAACATAATAAAACACACTCCCAGGCCAGGCTATTTTAGAAAGTCTTTGGGCTGCAGATCCTTGCAACTGGGGAGTTTATTCTGTGATTGCCTGTTGTGTTCTTATGCCACTGTAGGTCTGCTATAGACCCCTGTTAGAAACAGTGCCAAATGAGCTAGACTTTTGTTCTGAGCCAGCATGGCTATTATTTTAGTTAACACAACTTAAGATAGGATTCAGGCAAAAGCAAAAGTAAGAGAAAGGGAAATGGGAAGCAGAGAACATGATGGTTCTCTTGCACTCATAGAGGCAGAAGAAATGTGAAAGATATAAGTAGTTTCAGTCACTTTAGAAAGAGAAATATCTAGATACCTGCTAAATGTAAATTCCACAACTTCAAAATACCCAAAGCCAAATTACAGGAAATCTGTCCAGCCAAAGAACTGTTCCTTAGGCTAGTTGATGCTTGATGAGATCAAATAACTTTAGGGGGAAGGCTGGATTTTAACCAGTTTTAACCAGAAGGTTGGAATATACTCAGTATCTACCTCCAAAGTCAACATTATCCTTTACCATTAAGGATGCTTTTTGGGGTGTTTTTTTTTTTCTTTTTGTTTGTTTGTTTTGTTTTTAATTATTGTTTTTATTTTTATTTCTGTGATGTCAATAAGTAATTTCAGGAAGAGCCAGATAAATAAGAACCTGTAGTCTCTGGGTGAACAGAACCACTGTGCACTACCCACCAGCATACAGTGCTGATGCAGGATTTTCCATGAAAAGAGCCCAGACTAAACTGACACCAAACCAACTGCAAACAATTTCTGCTACATGGACAGTTGCATTGAAACTAGTCTCAGGTCTTTCCCATAGCACCCTGCTGTGTTGTTTTGTTAGCACATTGTGTCATTGTTGTTTGTAGTACCATGCTAGCTAACGTTCACAGATTATGGAACTTTTTTGTACTTAGCACTGTTGAAATGAAAAGCTAAATGATAAACTCTGCCCCAAAAAGCGCACAGTCAAACCATAGCACATTTAATGAAACAAAGTGGATATATGTGGAAATTCAGGTGGCAGTATCTGCAAATGTCTCAGATGACAGCATTAGCACACTAGCAAGTGAGGTGTTACTGAGCCTTTGTAAACATTAAGGATATTTTGGAGTGTAATGCATTATATCTTGAAACAGTTCATGGGAAGATCAACCCAGAAGGGTAGTGATGTAAAAAGCATATTTGAAATATAGCAGCTGGTTGTCAGAGATACATGGTCTTCCTAAAGTTGAGTGGTTACATATCAGCAATGTACAAGACAGAAAAGTTTTCATTATCATAGACCCATAGGACTGCAAGGGATCTCAGAAAGATGTTTAATGTATTCTTAAGACAGAAGCAGCTATACCTAAGTAATTGCTTGTCTAACTTGTTTCTAAATACCTGCAAAAATGAATATTCCACAGCCTACTCAGAATTGTATTGCTTCAGCTTCCTTAATATAAGAAATATAGGAAGTTGAGGGCAATATTTTTAGTCATAGCTAGACCAGATATTTCTTACTGCAGTTGAAGTGCATTAACTTTTTTTTTTCCTGCTCACTATGGCCATAGAAAAGAAATTATTTCTCTTTCTTTTTGAAGGAATCTATTACATAATTTGAGACTGTTATTATGTCCATCCTCAGTTCTATTTTCTTTTGGGCCTAGACAACACCTAACTCATTTAGTCTTTTCAGATAAATAGTGTTTTCTAGCCTTTGATCACACTGGTTTGCTCTTTGAAATTCTTTTTAACTAATCCACATCTTTCTTGAAATACAGGACCCCAAAACTAGGGCATATTTGTCCAGATGAGTCATTACTTCTGCTGAGCCAGTGCAAGAGCTAATTCAGATGTCTTGTAGTCTCTCCTTCCACTTAGGTACCTAAGAATTATGCCTCCCTGTTTCTCAACAGCTGCCACATTCAATGCATGGTCAGTTGAGATGTAACTCCGAATAAATGCTAGAGCTCTTTTCACACACCTCATCATTGGTTCCAGTGTATACCATCTTTTGCACAGTGTAAGACACCAAATAATTCAATATTTATGTTTCCGGATCTCTCCTATAATCTCCAAAAGTTGCTATAAGTTGCAAGCTTGTCTTCATGGTATTTAGCAATCTTTACTCAGACTGCAAGTTTAAAAAGCATCTTCTTATAACTTCTTATAATATTCCAACTACCTTTATATTCCCCTTTGTATCAGACTTCTCTGCTTATGGACAGCTTGTTTGGAAAAATGTCAAAAACTTTACAACTGGATCCCTCCTTCCCATCAGAATAATTTAATCTGCTGAAATCTTACACTAATTATTTGTCATCATGTTTGTTTATTTGAGTTTGATAACAGTTAATTGTTGAAATATATTTTTGTAGTACACCTGTATCACTACTTGGAAATTTTGTAATTACTGGTAGTCATTGGTACCCATGAACTCCAGATGTGAGGGTAAGAATCTAGTATTAAGATATTAGAGTTTGTGATTCTTCTACCAAACAAGTATCTATTACAGCAAATATTTGTGCATCTAGTTGATTAGGACAAATAAAACTCTAACTGGTAACAGATTTAAAATACTCTTTGTTCACTACTGCTTCTCTATCCCTGTGTTTCTTCCTATCAAATTGGAAGTACCTGAAGACACAGTCAATATACTTCTCTGTATGCAAAGCCAAAAAAGGGTCGGCAAATCGAGATGGCCTCAAGTCGCATGGTCTTAATAAATATTACTGAGTACAATATCAAGCTTCTTTTTATATAGCGAGAGAAAAAACCCCAGACAATTAGTCATATTGTTCTGGTAGCTCAGTATGCCTTTGATCTCAATTTGTGGCAATTTTTGTTCTCCACTAGAAGACTTAAGCACTTTTTATGACAAAATTTAGATGACTTATTCCAGTCACTATTACATCTTCTTGTATGAGTATTTGACAAATCTGTCTGAGATATAGGAAAATTAGATCTCTTTCGTATGCTTTGCCAAACATTGTAGACTACACAACTTCTGAATGTTTTAACCTCTTTTGACCTTGTTATATTATATAGGCATATAGTATATATTAAATTAAGTAGGCATTGCAGGCAAGTTCTTAAAGTTGGTGAAACACATAAATTCATTGCCTGAGGTGCACTTTTGCAGCATTCTTTAGTTAAAGAAAATGCTCATCTTTAAAGGTACTCATTAACTTCTATGAAAGGAGAAGAAATCAGAGTTGCGCTAAATAATCTGTGCATTGTGGAGGACGGACTCATCCTCTCAAGTGTTGATTAACCCTGGCAGCTGGCACTCTTCCTGCCCACAGCAGCTGGCATAGCTTCCCTGCTGGCTGTGATGTGGCCTGCAGGATGGGTGTGAGCAAGGGCCAGGTGACCGGCTGCCATGGTCTAAAGCACAGTGCATTAACTCTGTGAGGGATGGTTTCTGTTAATACATTGGGATGGGCAGCTGTTATCTGAGGAATGGACTGTTTGTTATAGTATTGAGGCGAACATCTCCATTGAGCAGGTAAAGCAGTAGCCACTTCTGCCATCACAACAGGTCTCTTGGGGTAGTGAATCAGAACATTTAGTAACCATCTTGATCCCTGACAAAAAGAAAATTAATCAAGCCATGTCATAGCCAATATCTTCTTTGTATAGATGGAGTTGTATTTGTGATTAAAAGAGGGTTTTTTCACCAAGGTAAAAACTGTTTCCTGAGTGAGATTTTATTTGGGAATTTTGTGAACCTCTTTCTCTTTCTTTGTGTAACGTAGGTGTTGCTATACTATCTTAGTATGCTTATGAAATTCTGCAGTTTTTAATCCACAACTTCATACACTCAGTGCCAAGGCAAGACGATGTTGTGGCCTATGATAATTTTTATATCATCACATTCTCAAGAGCTCAGCTTTTATAAGAAAAAAAAGTGCAACATTGACCCTCCCTGATTCTTTCTTCCTTCATATTAATTTAAGAGCATTTTTGAAAGTATTACATAAAAGAATGAGTATGTTGTTCCAGTCATTTCACTTTCTCTCTGTCATTTGTTTTTCACTGCTCACCATCATTGATCAGCTAGACTGATTAAATGGAATTAGAGATTCATAAATAGTTACTGTCTCCAACTGCTGTCCGGTGCAATAAAGATTAAAGAGATGAGCTTTAAAAGCTGACAGTTGATTCAATTTAAGGGGTGTGACAAGTGCTCATACAGCACAGAGAGGTCTTTATCCTTTGCCAAACACACCTGGGGTCAAACCCATAATATTGCAAATTAATTTACTCTGTAGATTTTTGTAATTTTAGTTTTCCTTACTCTTTCTCAGTGCAGTTGTTGAACTGATCAGAATCTTGTAGCTTAATTGGATAAATCTGGTGTGCTTGACATGACACTCAACCTAGCAAATCCTAATGACCCTCTAAAAGTGTGCACTGCTGCTGTTATTTTAAGACTTGTGTTAATTTCTAATTTTCCTTGGCATGTAAAGAAACATGAAATCTATTAAGTAACCAGTGTAAGAGAATTACCATACTCCTCTGGATGCTTATTTTTTTAGGAACAGTCTAGCACTGAAAAAATATTTCCCATTATATTGGGGTTTAGATGTATAGTGTTAGACAACCTATGTAAAAGATCACTGTTAATTCTTCTGTAAAGAAAACATCTTTCAAATGTCTCAGTAAACACATTTGATAACGCACAACTTTTCTTGTTGTTTACTACTGTAATAGTAAAATGTCAAATTATTTTGATAAACACCTAAAAATCTATCTGATTTATGAAATACCACTAAAAGCTTTCAGAGGTCATCTGAAATGCCTCTGTTTTCAAGAAACAATCATCTTCTTGGTATTTTTAGTTATATTTGGTAAATTGGTTAATTAGGTATTTATTTACCATGTTTTCTCATTTACAAATTGTCTTAATAGCTTAATGTTTTATAGCAGCCATTTTGTTCTGCTATTAGTACACAGTTGTTTTCTGGCCTGTTCCAAGATAGTGTAGAACCCTAAAAATTTAGACCCTCTTTTGTTCCAAAAGAACTAAAAGACAAAGAGGAATAGACTGTAGTTAAATTCTTTATTCTTTTGCCATTGTTATGAATACTGCCAATAAAAGCAAAGCAGGAGACATCATAGAGGGTATTATTTAGACTTTTTCAATTTTTTCTTTTTATCTATTCATCTCCAAAGTATTCATCTCCAAAGTATTACTGTGCAGTAATTACAGTGAACATAACAGACATTTTTAAGCCATCAAATATGTTTTTGCTAGCTGAAGCATGCAGTGTATATGAATTCAATAACATAAGCATGCTAAAACTATTGAAAATGTGTTAAATATTCTACAGCTTAGTCTCAATAACTTTGATTTGTTTTAGGCCATAAATAATGATTAATATTCTTTAGTTCTGCATTGCAATTTCTCTCTAAAGAGTTTTCCACACTCATAAACTGTGTTTCCAGAAGTGTTTAGACTAGTTTAAACAAAAGGATTTGTTCTCCCTTTTAAGAATTATACTGGTTATTCTAACTTAATTCTCATCAGTCTCTTGCACCGTCATCACATGTTGTATTCAGATCATAAAGATTTTTAATTACAAATTAAATTCCAGGATTTAAACAAAGTGGGGAAGGTGGGGCAGATGATAGGCTCAGTGGTGAAGCTGCCACTCAAAAGATCCCAGGCAGGCTGGAGGAACTGACCTCCAGCAGGGGGAAGGAAAAGCAAGATAGGCCAGCCACTGCTGGGTTGCGAGCAGCCCTGTGGAGCTCATGGGGCAGGGAGCTGGGCAGAAGCCAGCCATGGGCCCTGGCAATAAAGGCAACCAAAAGCATGTAGAGGTGTCTGAACAGTAGTGCAGCCAGTGACTCAAAGGAAGAGGTCATCCCTCTCTACTTGCCACTTGCTAGATTGCACGCAGACCTTATATCCAGTTGTGGCCCCCCAGTACAAAAAAGATATTAATAACTTGGAATGACTTAAGCACAGGGATGCCAAGATGCTTGGGAGCTGGAGCACTTGAAGAGGTTTTGCTCAGTTGGAAAAGATGTGGTTTCAGGGGGACCCAGCAGTAGCCCCTGTTGGGTTTTATTCATGTGAAAATACAACCTTCTGTGACTAAGATTTCTATTACAAAAAAACAGGAGCGTGAGAAAAAAACAGTTCACAGATATCCAGAGCATTCAACCTCCTAACACACTGTTGTTGCAAATGATATTATATATTACCTAGAGCCAGAGAAATAAAAAAATAGAAGGGATTGCACAGCAGCCTCACAAGATTCCACATTGCATTGTTCTTTCTGTATTTTCAACTGCATTCTAAATGGGTCATTTAGTGGATGATTATTTCACTTGCATCATTTCTGCACCTTTTATAGGTATATATACCTATATATATAGGTAGATATCATGAAGTAGGGTGACATTTCAGATAAAAATAAAGAGATACAAAGCAGAAGTATGGCACAGAAGAAACATTGCCTTTACTTATTCTTTTTACTTCCTTCTGCATGCCTCTTCAATGTGCCAGGGCAAGAAAGCAGTGAGATGCATGGCTGAGATAGTACTTCCAGTCAACTTTATTTTTATTGATTTTTTAGATGACAAGAAGTTTCTGTGTCAAACTACAAGAGACTGTCACAACAGTGACAATTCTGTTGATCAGAGCTAACGGTTTTTAAGAATACCTTGAATAATAACAAAAAACTCATTCATGTACCCATTATTAGGTATTTCATATAAGGTGTTCTTGAACAAGATCTGGGGTTTGTGAGACTGACAAAATTGCATTGTGCATTATTTTGCTAAATCTTCATATAATACTTTCTGAAATTTTAACTGGATTTGCTGTGTGGTTTGTAGAGATATGTATGAAAACTTACATGTCTGGATTTTAATTACAGGTGCTGTTCTTATGTGGGTCGAAGGGGAAATGGTCCTCAGGCTATATCTATTGGCAAGAACTGTGATAAATTTGGCATAGTTGTCCATGAGTTGGGTCACGTGATAGGTTTTTGGCATGAACATACACGACCAGACCGTGATGACCATGTCACCATCATTAGAGAAAACATCCAGCCTGGTGAGATATTATGATAAGTATTTTGGAAAAAAAGAATAATCTGTTTATTTTTTTGTTTCCTTTATCTGCTCAACTCCATTAAAACTGAATGCTGAAAAGAAATGCGCCTTTATGCCTGCTATTCCTCTTAGCTTGACTGATCTCAAGTTGATTCACAAATAAAATAATGCAATTATAATATTTTCCAAAGGTGTAGCCTACTAGCAAGCCACTAAATAGAAGGGTAGAAGGAGCAAAATAATAAGCATGCTCAAAAGCTTTGAAGGAAGTCATGGCTCTTAAGGCCCTTTAAAAGTCATGTTTCTGTGCTTGAGAAAGGGCATTTCTTTCGTAGTCTTTATTGAATGATAAGTAGCAATATGTCAGTAGCTTATAGCTGCCCAACAGGCTTAGATCTGGGAGGTAAGCTGAGGACTTTGAACCTGTGGCAGACAGGCCCAGTTCCTGTAAAGTTTACACATTACTCACCTTGCTCTCTAAAAGCTTGCAGCTTTAGCCAGTGACCTTGGTGTTGTTGAGACAAACCATCTGAGGAACCTGAGAACTTTAAACTGTGACTGTCATCTCTTTGTCACTACCTGTTGTGCCCTCACTTGTGTCAGGTAGGCAGGATGAGAGGGATCTAGGCATTATTTGCAGTGTTCGTAAATGTGTATGGTTTTTGAGAAACACTGATTTTGACTTACAGGAATTCTCTATGAAATCAAAAATTGTCCAGTAATAGCTTGGAGTATTTGTCTGTTCCTATAGAAAATATTTTAAAATAGATTTGAGATGCAGTGGAATATATGAATGAATTTGAGATGCCACTTCATCCAGTACTTGGAAGGAGACTGTAAGCTGATACACACTCCCATAAGTTTCTGAACTCCTGAAAGGGCATGCACATTCAACCCTTCTTGTTTTTGTGTTATTGACTTATAGATGCCATAAGTGCTCTTTCTCTTTGCATGAGATGGGGAAAGTCAGAGGGAGTGCCATCCTCAGCCTCTTGCTCTCCCTTGCAGTTGTCTCTCTAGTTTGACTGAAATCACTTCTGGTGTTGCATGAGCTTGAGGATCACTAAATGAGATCAGGAAGTCATGACCACTGATACATTTGGGTTTTTTTACATTATGCAAAATATGTTAGCTAATAAAGTTGATGTTGCTGCAGTTTGTTTTGCAAGACTCCAATCAGAATACGAACTGGAGTAAGGGGTGCTTTGTAACTCTAATACACTGATTAGGACAAACAACTTATGCTCTGTAATTATGAACTAAGTATAATTCTTTTGTTCCTCTTCTGCTTTTGTTAAATTGCAACAACTGACTCTTGAAAATTTGACTTTGTAGTATCTGTATTACATGGAGGCTCAGAGAGTAACCTTTGCTGAAGCAGTCTCCAGTATCCAGTAATTTAGTACTGGATAGAGTATCCAGTTAGACCCTTAGTATCAGTCTAATGAGTCTACAATGAGGAAGGCTCTTCTGGAAGAAGGTTCTTTTGCTGTCAAAATGATTTTATTTCCAAATTAGGAATCAATTTGTGTAGATTCTACATGAAGTGCAACATGAGGTATGGGACCTTTATGTGTTAGTTGAATGAGATTACTCCTTCTAAATGCCAAATATAGCAATTTGATGTGTGTTTCATAAGGTGAAAAGGGCATAATAAAGTCACACAGGTACTCCCAAATGGCAAAGCTTTATGAATGTTAGTGAGTAATTAGGTTAGGATCTTTGTTGTTTTCCTTTTCCTGTTTGCTTTTTATCTCTACAGAAAAATATATTAAAGAATCTCTAATTATCAATCATTTGTAGGTCAGGAATATAATTTTTTGAAGATGGAGCCTGGAGAGGTGAACTCCCTTGGGGAACCATATGACTTTGACAGCATTATGCACTATGCCAGGAACACCTTCTCAAGGTTGGAGTCTCAGGTTATACCTTTTGACTTTTAATTCTATTCCTCCCTGTGAATGCTAAGAACTATGCTTTTTGAAGTATTTTGAAATCACTTAAAATGTCTCTTGAGATTCTTACAGCAGTCAAAGAACAGCTTGTTTATTTTAAGTCAAAATAATTTAATTGTATTTAAAACACATTTCTTTTCTGTTCAGTTTCAAAACAGCCAGTTCATCTTGCTTCAGTTATTTAGGTTTTCAGATAAGATAATCTGGAAACATCATTTTATATAATAATCACTTTCTTTCTGTGTCTACAAAAATTTGAATTTAGAATAATCAAATGATTGAAACAGGTAGGAATGTTGATCTGTTCTCTAAAAGAGAAATATTCTTTGAGGCTAATTTTTCATAACTATGGACTATGCAGTTAGAACACATTGTGGTATTCAGACATCTACCCCACAAGCCACAGCCTTTGCTAAGGACTGCAGTCAACCATTTCTAACAGAGGCTGTAGCCTCTGTTATTTGTACAGATTGTTACTGTCATCATAACCTTATAATAAAGAGTTCGTCTTGCTTTGCTCTGTCCTGTTGCAGGCTGATCCATTCTCAACTCCATAGTAACTTGTGGGGCTCTCCCTGAAACCCTGTAGGATTGTGGAGAGCTGTACAATGAGCTGTTTCCATAGGGCAGCCCTAGTCTGGAAGAATAAGTGAAGAAGTCTTTCACCTAGTCTCCTATTATATTTCATAGCAATTTACAGTTCAGCTAATTATTCTCCAAAAATACCAGATTAACATAAAATTAAAAGAAACATCCAAAAACACACAAGAAAAAATGTTCTTTTGAAAAGTTATGTGCTGGGTGGGTTTGGTTTTTTTTTTTTTTTTTCCATTTTTCCAGTTGATCTATTTTAAGGCAAAAATGCTAGACAATCTTGACACTTTGAAATAAACTGAAGACTGCCAAAAGACTCCCAAGCCTTTGCAAAGTTGTTAGGCTTGTACTCCTCAATATAAATGATATTAAAAAAAAAAATCCAACTAAAGATTTTATTACTCAGCATACACATAATTCACCCCTGGAAGAGTATGGGAATGAGCCACATAAGGTAGATATTAGTCATATTGCTTAATCCAGTTACACATACCATTACCTTAAGGAAGAGATTAGAAGAACCTGTATAAAATAAAGTAATTGAACAAGATGGAACCCCCCAGAGTCCTAGGGCAATGAACCATCAAGTTAATTTGATTTGTTGGCCCTGATCTCACCACTTTTCAAGCTGGCAAAACCTGATAGTGCCATGAGTAGGCATGCCCTGCCCCAAGGTACAAGAGGTTGTTACTTCATCCTGTTTAAAAACAGCTAGCAAACCCTTGAGGTCAGGTATTGGTTTGCACTAATCCATCTGGCAAGCATGACTCATGCACAGTGTGGCATATTGCTGGCTGTTTGTTAGACTTTGCTCACCTGGATAAGTAGTAGAAATCACAAAAACATCATAAAGTTTTGGTCATACACAATGATTTTGTTCATGCTGTATTAAAAGTGTTACAGTTTGTTCCCTTATTAAAGGGCTAAGAGGCATTTAAGAGAGGAGCCTTTTCACAGCTTTACAAAGTATGGAGAACATAATTTTCAGGTTGTACTGAAATTGCTTTATAAATGAAATTATAATTTATAGATGCAAACACTTTCTAAAGAATAATGTACCTTATTTCTAGAGACTGATTAATGCTATAAGTAGGGGTTTTTTCACTGTTTAGGATAACATCCTGAGATGATTATTTCTTTGCAAAATTTCTAGTGATGCCATAAAAAGTCTGAGTGGAGAGAGCAGCATGTGTCTGCAATACTCAAAATGCTTCATTTATTATAATTTAAAAACTTGTATGGATTTATCAATGGTATTTCTAACTGCAAAGATCCTTACTGTTCATCCATTTTTTGGACCTATGTTATGCCTGCAACTAATGGTTTTGCTTTTTAGTAAAAGCCCCACGGGTATCCAAAAGAATATAAAAAATTAAACAAGAGAACATAGAACCCTATTCTTCTATTAACTTCTATTTTATGGAATTTGAGGGCTTTTTAAATTCTGTAACGTGATAATAGAATGTAATTTTGTCCCTTAGTCTTTTAAGATTTGAGACTACCAAATTATGTTAGATCATATTTAAAAACTAGGACATTTTGAATAAAACTGCAATTTGGAACAAGCGTACTTCTTTATAAAGTCTTGTAATTTAAGGCTAATGTTATTAAAATCACATATGGTAAGTTGATAAATTTTACTGTAAAGAAAATAGAGGCTGGTAAGTAAGCATTTTTGTTTCAAAAGCAGCAGCAACAGGTAGAGTAGAGTTAAATCTGTTTTAACACCTGGCAGAAGAATGATTGTAAGAGTGCCTGATTTTACCTGCTCTTCTCTGTGTACTTTAAAACTTCCCGTAAAAACTTTGTTAGAAATAGGAACTTTGTGATTAAGAATTTTGTGATAGGGACTAATTTATGTATTTTAATGCAATTCTATAATTTCTTTTTCAACATAGCAAGACCTTAACAGCAGTGTCATTCCCTGTGTAGTCCTAGTAGTAAGAGATTTCCTTTCTCTTGTCTAGCAGAAATATAAAAGCTGATATGTTAATTGATATACTGAAAGAAGATTCTGTTTTTGTAACTTTGCATAAAATTTGCCAACCCGAAGAGTTTTATGGCCTGTTTTCTGTATTTAAAATTCTGCATTTTACCTTCTTATTTATGCCAAGTGTAAAAACTAGATTTACAAAGCAGCATTATACATTCATGAAACTCAGACAGTTTTATGACAGAAACCTGATAGGGGGTTTTGGGGTCTATTTTTATTTTTATTTTTTTTAGGGGCATGTTTCTGGATACCATTCTCCCTTCCCGTGATGATAATGGTATACGACCTGCCATTGGCCAGCGTACTCGTCTAAGTAAAGGAGACATTGCACAGGCAAGAAAGCTGTATAGATGTCCAGGTATTGCACCATAAACAAACAAAACCCACATACTAGTGACTGTTTGACTTGTTGTTCAAGAGGAATGATAATTTTTTTGAGTCAGCTGCTCAGTAGTCTGTTTCCATCTTGGCAACTGACATAGGCTGCTCGAGAATTGAGTAATAAAAAAATCTTACAGATGATGTCTCTGGAATTCAAAGCACCTAAGGACAGACAAGCTGTATGAAACAATGCTTTGTTCCATGATATTTTCCATCGGTTTTCCTTAGCTGTTCAATAACTAGAAAAAAAAAAAAAAGGATAGATATTTAATATCACTTCTGGTCTGCATACTGACTGGGGTCCTTCATTTGAATTCAAGTAGAGTGCAGAAAAAGCAAAATGAATTATTGCAATCAGCTCTGAGCTCATTGTATTTTTTTAAAATTTGACAAATAGCAAGCCAGGACAAGTAAGTTGTAACCTCTTTTATGGATCAATGGGTTACACCTTACTACAGAATTTCTACTGTTTTAACAGATACATTTAGTGTTTTAATATCTTCTGCCTAATTCTAGCATCCTATAATTTTCATGTATATTAGTTTTTTGCCTCAAAATTGTGTTGTGGTAGAGTTGGTCTCTGTCTCAGAGGCATCAGTGGCAAGCCTGAAGTAACCCAGAGTCAACTCTGTGGTTCATATTGTTTTCTAGTGGTTGTTCTTCACAAGGTGCTGCCAGAATGGTGGAAATCTCAAAGTAAAAGGTTTTAATTTCCTTGCTCTAGTTATGGCTGATGGCACTGTTAATCTTTGGTGTCAACTGAAGAAGTTCAGGAGTGCCACCTCTCAGCCAGAATTTGTTGGCAAGATCCTTGTGGGAGGCTAGACATACAAGCTCTGTGCCACGTGGGTTTTACATCTCTACTGCTCCTCGTGGTAATTAATGAAATCTCAGTAACAGTTTTAGTTAGATATATGGCTACTGTTAATGGACTGATCATTACAGAAGAACTAAAGAAAGGGATCAGGACTCAAGTAATGAAGCTGCTTCAAATTTGTATCAGCAGCAATGGGATCTACTGAAGATCTGGGGATTCTGATGTGCATTTGATGTACACTTTACAGCTGAAATACGCTTTTCCTTTGGGCTGTAAGTATTCTGAATCATAGCCTTCTATATACTGAGAACATGCACAGAACTTCTGAGCCTACTAGAGGAGAAACCATTCCAACATATTTTCTTCAACAACTGCTCCTTTAGGAACAATTTTTACGCTTTCCTTTTGGTACAGAAAGTATTTTAATAATGACACTTTTGGTGGCATTATTTATGATGAAAGTATGCAGAGAACAACAATTTGATAAATACAGAGAGTACATATATATTTTGACAAAAGATAAATTTTGGAGAAAAAAAGTAGTCTATAGAAGTAAAACCACTGTGAAAGTAGCTAGTATCTTATTATTATATTGACTTAAAGAAAGTAACTAGAGCCTAGGCTGTTTTGTATGTGTATAATACTCTAACATGCACTTTCAGTCAACTGTAAAAGATGCACTGTGCTTTTTGAGCTAATACTCAAGTGATTCTTCAGAGAAAATGTTCTTTTCATGTATATAATGAAGTCATGTATGGATGAGTTATTTTTTTCAATGTCTTGATTGTTGAAAGTTAGTTTCACAGTATTATAAAACCACGGTTGTTCAGCAGCAGTGTGCAGTTTAAAAGTAAGCTATTTTTTTCAGCACTGGTGAACATGGATCAGATGGATAATAAAAATGAGCAATGGTTGAAGGATCATGCTCCTTTTCTGGCACTTAGCTTTGGCAAACTTTGGGATAAAAGACGTTGGTTTTCCAGCCTTACTTAGATGAGCCATTCCATAAAAGAAAGTGAGTTTTAAGAGATAGAAAAAGGCAGGTTTTTCTACAAGTGTTAAATGGCATACTATTTAAAATGCTATTTTTTCAGTTAATATTTTTAATAGAAATTGTGTAGCTGAGTAACAGAACACAAACTTAAACATACAATAGAGAAAGCAAATCTCTGAAAGTTGCACAGTACTTGCATTCTAGTAAATTTTCTAACAAATACTGAGACTGAAAATTCAGACAGACATAAAGCTTTTGGTTTTATGTAAATAATCCTGTGGTGATTGTAGTATATACCAATAAAATCCCAGACAGTGTGTTGCTTTTGGAGGTATGTTTTATTTCCTGTTTGAGACAAAAGATATTAATCATTGATTAATGCTACCTGCATTGTTTCATGTATTCGTTTGTGTTGCCTTAAATGTAATACAATGAAAATACAGAAAACAATATCTTAATCAGGATTTTTCAGAGATGCACACTTCTATCGTAAAGGATTTTGTGGTATCGTGCATGTTTAGTTTGGAGTTCTAATTATTCCTGCAACTGGTTTCTGATCCAAGGCATTTTCTGCGGCCCATGAAGTTGAGCTCAGGGCTGCTGGTGCATACAGGTGATTCTCGCAGCAGTGAGGCACCTGAGCCTTCTAGGGTCTTTTAGGACATTCAGGGTCATTATTCAGGAAAGGGTTTAGTGACCAAGAAACAGTTGTAAGATGGGAAAGCCAAGGCATGAGATTTTTTAACCTGCTTTTCAGCAGCAAAGTGCCAGGACTCAAAAACCTAGCAACAGCAATTTTGGTTTGTTTTTAACTTTCTCTTAGGGTTTTTGTCAAAGGAAAGTATGGTTGCTGATAGCAATCTGTTACATTTTCATGCCAAATTCTATTGTTACACAATGGAATAATAAGGAGAAAGAAAGTGACTAAGTTGAGAGTCCTTCCTTTAAAAATCTTATTTTGAGTTTTGACTGTATTGGTATTTGAGGACAGAACTTGTATTTCAAGGCTGGATGTATTACAGTGGTTTTCAGACAGTCTAATGTAGTGAAAGAATGTGTTTTCTTCTGGCGTAGCTACTAAAGTTTCAACACAGATCTGCCTTTACAGTTTTATATGGAAATTGTAGTTGATTTAAAATGCATATGTAGTTTTATAGGACCAGAAGAATAAGTAAGGCAAATGATGGAAAAGGACACTGTTACTCAGAAAGAGAGAACAAAAAATAAATGGATAGAGTGGGACTGAGTAATGTATGGGAAAGAAGTCTTACACTGGTGGGAGAAGGCTGGAAGGTGGATGGATAAAGTTCAGCAAATTTACAAACTGCCTGGGTCTATGACAGTGTGTGTAGAAGAGATCAGATTAAAGATACCTAGCCAGTCTCCTTTTTGTGTGGTTCTCACAGTTCCTCAGTCTTAACCTGCTGCCATGTCTCTTAGACTCGACAAGAGTGTTCACCTTCAAAAGTCAGCCTTTGTTCCCTGCATAAGGAAGATTAAGGTTTTTGGATTAAGACTGTCCTTATAACTGTAGAGACGAATAAAGTCAATAGTAAGACACTGATCTGTAGTAAACTGATTTAAGTTTTTGATTTAACAAGTACATGATCAGCAGTAGACATTTTTAGCAGTCTGTGGCAGCTTTATATGCCATGCATGTATAGTCGTACAGACTTGTGTCTAAGTAGAAAGTGTTGAAGATCTTTTTTCCCTCTGGAGAAAGGTAAGTTTAAATTACCCATATGTGAGAGTATGTATTTGCTAGTGCTATGTACAAAGGAATGAGGGTTGGTTCCCTAAGTGTCCTGGAGAATCTGGGTTTCGTCATATGCTGACTTCATTGTCGTCCTTGATGGAACTTGACCGTGTGTAGGTCAGCCCAGAGAGGTGTTATACATAGCATATGTAATTAAACACTGCTACAGAGTTCACTGGTGCAAATTGCTTGGTACAAGCACATCTACCTCCTGCCTGCAATCTTTACAAGGAGAAGTAAAATTAGTTTCCTTTTCCTTACCACTGAAACTCTTATCAGAAATCTAAGCTTCGCAAGCTGTGAAACAGAGAGAAGTCTTTTTTTGATTAGAGTCTGTGTAGGGGGAAATAAAGTGGCATTTCTGCAAGTGATCTGTCCTAGTAAAATTGATATAAGGCATGACTTTTGAAAGAGGGAAAAAAGCATCAGAGAAATTGGCAATGTTAATGATTAATAAAGGAATGAAAATATATAAATGCTTTATAAAGCAGAGCACTATAAGATTGAAGTTGTAATTGATATTTTCTGATGTGAAATATACTAAGATTAGTTCTAGGAAATTTAAATAAGTGGCCCTTAACACTCATTTTTCTTCCACATTTCTTTCTCAAAGTGGATTCCATTACTAGTGAACCGTTACACAGTAAATAGTTTATAATATTCATTTTATAAGCTTAATCATGAATACTGCAGTTGCTACAGTCCAAATACAAAGAAAACCTTTATATTCTCTAGTGATAGAATTTTAACTGTTACAATTACCATTGACCCATTGCAGAAAAATGTGTTTTTCAACAAGAAATTGGAAATATCACCCTATCTACCGCAGCTCTGCAAGCCAGACTGCAACTCAGATCCCACAGACAATTAATTCAACTGTTGATTGGTATAAGCTGTTTATGTTATACTTTCCTTGAGAAATCAGAAATTTTATACTAAAAGATAAATATGGCAAAATGCATAAAGCTTGAGAGTATAAGTTCTCGTGTTCATTCTTAGTAGAAGTAATCTATTTAAAATTTTTCTTATGCTTCTGTTAAATTTAGACATATTTCTGAAAATATTGATTTGACAGAGATCTGCCAGGCATTTAATATGGATATAAGATAAAATGTTGTATTAAATAGTTTTTTTCTATAATTCCTGGGTGAAAAAAATATTTAATAGCCCCTTTTACAATTAAAAAGCCATAGTTTTAAGTTATATACATCTTCTGTATATGGAGCATGGAGTGTTCCTAATATTCTGGAGAAAATAATCCTTCAATCTGTATGAGAAAGAAAAATTCTGAAGCATTTTTAAGATGTAAAGCTATTATGCTTAATTCATTCTTGTTTTTTCTTTTATACCAGGGTAATTTAAAGACTTCAATAAAGTAAGAGGTCTTCCTCCCATATTAGTAATTGCAGGGCTACATTTGAACTGATATGACTCACACACTTGATAGTATTTTGTTTGGTTACATACTTCATATTACCTCGATGTGCACATTGCATGACTTCATGATCAATATTGGAGAGTTGAAGTTAGAGTTAATTGAAAAAAATTCAATGTGAGTAGAAAAGATCAGACAAGCAGCGTTCCCCATTGCTCAAACATGTCATCTGCTCAAGGTTTGCTTAGTAGTGTTGGTGGAATAGATAAAGCCCAGACGTTGTACTAAAGCTGGAAATGCCATTGTATGCCTTATGAGAGTATGTTGATGCAGTGTAGTCTTCATGAAGCCATGCATGGGGGAAAGAACAGGAGAGGGCTCTAAAAGGGATGAGAGGAAAACTTGGATTCTCATGGATCTCCTGAGTCATGCATGTCTCCTCTTTGGGTTCTGCTCTCTTTTACTCCTGTATGAGACCATGATTTTACTTGTGGCTTTTTCTGAAGTGCTTCACTTATCCACTTATCCATAAGCTATGGCACAGTTCACGAGCACTGGGAAAACCCAGTACAGGGCTCTGCAATTTATTTAAGTTTGCATTCATCACTGTGTTAAAGATAAATTGTGGTTAATTACAGATATAGCCTTTTTACTGAAAAGGCTTTGTTCAGAAACGTCATTTGCTGTGGCTGCCTGCAATTTTTTGCAGATAAAACCATGTCTTTAAATGAAGGGGGGAAAAGAATATTTTTTTTTTCCTATTTCATTCCTAAAGGACAGAGTGGCGGCAGCTTTAGCCATTACCGTTTTGGGGGGCTGTGCCAGTCTTTCCTTTCTCTCCACAATCATGATAACCATTTGAGTGTCAGAGACGGTATTTAATGCCTTGAATGGAATTTATGCCTGATATTACAGTGTAGTTGTCAGATTACGTCTTAGATGCATTTTAACAAGACAGCTTTTACAGCTGTGTTGTCTGTCTTTGTCATAAAGAATCCCTTCCTTTGTTCCCTTTTATTTAAAGATTTTCCGGATCATTTATAATTCATTGATATTTTGATGACACAGTTGTTCACCTGCTGGTAATGGTACCACTGTCATTTGAAAGTACTGCAGATCTGATTATGCTGTCAGTCATGGGATAATATTCTCAAATTCATATCTTATGTCACACCTGCAAAATCAGTGGGTGAAACAATTTGCTTAAGGTCAAAAGAGATGACTGACTGAGGTGTGACACCCTACCAAAATCAGTTTTAATGGTGGAGAATGGCAGTAGCTTTGTTATACTTTTCATGTTATATTTTAGTGTGAGGAGGCTTTATTAACCAGTCCACCAGCAGCATGATGGATGGGTGAGAGATGGGTGCTAAAAGCTTCAATAACAAAGAATAATATAGAATAACAAAGACTATAAAAGCCTTTGGTATTTTAGGACTTTACATTTGCTTTGCTTTTATTACTCATATCGCTACAAATCATTCTTGCAAGAGACTGTTGAATATAGGATTTAGTTTTCTATACCAATAAAAATGAGTGAGTTTGGGTCAGATCAATCTCTCATGTGGGTAAAGTACTAAATTAATTGAAACCACTGACAAAATTTCAGTGTGGTGCCAATCATGCTGTGCCAGCATTTGTTTTAGTTCCTAAGGGTTGTGTCTAAGGGTATGTCTAATTATTTCTTTTTTTTTAATTACTAAAGTAATTATGTACAATGTTGCAATTGATTGACAGTAATGATATTTTTGAGACTGCTGTAATTTTGGTTATATCAGCAGACAATGCACTAGTGAAATAGTTCATGGAATAAAAACATCCTGTGTAAAATGGAAAGAGTGTCAGACTGGCTTTGAATAAATCATAAACTATCTAGTTTGTTTTTGTTTTCCATTCTGCATCTGCAGTGAGTTAAATGTATTCTGAGTAGATATGGGAAAGATGCATTTTTTTTCTGTTAGGCTCATTATATATTTTATTTTTTTTTACTGTGATTTGTTTCTTTCAGCCTGTGGAGAAACCCTGCAGGAATCTACAGGCAACTTTTCTTCTCCTGGATTTCCAAATGGTTATCCTTCTTACACACACTGCATATGGAGAATCTCTGTGACCCCAGGAGAGAAGGTATTTTAACATTCTTTTAGCTAAACACAGATACTATTTTCAAAGTGAAATGTTGCATTTCTTTAGCTTTTCCTTTAAGTTTGAAGTATGAATAATAATTGAAAATCATGGTATGTCATAAAAAATGGGACCATGAACTGTCTACTATTGACTTGACTTTGATCTGTGGCATTAGAACCGTATCATCTAATTTGATGAGTGTCCTTTTGAAATGAAGATATGATTTCAATAAGTTTGCATCATGACATCTCTTCAATACTGGCTCCCTGCTCAGCTTATGTTTCAGTATAGAAGAGGTGCTACAGGCTACTGGATGGTTTATTTTCTGGCATGGGCTCAGGCAAACTGACTGAGCTGTGTGGGACTGATAGCTGGGAAGCTAAGGAAGCTCTCTGTGTTGAATAAGATGTTTCTAAAATGAAACAGTAATAATATGAAGTAAAAGTGCCATGGTAGGTGTTCCCTATTATTGGTTCTAATGTATATGGTTTTACTTTCTGGGGATCAGTTTTATGGGAAAAAAAGGGGGGGGGGGGGNGCCGTCCTAGTGAAAGCAAAAGCTGTTGTTTTTGTGTACACTTTCAAAATGTGCTAGCTGAATCTTGTTTTAATTTACTGGCTCTAATATCAGGCTGCCTCAAAATAAATTAGGATAGAAGGAGTGATGAAAAGTTTCAACTGAGACAAATTATACCGGAAAAAAAGGATGTAAGTTTACTAAAATATAGAATCTAAAAACTGAAATAAAGAACCTAATAAAGACTCAGTACTGGAAAGTTCAAAGAGGAAAACTCAACATTTCCTCCCAGATATTGCAGTCAGTTTTGTCAGCGGTCTCCCACTATGTATTTATCAGTCATAGTTTTCTCCTGATTGTATCACTCTATTCCATCCTTTCAGGTCAGCATCCTGGAAGGCACCAAGAATATGTATTCTTGATGTTCTAATAGATCCTGAGGAGCTATAAGAGCATTTGCCACTGTGGGGGATGAAAGCAAAGTTATTTGGAAAGGGTTTGCCCTCTTCTGGGCAAGAGCCAGAGAGAAGAAGAAAAATAAGCACTGTACTGGGAGGGAGTGGGTGATTTTGTAGGTTGTTAGGGAAAACCAAGTAAAAACAGGTGAATAAGAGAAGGTTTGTACAAAAGATGCAAATTAGTCTAGATAGCTAATTTTACGTACCTTTGTGTTGCTTCTCAGACATTGCTGTGATAAGAACAAAAATGGTTTAGGTTTCTTTTCCATCCTTGCCTTAAAAAATAAATTAATGTTCATCTACAATTACTTGCTTTTGAAAACAATATGCGTTAATATTCATGTTTAAGTATTCATAGCATACTCCACCTTTGTGTAAGCCTATCTGTGGACACCAGTGTAATTGTAATACCTTTGTATTGCCATTATGTCTTGAGTTTGCAACCACCACTGGAGCTCTATTATGTTGTACAAAAGCTTAATGTGGGAAAGCCCTCATCTTGAAGTCAGCAGTGCAACAGGACTGGCTCCCTTGCCATCTTACCTGCTGCCCCAAATGGGGAAAAGACTAAACAGAGTTTTCTAATTGAAAGTTGACTTAAGAAGTCATGTCCATAGGGCACTGTTATGACCTCCAGCTCCCACAGTCTCCATATAGTCCAGCAAGGATGAAGTAAATTATATCTGTGCTAGTGTCAGAAAGTCTGTTATGCCCGTGGTATTCACGTAGGATATTGGCTGTCTTGAGGAAAAGGAGCTTATCTGCAGCCATGAGGTCTAAATCTTAGCTAATGCATATATCATGGTACTTGGGATATGCATTATGCTTGATCCCAATTTTTCTCAGTAAATGGTGATAAAATATTCACTTAATGAAGGGAAAATGAAAATATATTTAAATTTTTGTTGCTTTGCTGCTTTGACCCTGATAAATCTGAGGAATGTTGTGTGAAAGTTAGAGTATGTATAAGTACATCACATCATGTTGTGAAATGTCAGTGAGCATTTTAGTCACCTAAAAATAAACTGAAAAAGCATTGTCTAGCTCTTGTCTCTTATTTATTGAGATTTATCGTTCTGGTGTTTGAGCATAGTTCAGAGGACTTTCATCCATGTTGCTTTCTGCAAGTCTGGTCTTTTATGGCCAGAAATTTAATGAGGGATTGGACTGCAGTGGTACGCAGTAGCTGCAGAATTCCTTTTATTCATAAGACATCATATATTGCCAGCCCAATCTAAAATGACTGTGTTCCTATTAGTAAAACAAGGCAGTCCATTCACCTTTTACTTTCGATATTTAAGACTATATAGTAAATAGCTGTACACAGTATATCCATACACAGAAAAATCTCTGAGGGAGGATGGTGTTAATAATGCTGTATACCCTCTGCCAGGGCAAATTTTGCCTTCTGATGTGTAGAAATTTTATTGGCATAGGGAAATGCAATGGTGCCAGTGTCTTGTTTGAATCTGCCTTTTTGAATATGTTACATTACTTTTCAATTTTCCTTAAGGTTTTAATAAAATAGGACAGAAAAATCCCAGATTGATATGGGGGAAAATGCCACCTGCAGAAAACTTAGTACTACTGGGTGTTTTCTATATATTTTGTGCTTTCATGCCTCTGGTAGTAGAAGGTATGATATGTTCTCTCTGAAGCTACAGTAGCACAACTGTATCTGCTGTGCAAACAATAATTGTTTAATTGTGCTGACAAATACCCATTGATTGTTTTTCCTGTGAAGCCTGTTAGCCATCCTGTCCCCTTGAACAAGCTCTGCCTTGTCTGTAGCTCTGTTGAATACTTTGCAGAATTGTAAATCAGAATCTAAAATATATTTACACTTTTTTGGTTCCTGACCAGAAATCACAGTGTGACAGGTTGGGGGTTCTGCCTATGTACAGCTAATGAATTCAGGTCAGTGTTAGGAAATTGCTGTATCATCAAATACCTTGGCATGTCAGAGTGAGAGAAGTCTGTGAAGGTTATTTCATGTAGTTTCAAAGGTGGGGGCCATTGAGGAGGCTCATGAAATTTTAATAATTTCTATTTAGATAGCAGCACTTTGAGACATTGACATGATTACACCTAAGTAAAACCTTCCCCAGTTCTGTCCTGGCAACTAAGATTTGGAAAAAGGCAAATTTCCAAACAAGGAATAGAGAAATCTGATGTTTCAGCTGTGTTATGGAAAATGCAAAACTTGTGACTAGACTAGTGAGAGATCTCCAGGCTCTACACAGTTGAAGCAATGGAGGAGGTATAGGTTGTGGCTTCTGTAGCTTGCTTCCAACAGAGCCGGCTGGGTTAGTTTAAGCAGCTTTGGAACGTAGCCTGACATAGCCCAGCTGTTTGCATCTCAACTGGGCAAACTGAAAGCTCCCCCTTGTGAACCCCTCTGACTGTGCAGATGAGTTGAGGTCAGCTTGGGTGGAAAAGGATGAGACTGACTAGGGCAGTAGGGTTTTCAAGTAGTGTGGCTAAATACAGAGATACCTACCTATGGTTTGAGACAAAAGAAAGGTAGGAGTTTACAAGGAATCTGAACAGCAAAGTGGATGATTTGAGAACAAAAGTTTGGTGGTGGTGTGGCCCGTTTGAGGGACAAGCTGAAGGAGAAAAAGTCTGCAAAGGACAGACAGAATTGCTGTGCGAATGTATGATCTCTCTGCCATCCTCTGAGGTAGATTCAAATAGCACTTGGAAATGCAATAAAAAACTGAAGCAGAGTAAAGCATATGAATGTTTGTACTTTTAGCCAGATCTGCATTTTTCTTATAGAGAATTACACAGTAAGTAGGTGGTTTGAGAAATCTGATAATATTTGCGCGTTTATTTCTTCAATCTGTTTTCCTTAAAGACTGCCTGAATAGTAAGTCAAAATGTCCCATGGTTTGGATATCTGTGACAGAGTGCATGTAACCTAGAAGGAGTGTGAGAGATGGAACTAAACTGTCCTGTCTGTCTGGGTTCATTGTTCCAGTTATGGTGTGGTATTTTAACTTGCAGCTGGACTAAGGGTAAATTTCTCTCCTTTCAACTGACACTCG
Source organism: Sclerurus mexicanus (assembly GCA_013396755.1). Taxonomy (NCBI): domain Eukaryota; kingdom Metazoa; phylum Chordata; class Aves; order Passeriformes; family Furnariidae; genus Sclerurus; species Sclerurus mexicanus. The sequence goes on from VWZF01001128.1 coordinate 856,127, forward strand.
CAGCTGTTTCATAGGCTGTCATGGAGATGTATTTTTGGAGTGTGAGGTATTGCTACTGTACAGGAATTCATGTTTGTTTTATCATGGCAGATTTCAGAGTTCCTAGCATCAAAGCTAAAAATAATACCACTTCTATGTTCACATATGAATAGAGAAGAATTTTAGTTATGTTGAAATACTTATCTATGTATACTTAGGAACTGATTCAGAAAAAGATAAATTCTTTTTTTCAAATACACCTAAATTCAATGAAAAGGCATTCATTGGAAATTATTTTATAATACAAAATATGAGCAACTATTAATCTTCTTGTTTGGATTTATCGCTGTAATGTTGCTAAGACTATATGCTAAGACATGATGCTAAGACTATACCAGTCAATGATGGTCTAAACTGTAGCTATTGTGTCACCATGTGATCATGATGAATCCTATTCCTGTGTTAAAGGTGTTATGGCAGTTTAGGATTAGTATTTCTAAAACAGGGGCACTGATTTAATGCAAGGGTAGTTCTCATACTAAGTATTGAAAATATACCTGTTTACAGATGTTCTCAGTAAAATTGGGAGTCCAAGTTCAGAACTTCCAGAAATGCACAAAACTCAGATTTCTATATTAAAAGCTTTATTATAGTTTCATTAAGAAACATTAAGGGACTGTATACCAATTCTTTTTAGTGATCTTGCTTTCAGGATTACTGTCCACCATTGCCAATATTTACATGCCTCAAAATACAATATCTTGTCAAAACAGTAGTTGAAGGAAGCAGATACTTAAATATAAGAGTGATTTTTTTTTTTTTTTACACCTGTACATGCTGATTATAGTCAGAGTGTAATGGAAGAGGAATTGGCAGGAGAATTATGAAGTTACATACTTAAAATTATATTAGCAAGTTATTTTACCTTATTAGTTATTTTACCTTATCAATTTTCTCAGTGAAAAGCTCCCTGTGAGCAATTAAATGTGACTAGTTTGTCTCAAATCTGCTCAAGTATGTAAGATTAAATAAAGAAAAAAGCTTTTCAGGTTTCCAAGGTATTTTTACTTACTAGCAGAAGTAATTGAGGGGAGGTTAATTAGGTGTCTAAATAGTTGGAATCCCATTACAGGTGACCACTCTGGCTTCAGTTCTGTAAAACATTGTGATTTTTTTTCTGATATTAACCACACTTGATTTATTACTATGTTCTCCTCTGATTGCAGATCATTCTAAACTTCACCACCATGGACCTTTACAAGAGCAGTCTCTGTTGGTACGACTATATTGAAGTAAGGGATGGCTACTGGAGAAAATCCCCTCTGCTTGGTATGCAAGTGTTAAATGCTGCACTGTCCATTGTTACCACATTCGTTGGGCTCAGTGGACTTGGTGACTTCAAGCCTCATTTTTAATTTATGGGATGATTCCACTCCCGTAATGCTACAGCCCAGATACAGGCTTTATAACCGGAATATCTATTTTCTTGGCCTTGAACAGAAAAGGAGACTCAATTAAGACCAGACAGTAATTATCCTATTCTCCAATTCTCTATCACCTAGAAAAACAGAAATTTCACCTACCTAGGAAGAATTTAAGAGGATAACGTAGAATAGAGTCATTCAGGTGTTAGTTTTAAAATCTCTTTGGTCCTTAGACACAGTGAGCAATATTACTGTGACCTAGATTGCATTCCTCTTTTAAGATTAGTACTCACTTTCTCCTTCCCAAGTGCATATGTTTGTATGTACAGAAACAATCTCTAACAATAACTTTTTCCTTAATTCCCTTTGAGTTTTAGACTTGTGAGTCTGACTGCAATAAAAAGTAGTGAAAGCTTTATAATTAAATCTTTGTGTCCTGATCTGCAGAAACACATGTGCTTAACCATAAGCATATGAATAGTTCCACTGAGTTCGTTCTGCTACTTCTCCTTATAATGTTAAACACTTGTATAAATGTTTGCAGCATTTGGCTTCAGAGGCGACAGAAAATGCAGTTACTGGTTGCATGTTTTCAGGCAGGTTTTGTGGTGACAAACTGCCAGAAGTCCTCGCATCCTCTGACAGCAGGATGTGGATCGAATTCCGCAGCAGCAGCAACTGGGTTGGGAAAGGTTTTGCAGCAATTTATGAAGGTAAGCTTCTTATAGCATTAAAAATGACTTGATTATAGAGGAAAAATATTGACCGGATACCTTTGGATATTGAAAAACAAAACAACTACCACCACCAGCAAAAAAACAGTATGGAATTCGTGTTTTATTACTGAGACAGTAGGTGTTAACTTACTAGACGGGGCATTTTAAAGCTTCTGTGATTGGATTTCAGCTGAGCTCTTTTCCAGGGAAACCACTGATAATATCCATAAACTTTTTTTACCAATTGTTTAATTAAGGAAATGTGCATGTTCTTGTGCTTAGTGTTTTGAAAGATTTCTTTAAGTACTTTCTGTGTATTCTTCAGAAAATCTGACTTATATTTTCCACATGTGCTGGGATTGGTTAATAGGGGACTCTCACGCACCGAGTATATTAGCAAGTCAGCGTTAACCTGTTTAAAATACAGCCTATTTTCTTAAATACCCAACATAGTAAGCACTATGATTTAGTTTATACTCACAGATCTTTACATAATTATCAGAATGGACCCTGAAAAGCGCATGTACTTTTCATGAAAATATTTTTTTTTATTTATATTAGCTGTGTCTTCAAATTCAGTGTGAGATTCAAGTGATAAACTGTAGGTTAAAATGCATAGATTGTTATAAAATATGACATTTTGGTTTCATTTGCCTCTTTCTAAAGGTTAGTAAATATTAATGAGGAATGTTTATTTAATATATCTGAGTGAACAAAAATTTAATTACTTTGTCCTCTTAAATATATTCTGTGAAATGTATAAATTCAGATTATCTATGATTACAAAGTTTTCCTGAACACTATAGACACTTTCAGAGCTATCAGAAATGCTAACTGAAATACATATAATGGCTTGCATTTCCAATATTTTATCCCTGGTAGATTTGAGTATTTTCCAGAACAATCTTATTATTAAAAATGGGAGTATATAAGACAGTTTGGGTGTGGGGAAGTTCCAACAAATGTCCTTATTGACCACAGAAATTTTATGCTTTTATCAGCTATCTGTGGAGGTGAAATCAACAAAAATGAAGGCCAGATCCAGTCTCCCAATTATCCTGATGACTACAGACCAATGAAGGAATGTGTGTGGAAAATAACAGTGTCAGAAAACTACAATGTAGGATTGACCTTTCAAGCATTTGAGGTAAAGCCTTTTAACTAATCTCAGGAAAGAACCTAATGGATAAGTGACAATGACATTTAAGGAAATACTTCTCAAATTTGTGAACGAATTTAAGAATTCTCTATGAAAAATTAACTCCAGAATCCATGAAACCTTCCGTTCTGCAGAAATTTTCAAGATTAAACTTTTTCTGTGTTTTCTATGATATTTGAATTAGAATGTTTAAAGTACTGAAAATCATTAGAGTTTACCAAATACATAATGCAGTTCAGTAAGGTTACTTTAATATTCCATTAAATAACCAGAATTTTTTGTCTTTGCTAAATCTTATTCTTAAAAAGGAATGTGTGTCTGGAGAAAAAAACACTTGTTTGTGTGGCTTCTATTTTAAGAAGAAAAAAACCCCCTCCAAACTACTTAGATTACAAACCTATATTTAGTGAGGGAAGGAAAAAAGCCATGGTGAGTCATATTTGTATGTCTTTAGTGTATATGTCTCTGCTAAACATTGCTAAACAGTGGTAAACTATTATATAACACAGAAAAAGTTGTATTTCATACGTCTTTTTTTATTCCTACATGATATACTGGCTTGAAGTTTGTAGATAAATTTAGGAACATACTTTGAGTTCATTAGTTTTATTTGAATATGCGTCAGCAATAATGACATGAAAAACACTTTAGAAAAATCAAAACTTTTTGGCTTTATGGTGTACGTACATATAAACAGAGGTATAGTAAACAGGACTAGAATTTCTAGTCTGTCATTTTAGACTCACAGACTTCAGGGTTATGGCACACTTTTGCTATGACTGTTGAAAGGTCTGAGCATGAGAGAATTATGAATAGAAATTTTATATTGAAATTGTAATAATTTCACATATTTTCTTTATTTTTCCCTTTCCTTTTTATCCTAAGCTAACGTCAGTTCTAGTGCAGATAAGATCAGCTCTCCCTGCCCAGAGACTTTTCCAAATTCCCTTCAGAGTCTGCATGACTTGGCTCAAGATTACTTAACATAGTATGTCAGTCTCTTTATTTAAGAACTGTTGAAAATAAATAATGTTTTCAGTAAAATTTATATAATTTACTCACTAGATATGGTGCACCATATTTTTTAGTTGATCATGAGGGAAATGGCACTACGCCTCTGCAGAAGAGACTTGCTGCACTACTCGATCTCCACGGAGTTGCTCAACAATAGTTTACACATGCAATAAATTATCACTTGAGCTGATCTCAGTTCAACATCATCTCTTGGGGAATCAAACCTACGTCCCTCCTTATCTTTCAGAACCTTTTTCTAATCACCAAATCATGGACTGTTTACAAATGTGAAGATGGTATGCTCATGCCAGGCAGGAATTAGAAGCCAAGGACCAGCAAAAGAAGCACAATTTAGTAGGCAAATGGTTAAGGCTGTAGAAAGAAACATTCAGTTTTTCCCTCAAACTATTTAGTATTATGGCACTCTCTAGAGGTGAAACATGTGGACTGACACCTCATAAGAAGAAAGAGGAAATTGAGCAGAAGTATCATTCAGCGGTAGTCTCAAGTTGGTGCTTCTGCTCCATGTGTTTCGATAGGAAAAAATTAAAAATTTCCAATGGTAGGGACGTGAAAGCTACATACTTTTTCAGGGAGAGTCTGAGCTGTAATTCCAGAATGTCAAGATGCCCTTGAGCAACAAATGAGGTGCCCCAAAAAGGCACAAGACTGTTATATCTGTCTTTGCGGCATTTCTCACTGGCTCGTCTGCCGGGCTCCCTGCTGAGAATGAGAGTTGCTTTGGAAACTGCTCTGAAGTGCCTTGCCTAGACACTCACCATTGGGTCGGATTTCCATTTCAGCTCCAAGGGCTTGAATGTAGGTGTTCTGTTTTTTGATATTAAGTCCCTCTCTGGACTGAATCCTTGGTGCAGTGCCCAGTAAAACAAAAAGTTGTTTAAAAAATCACAGTTCTTTGTGCCAGCTGAAATTGAAAAAAGAAAATGTCAGGCCAAAGAGTTATTGCAGTGTGTTTGTGGGAAAATTACTTCTCTGTCCTTTGAAAGGTACAGTTAAGTAAGAGGAATTCTCATTATCCATATGTAAGACTAGAAAAAATAACTGTATAAATAACCTTCACTCTGAAATGAAAGCACTAGGGAAGCTGAGAATTCCAAACTGTATCAGTGAGTCATCTTGTTTTGCCTGCTGCGGGCAACACATTTTCCATTGATTGCAGGATTACTCTCTCTTATTTAGCTGCTATAATTTCCACTGCCTGCGTGACAGTAGAGACGTTGGGACTGGTAACTCCACCTTTTTGATTGTTATAGTCACTTTTATAATATTGTTCTTTGAAAATTAGCAGGGGTTTTTTGTTTTTTTTTTGTTTGTGTGGGGTTTTGTTAAGAACTTTTGTTAGCATGCAGTCTTACCAGCTAAGGCAATCCAGAGAGTTTGTAGAGCTGATCCATATTAATCTGCCTCATTTGAATGGCCTCATTATCTTTGTGTTCATTTAAACATGAACATTAGATAGTGTTCATTTAAATTATTTTTAAATAAGTCAAGGAATAAAATTTATCTGATCTTCTGATTCTACTAGGCATATATGCCACAATTTATGATTAAAGTCTGCAACCTGAGGCAGATATGTTTACCTGTACTGCAGTTTGACTCTGTGAACAAACAAATTAAGAATGACAAAAAATAATTGAAGATTTTTCCTGAAATAGGATTGCTCCCAGATTTGCTCTTTGTATCCTTTTATCTCTGGGGGTATTTTTGCTTGGTTGGTTGGTTGGTTTTAGTAGGTTTTGGATTCTTTTTTTTAATTTCAATTTTTTATCTTCATTTCATTCTGTTGGTGGAGTGCTACAAACAAAGGTACTCCAAAATTTTCAACGAAATATATTTTAGTCTAAAGTCATTGCAGTTTGTTGTTTTTTTGAACCTGAAACAACACCCAAGGAATTTTCTTTTCTTTTGAGAATGGATGTTAAGAATGTCTCTGGCTTGCTGTTTCTCTGGGAGATTTCTTAGTGTTTTCCTGCATTTATGTGCCTGTGTTAGGAATTTTTCTGGCATTTTCTCAGCTTAGTTCTCTAATGCCATTCAAATTCAGAATTTCCTCCAAGGCCTACTGGAGCCAGTGGTATCTTTCATTTTCCTATAGGAAATACATTTTTCTGTAAAATCTTTTTATTTTTTTTTAATTTGCTAATATTTCACACATTTCTTCCCATCCACATGTAATACCAGTTTTCTGAAATTTTAATGTTCCAGTAAATAAGGTTTATGGGATCAGTCCAGTTACAATCAAAATCCCTAGGGGTCTCTTCATTAACTGGAGGAGATATTCCTCAAGGAACAAATAGGAAGTAGGAAGAATAAGAGAGAGACTAGGAAGAATAGAAAGTATAGAGGAATAAGAGACTATTACAAGTGTAATAGATCTCTGTATGGCAGTGTTCCCAGATGATGACAGTACCACGACATCTTAAAACCTGAGGTACAAATAAGAAAAACACATTTTGTACTACTTCTTTTTCATTAGTTACCAAGTGCCTTAAAACCAGTTATTGTTTCTCAAATCAACGATACTTATCTGTTAGGTTATAGATAGGTGTAATCCCTTAATATAATAATGTCAATAATGGCATCATTTGCACTAGTAATACACTAAAACTAAATAAATACTTTAGAATGGTCACCTTTCAATTTTTTTTTTTTTGAACATCAGTAGTATTTTGTTTGTTGATTTTTATAGTCTTAGGAAGTCTAGAAACTTACTGCTATACAAAATATATTTTAACTGTTGCCTTCCGTCCAAAATAAAGTGATCCGCAGAAAATAAACTACTAATTCACTTCAGTGGGAATTTGGCACATGCAATTCAGAGACACACTGGGCCAGCGAATAATCATAATTTCTGTATTGTTCATAAAACATGAAAACAGGAAAAAAACTGATGTTATTTAAAAGTCTTGAGTAGTGAAATGACCACAGACATGTGGGGAAAATGCACAATTCCTTCATTGATATTAGCAGACTTTTGACCAGTTTGCTTTCTACCTCAGAGTGCAGTATGATTTTTACTGTAATAACAAGGCAGACTGAGTTTCAAATTGGAATACTATGTAATGTGCTTAATCTTTATTATTTAGATTAATGAAAATTTGGAATCAGTATTGTCAAAACCTTACCAGTGCTCAGGTAGACACATTCCTGAGTGCATTAGTTCTAAACATACAATTGCCTCTAAAATAAACAGTAGGTTGTTGCATCACAAATCTTCATGATTTTTACTCACTCTCACCCAAATTTTGGCCCAAAGCAATTCCTGAGCAAACAACTAGGAAATTACAGTAAATGGCAATATGGCTTGTGAGAGAGAAGTGAGTGGGAGAAAATTATGCATGTAAATGCTTAAAGAACTGGAACGCTGGAAAGAAGGCAGAGAAATGTGTAGAGAAATATTGTGATGCCATTAAAATCCAATGAAATCAAACAGTCTCCTCGCCCAGTCTTCCCTCTTAAATAGAAGAAGAAATCCTAATGTGCTAAGTGAAAGCTCCTCAGTGGTTACTGAGCTTAGTGTTGGTCATAATGCAATTAGATCAGACTACCAGCAGACACTTGTACTAACTGTGCAGCATGGGTGCAAGAAGAACCCTGGAGATAAAATGTGGATTTTTCTGGGTTTGGTTTTGAATTTGTTACTGTTTTAACAGAGTTTGGATGTGCTGAATTAAATTTGAGGCTTCTCCAACCCCTTTTACCTGATATGTATCCTGCTACCCTTCCCATCCCTCCCATTCCTATGCCTGCCTCATGATTCAGCCAGTTAGGTGGACAACAGTTTTCTTAAAGGAATTATTTCTGAATGCTTAGATCTAGTTAATTCTTTTATAACTAAGATGCTATATTGCATGGATAATATAAGGTATTCTGGTAGTAAAATGACCCAGCTCAAGAGGGGTTTAAATTCTGTTGGGAAGGATGCTCTCTCAGTAAAGACAAGCAACATAAATTATCTGGACTCCAGAGAAGATCATATTTGGGCTTCTACTGCTTTCCTCTTTGGTGAAATTCCCACTCGGACTGATTCTGCAAATACTGTTATGTAAAGAGCACAAGGTTTGTTACTCAGGTAGGATGCACACATGCTCACTCACATATTAGTCTGTGTTTGGATGTCAACCAGCAAAAAATTTAAATGAGAAGAGAAATTTTCAGGTATTCTGCTTTCAGTGGGTTTCTCCATCAGTAGAGCAAAGGTTCAATCATTGGCCTAGAAAGTCAAAAGGCAACGCCTGAAATCAGGGATCATGCAACAGAAACTAGACACATCAGCTGCAGAAAAATAATGACTTTTTTTTTTCCTCTCTTCTGTTGACTACTTAAGAGTTGATAATTTTACAAGTATGTTTGGATTTAATCCTACAGCAATTCTTCACCTTTACCCTGAAACATAAGTGAATAGTGACAAATGCAAAATTTTAAACTGTGTGGAGGATGAAGAAAGAGTCTAAACACCTTAATATATTAATAAAAATTGAGCCTTTTAATATTGCAAAAATAGTGGGTATTTATGACCAGTTTAGTTGCTGAACTATTAATCTTGTTTAGTTGAGTGCACATGAGAAAAAAGGACTTTAGTTGAGCTCAGAGTAGAAATTTGACAGACCATTAGGAAGCTTAAAGATGAGCATCTTTTTTTAGTTACTTTTTTCTCATCAGACTGCTGTGTTCTTTGTAATATTTGAATAATCTTTTTCTTGTAGAAAACAAGTAGATTAAAAAGAAGTTCAGTGAGGCATGTTCCTGATGTTTGAACCCTAAACAGAGACACTAACTTTGAAAAATTTCATTTCTGTTTATCTGATTGATATTTGTAATTTATTGTTCAGATAGGTCACTTTGATAATTATGTTTTACAGATTGAAAGACATGACAACTGTGCATATGACTACTTAGAAATTCGAGATGGAACAAATGAGAACAGTCCTTTAATTGGTCACTTTTGTGGCTATGACAAACCAGAAGACATTAGATCTACCTCTAACACCCTGTGGATGAAGTTTGTTTCTGATGGAACTGTTAACAAAGCAGGGTTTGCAGCTAACTTTTTTAAAGGTAAATATTAAAGCATATTTTGGCAGTTGTGTACTTCTTTTTGTACTAGAAAAATTATTACAGGATGTTAAAAATATTTCTCAGTATTTTTTTAGTAATAGTAGTTCTGTGCAGTCTCCATCATGTTTTTTACTCAAAACAATTTAATCAAAACAAAATAATAGGGGTATTGATATCTCCTTGTAAAATGCTTTCAAAGGATGAAGGAACATATCCAGAGCAACTTTCTACTGTCTTCGGGTTCGGTTAATCATCTTAGTTTTGAACCATATCTAATCTTGCAAAAAAGTGTCTTTTTTTGACTTCTGTTACCAAATATAAACATTATAAATGCAAATGGTTTTTTCCTGTTAAAGGGTTTTTTTGTTTGTTTCTTTTCTTTTTTTTTTTTTTGTCTAAATATTGTGGGGTTTTTTCTAATCCATTTGCTGCATTAGGCTGCTTTATCAATTAATTACTTCCTGTAAGCAAGGGAAAAAAAAGAAAAAAAGGGAAAAAAAAGAAAAAAAAAGGTGAGAAATCATCATGAGCAATGCCCTCACAGTCTTCCTCCAGTTCTGGGTGTTTTTCTGGGAGAGGAGGGTGTCATGCAACTGCAGCTATACCTGAAACATTTTGTGTATGGGAAGTGTGTAATTCTCATCCTGTGCTGCCCATGACATGGTTAAAGCCACTGGCTGTGGTGTGCCCATGATGTGACACCTGAGATACAGGTCATGCCACCAGAAGAACCTTTTTTGCCCTTTTGAAGAGACACAAATGGTGGCTTTTCTTACCCTAACTGATAGTTTTCATTGTAAACAATTATAACTTTGAAGGATAGTCATGAGAGAGGGAGCTCTGTTTTATTCCTGAGAAATGACTTGTCCCGGTGTAAGGAAACAATATTTCAACATCTGAGGAGTATTTTAGCGATGAATCTCATGGGTATACTTCAGAGCTAGCAGAAAGAAGACACAATTCCTTTCCCTTCCCCTGCCCTGATTCATCCTGTTCCCTTTAATATCAGTAGAATGAAAACCTGGGATTTGAGGATTCTGTTAATCTGGTTTTGAGTATGAATTCAGTATAATGCACAGATTGATTCTGTGGGAGATAAAGTGCCCTTCAAGTGACCCTACTGTAGATTTTCCATCTTTCTTTCAATACTTTACACAACCTTTAGATTATGGCTGCCTGAATTACTGTATGCTGCCCACAAAGTGCTTATAAATTAGTTCTGCAGCTGTCAGTATGCATTGTTAAAAAAAGACAAAACAAAACCAAAACACCCAAACCCCACAAAGGACAATTTTTTATTGTCTCCATTGTGGGTCTCCTTAGCATTTGAAAGTCCTCTAGTCAGCAACCACACAGTATGTTATGTAGTGCATCTTATGCATGCATACAGCTTTCTGGGTTAACACTGATCCGCAGTTACAGACGAGAACAGTAATTATTTAACATATTTTTGAATTCTTCCCTGTCTTGGTAGAGGAAGATGAATGTGCCAAACCTGACAATGGTGGCTGTGAGCAGCGCTGTGTAAATACTCTGGGCAGTTACCAGTGCGCCTGTGATCCTGGATATGAACTTGGTCCTGACAAAAGGAGTTGTGAAGGTACACTGCGTTGCTGTCTTAGGAGCTCTTAAAGCTCTCAGGGTGCCATTGCTTGAATGAAGTGCTATGTTTCATGTGCTCTGTCCTAGCAGTGTGAGATCTGAGGAACCCAAGCCAGAAAACCAGTGCTCCCTTTTTGGTAGTGGTGCCAGAGTAATGCCTGTCTGCAGCAGTCATGTTCGTCCAATGTCTGTCAGCAATTTAGCTTTGCAGATTTTGGTGTTGATCAGGAAACTGCAAAGCAGGACTTCATATCACTTATTACATTATTCATACTCACTAAAGCAAAGTCTACTGCCATGCATAAGGAGACAATTACCAGCAGAGTAATGTGCCACTGTCTCAGAATCAGATTATTTAATGATCCCTCTGGCTGGGGTGTGCCTGGGAAGCTGGCAGGTCTAAAGAGCAGAATCCTTTAGTCCACCTCAAAGCTGAGAGAAATCCCCCCCAATCCCAGTCAGATTGTGGAATTTTCTCTCTGGAAAGAAATTTTACTTTTCAAAGTGAGAAAAGCATGTTCAAATAATCATTTTGAGAAATAAAAATCTGATAAGTGGAAGTCTGTGTAAACATAGGATTGAACTTTTGCATTCTATGCATATTTCATGTCAAAGGAAAGAAACTCCTGATAATTAGACACTAATTATTGTTTGATTTTTTTATTCATAGACACAAATAAATTAAGGGATAGCATAAATGCTATCCCTTAATTTTCTTAGCTCATCTGTTTGACTAGTGAAAATAGAAAAGGAATACCTCCCTTTTCCCCAAACAATAAAGCAACTCTCACAAAAGAAGTCACTTCAAGCACTGCACTGCAGTGTAGAGTAAAAACTCTGAGTTATCCTTGAAAGTGTATATGCAATTGTTCCCTGTCAGGTGACACTCACGGTATGTAGATAGTACTTGGGACTGCTGAACTAAAATCCCTATCTAGTCACAGTGAGCATTATGTACTAGTTATAGTTTGGGCCTTTGAGGGGTGAGCTAGATGTATTAATTCACACATGGAATAGAAGTCAAAAACTTTTCCCTATGCTTCACTGCAGTGTTGACATGCACAGAAATTTGCTTCATGGTTTTCTAATCCAAATCTGCCCCAATGGCAGCATATTAGAAAGCTTTAAGTTTTGGGCCTTTTTATTTTTTTCTCTTTTCAGTATTTCCTCATTTCCCACCTTTGCTTCAATAATCAATTGAACAATGTTCAAAAGCAGAAATTGTAGTTGTCCTTACCCAGACTGAATCATTTGAAGGGACAGTTTGTGTCATCTGAGTGCAGTCTCTAAATCTGTGTCTGGTGTTTCCTGATACACTGAGGTGTGATCCAAGGTCTTAGTCCCACCCCCATCAGATTACCTTTACATGCATACCAAGAAGCGTGCTGCATGGAAAGCCAGGGGCCAGGAGGAACACTGGTGTGTGTCTGGGTTGACAAAATGAGCCTTAGACATGGTAACTGGAGAGTTCTTCCAGCTGTGTTAGATGAAGTAGATGTAGTGTGTGAGATCATCAGCTAGATAAGAATAGCCAGTTTTTAAAGCATTAGTTAGCAGAGAGCAGTTAAGTAGAACCTCCCCCCACCAGCTCTTTGGAAAGAGATTTGTGAATGATTTCCAGTGCTGTCACAGTGCTGTAATGGTGTCAGAGTGTGGTGTAATGGTGTAGCAGAGTGTGATTGAGAGCCCCTGAATATGCCATTACTTTCCTTTAAAAAAAAATAAAAATTACACAGATGGAAAAGATGAATGAGTTTATCCCTTGCTAGCTGAACTGCATTCGTAGTACAGTATTTTTTTGGTTGTATGGAGTATGGCAAATATTTGGAAATAATAGGCATTTTCTCTGTTACTGGAACATTTGTACTTTGGCAAAAGCAATTGTGACTGAAGTGTACGTGACTGCTATTCCAAAGAAGTGATACTATCCAGTAGGTTATGGGAGGCATATACAGCTATAAGAGCTGAGACAGGTAGGGCTGATTCTGTATCAATAATCAAAGAGAAAAGCTGGTCAAATGCAAAGCGCATCTTAAGTAGTCTCTGTCAGAAGAGTGGTGGTCAAGGTCCCAGGGAGGGTGGTGAGGTCAGAGGACTTGCATGGGGAAGGCTGTGAGAAAATAACCAGAGTCTCTGGAGGGGAGGGAAAAGAATGAATATGATAACGCCTCGTGTAGCCCTGAAACTTATCTCTGTCCACAAACCTGCAAGCTGTTCAAGATAGGGGCTGTCTCTTTCTCTTTGTTTGCACCACACATGATAAAACAAGATTTTGATTAGTCTGGCTGGGTATTACGGCAGTATAAGTAATGAGAAGACTGATTCTTCTCAATGTGCTTCTGTTTACACTCAAACATGGTTTCAGTCAAGAAACGATGCTCTCTTTTAATTTTACAGCTGCTTGCGGAGGACTCCTGACAAAGCTAAATGGGACTATAACCACACCAGGGTGGCCCAAAGAGTATCCTCCAAACAAAAACTGTGTGTGGCAGGTGGTCGCCCCAACGCAATACCGAATTTCAATGAAGTTTGAGTTTTTTGAGTTAGAAGGAAATGAAGTAAGTAACTGTGAACAAAGAGCTGCACAATCTGTTACATGCTAAAGAGTTTTGCAAGGGTTCAAAATTAGATATCGTCTTATAAAATGCTTGCTGACCTTTCATATGCTGACAATAAGCATAGATATTCTTATTTTCATTTTGGGACTGTTTCTGGATTCTTTCAAAACAAACATGGAGAGAATAGCTCTCTTTTACATATCATCTAAATGTATATGCATTACAAGAAATTTAAAAAAATGTTCTCTGCTGAGTTTCAGCTGACTTTTTTATCAACAAAGTAAAACAGAGCAAATGGGGCTGAGGCATATTGGAAAGAATTCAAGAGAAGAAAATCTGGAGAAACCAAATCATCTTTACAGACTGACTACAAAGAATACACATAAGCTGTGGTTAGTAATGGAGTGAGGGAGCGTTTAAATCACTTACAAGTATCTCACTGGAGGAATATTTTAGAACGAGCAGTACCAGAAATGAGGCACAATAGAATAGCAGCATCTTTTGAGCTGGGCAGTCCCCAGAGGCATAGGGGATCTTGTCCTCAGGTAAGAGGAGGGACAGGGCAGAGCCTTCCATGTAATAAAGGATGCTCCTTTATGCTTTAAACAAAGAAGGGGTGGTGGGTTACAGTGGGGATTTTTTAATGAGAAAGAGTAAAATACAGGTTTCAACATCAATTTTTCAGCCTTTGTTCTGCTTAGTAGGTACTTCTCTGTCATAATATTGAGTTCCCCTGCCACACTGCTGCCGCAATGTGCTCTTGAGTTTCTATGCATGTTCTTCACATGGCATTAAGGATTCAAATCCCAGGACTTTATTTCTGACTAAACAATTTTGTAGCAACGTATTTGCTATAAAGATGACCCATCTTTTGGGCATGGGATTTGAAGGGGCATAAGCTGCAGTTTAATTTTTAGCTGAGAAAGAAACCAGACATGGCTTCTCCAAAATACCCCAAAATTATTTGCAGAGACAGCAACGTGAGAGGTTTTTTTTTCCCCCGTAAGTATTTGGAGTGAGTTCTCAAGTCCATGAAATTTCAACTTTCAATGATATATGTTACACTCATACCTTATTATCATTATTACTAGAACTGAAAGAGGTGTAATAAAAATTTACAAATCCCAAAGAAGTAAAATTTATTTACCATTTGAACAAGCCATAACTTTTTTCTCTTGCACTTTCTTGGTACTTAGACAAGACTTGTAAGGAAGACATCTGGGGTGTGATGAAGTTAAATCAGTTTTCTAAGGTCATACAGGGCATGTAACTTAAGCAGATACAAAAAATTTAAATGTTTTTCAACATTCAGAACTTCAGTTTGATCATCTCCTATGCTGCTAAATCTTGGCTTTACACTGTTAAATGGTAGTACTAAGGATGGGTACCTGTGCAAATCAGAAGAAACGTGTAATATCTGGAAAATTCTAATATATTGTCTCAGTGCAGACATAAAATATATACATTTATGAAGTACTCTATTTTTTTTTTTTTCATATAGGAACTCCATTTAGGACCAAGTTTAATATGTCTTTTCCACTACTAAAATTTTAATATTTTTACCTTTACATCTTACATTTTCAATTGTAAGTTAAACTTGGAAAATTTTTTTAATACAGTATAGTATGGAGGAAGTTAGACCTATCTGGAAATACATTTCATTTCTCATCTAAAGCTATGTAACGATAAAAACTCACCACTAGTTTAGTGCTGAAAATACTGTGAAAGTAGTGCACTATATTTGAAAATCACATGCATTATTATGAATTTATCTTCCAATAATATAAATCAGCATGTGTCAGTAGCTCAAGTTTTATGGATCTTTGTATTCTTTATATTGGATAAAAATAGTTTCAACCAAATTAGTCACTTTCCAATTCTGCAATATATCCCAGTAACAATAAATATTTAATCTACATCTTCAGTGTATTATATTAAAAGCAATTGGAAATGTTGACAATTTTTCCTAGGGAGTGAGAACAACAAATGCCGAAACATCCTTTTCTATTGTTCCCTTCCAGCTCCTCTGACACTTTTCAATAGAAATTGCGATTTATCAAATGCAACTTGGATTTAATGGACACTATAAGCTCTGTATGAATCCTCATGGGCACTGTTTTTTCTTAAGCTATTAATTGCAGGCAACTGGGACATTTTTGATTAAATGATTGATAGTTGAGCCTAAGAAGCTTAGAAGTTTTTGGGTGGAAGGCTTTAGGTTGACCAAGGGATTATGCATTGAAAGTATTATTGCGAGTAGTCGGCCTTGCATAAGGCTTTTTTATTACATTATTTTACTTTATTTTTAACCTTTTAATGAAAATGGCATGCATCATGCATCCGTTCTTTAACAGCTATGCTGTTAAAGAACAACATATGGTTTTAATAGTGCAGATTTATATATTTGTAAATAAATGAATAAGCCTTAAATACATTATGATAAAAGCTTACCTTGTAAACTTCTAAGTGAAAATTAATGTTTTTTAAAAGTCTATGAGATGCAAGTAGTAGAAGGTTTGTAGGTGCAAGGTATGTGATTTATAGTAAACAGGTATAATTTTTAGGGTGAATATTTCTAGGTTTTAGTTCACTGTCAATGAAATACTTTTTGGATTAAATAGAAATGCATCTTAAAATTTAGACATTAAACACAGATAAATATTTATAAAATATAATTTTGAATCCAAATCATAGTATAGTTAAGTGACCTTAAAATGTTCTTACAGAAAATCAGTGAATTTTTGTAACAATTGACAAATGTTTTCAAAGTCAGGGAAAAGTTAAAATAAAAAAGGATTCAAGTATTATTAAGCAGCATATACCAATCAGAGTTTTGGCATTTGCAAACAACTGCGTGCTGTTATTTCGGTTAACCAAATTTACTTTCTTTTCTTTTTTCAGGTCTGCAAATATGATTATGTGGAGATTCGTAGTGGCCTTTCTTCTGATTCTAAACTACATGGTAAATTCTGTGGTACAGAAGTGCCTGAAGTTATCACCTCTCAGTACAACAACATGCGAATTGAGTTTCGATCTGACAACACTGTGTCAAAAAAAGGCTTCAAGGCACACTTCTTCTCAGGTATAGAAAATTACTCCTGTATACCTGAGAGTGGCTCTGAGTTTCCAATGACTAGGCAGAGTGAACACTATTTTGGTATGAAAATGAGTGGCTTTTTCGCTTGTGATTTTCCTGGTAGCTTTGAATTTGTTTTATTTACATAAACATAAAATGCTCTCCTGTCTTAAAATACCACTCTGAATTTTAATGTCTGTAGCAAATATATGGAACATATATATATATTTAAATAACAGCAGAGGCAAATAAACTGTGTGAGATACAGAGGAAGAAAGCAAATTTACTGTATTCCTATATTTTTATTAGATTTCTTTTATCCCAAGTTTTGTTGCTATTTTTTTCAAATCCTGGTTGTAATGTGATACAAATTGCACACTGTGCACACTTGTATTTTTTTCTACTCAGGTCTCTTAATATATTCCATTTGTTGGGAGATTACCATTTTGTGCTACAACATTTGTTTAACATTATGGGTACTTCTGTGCCAAACTTTGCACTTCTTAATGTTTTGCAGAAGAACAGAGTTTAAAATCTCACTCTTGCAAAAGTCTGTGTCTTTTTATTTATGAGTTTAGTTTTACTGAGTCAGATTAGAGTGATGGAAGTTTATATCATGTAAGGACATGTATTGTTCAATAAAGTTAGACATAAGATGTGAGGAAATATTTGTACAACAGTGGTCTATGCAATTACCCTTTGAGACTAGAATATGGTAATCTGATTATGGCAGGATACCACCCCATGTTTGTAGCAAAATTTTGCTTTGCATTTTTCCTGTGTGTTTACACACATGCACATATGGGTAGGTATGTTATCTTGCGTAAAACAACACAAAAAAGTAGTCCCATCTGCCCACCTCCCTAAACTTTGGGAGTTGAATTGTGCCCCAGATGTTTTTTTGATAGAAGTTAAAAATCTGAATCTAGAGAATGCTGATTACTTTTAGTGTGTAATAAAATATGTTACCATTATTAGCAATTTTTTTGCTAAAATATTTTATCAAAACTGAAATGAAATGGAATTTCATTGATTCCCATTAATAAATGAAAATTATGACTAAGTAATAAAAATCAGTATAATGTATAAGTGATGTGGTTTGGAAAGTGAGAAAATAATTGTCAAGGCAAATAGTTTAGACTTTGAATATTTTCTTATTATGACTATTTTGCTTTTTTTGTTAAGCAATTACGAAAGATGAAAAAGGGTGTTTCATCTCATTCAAAGACATTGACAAACATTTTGTCTCCTCTAACGTTTGCTTTTTTACCTAGTAATCAAGTTTCTCTGGTCATGGTCTTCCAGATCCATCTTTACATATAGTAACGCTTCTTGCTTTTAAACTTATGGTTTACATTAGCAAGAAGCTTTCAAGTTTTACTTTTATTTGTAGTAAAAATGTATGTGCACGTAACAGAGCTTCCTCCTAGAAACACACAACTAGTCATTTTATGTAGGCCTAGTAGTGCCAGAAGGAATTGTCATGTAGCTTGAAATAAGGATTGACATGTTCAAGTTCTAAAATCTGCAAATGAAGTTTGTTAAATATTTTCAAGATCTATACAGCTATGCCAGAGAAGACTGGCAATGCTAGCTATGTAATTTTTGTAAGCTCTGCAGTTCACAAGTTATATTTTCTGGACATGCAGAACATTTATACATTTCTAATCTGTTAAATTTTGTTTTCTTTAAAGTGATAGTTCATCCTCACATATGTATTTATTTTATTGGTGGCTTCAATGATTCTTTTACTATTTTGAGTGGGTTCTAGGAAGAAAGGCCAGTGCTGTATCTTGGGGAAAGACTAGACAATAAGTCATGGTGTACAAAGCATCAGGTTGTAACCCTTCAGAACTATTATTTCCTGGATGAAATTTTCTTACCTTTCTCTCACTAGGGGAAAAGAGTTTTTTTCCTGATAATTGAAAAAA
This sequence comes from Sclerurus mexicanus, assembly GCA_013396755.1. Lineage (NCBI taxonomy): Eukaryota > Metazoa > Chordata > Aves > Passeriformes > Furnariidae > Sclerurus > Sclerurus mexicanus. The sequence continues at coordinate 874,665 of VWZF01001128.1, forward strand.
AAATATGCTCAAATGACATCATTGATCACCAGAAAAAAATTCATTAGTCAGGGATGAATCTGAACTGATGTTTTTTAATGAATAGAAACAAGTGATGTGTCCTTGATATAGTATATATCTAATTCCCTTAAAAAAATAAAAAAGAAAAAAATTAGTTTCATATAAATAGTTTTTGAATCTGTAAGTATATCAATTTACTGTATTTTGCATAATGTATTTTTGCCATAATTTCTTCTCTCTTTTCATAGGAGTCCAAATACTTTACCTTTTATTTTTATTCTTTCTAAATTCTCTTCCAGTTGTTCTAATTCCAACAGATTCTATTCTTCTAAGTTATCTGGCTTTTCCCATTTGAAAATATTTGACTTTTTTTTAATGCTTGAGAAAAATCAAGCTTCTAAACTTAAAGTAATGAAAGAAGATGTCATCTCCGAATAATTCATCAGACAAAAGTCTTAGGGCTGTCAGAAAACACTGTGACTTTCTTACCCCTTAATTAATTAGTTCATTCCTTGATATTGGCATAATATGCTATTGAAATGTCAATAAAGAACAGACTTGAGACTTCAAGCATTTTGACTTTTGAGAGTTGATAACTGATAACTTTTCAGCTGGTGAAGTGTGGGGGTTTTTGTCTATTTATATATATATGTATATAAGTCTTCATAATACAATACTTTTAGAATGATATGTGTGTCAAAATGCTTAGATAATTGCTAGGAGGCATTTACCAATTTTATTAATTAAATTACCATAGAAATATGTGTAAACACTTATAAAGACATCCATCGTGAAAAAAAATGTAATGAGTAAAACACTGTATCTTGCACTGTATTTGCCAGTAAAGGGCATATGCAGTGCTCTGCAAGAGACAAATGTGGATAAGGCAGGTTAGTGTGAAGATTTTGATCTGTAATATGTTCCCCAAGCACAGCCAAAGAACTTCCCTTTTTTTTTTTCCTCTTTTTTTTTTTTTTTCTCCCCCCTCCAACTTCCAGCTGTGGAGAGATNTGCAACTCTTTTAGTGGTGAATTCTGCAGCCACAGCTAGAGTTGAGAAAGCATGGCCCAGCTCCAGCTTAGAAGACAGAAAGCAGTTTTTGGGTGGTTCAAACCCACTCTGATAAACTGTGAAAGCAAACAGTGACATAGGGCAACAGATGACCTGCATTATGAAGGTATTTATGTTGATACAAGACAACAAGTAATTACATTTTTGGCAGTAAAATAGTGTTAACAGCCAGACAGGTGCTACTGGAAAGTGAGAAAAACTTTTTTTTCCCCCAGCATTCTGTAAAATTTCCATTTGATGGGACAGTTCTGAAGAAAGCTCAGCTGGGAGCTCTGGCAGGGATCTAGCTGATCTAGAGACACTGTTGTGTATTTATAATCAAGTTTATATGATAAACTAGGAAGTCATGATATATTATTTTTTAAAAAACTTTTATTAAAAAATGGAATTGGATAAATAAATAATAATGCTCAGAGTAATTAGTTTTTTCTTCTTATCCCTCTTTCTTCTGTCCTCCTCTGTCTCTTCTGCTTTTGTTACAAGACAATGACCTAGCAGTTAGTGTCTGCAGGACCTAACAGTCTAATGGGTTGTAAGACTAGAGGAGTGTAAAATAATGCCAGAAAGATAATAATATATATATTAAAAAAACTCCAAAACCACAAAACTTTTTTTTTTGTCTTTCTGATCTTTCTGAAAAGATAACCTAAGGATCAGTCATAATACATAATTAAACTGCTTCCCTTTATCATAAGTTTTAGAGTTACCTCAGTGTTTTAAATAAACGTGATTCTTTGCATGATCATTCAAAATATACATGATGTTTGATGAAATGAGGTTTGTTGGGACATTTTTTCTTGGGTGATGATTCATTGAGCAGTTAAAAAGAGAAAGCTAGAATGTTTCTAGCCTTGAGCACAAACTCATCTCTGGTGCCATCCTGGTACATTTTTTTCCACAGACAAGAAAGCTGCCTGCAAAGAGAAAATTTTTGGTTTTGAATCTTGCAAGGACTTGATACAGGTCCCTCCAGGCCGAGTACGTATTATTCACAGACTGGTGGCCTCTGAGGGTCTCATAGGTACAACCATTTATACTCTGAATGATTCAGTCTAACATTTTCTTGAGAATGGATCTTTCCCTCTTCTGCGTACTGAAATGAGAAAAGAAATAAAGTATCCATTCAGAACTGGGGAGACTCATTTCCATCTGTCAACATAACAAATGGCTTTGTTTTTACGTGGCAAAACATTTGTTCTTAGAACTAATACAGACTAATTGGTTTTTTTTCACGAGTTTTGAAACTGGGCAATCAGTTTGACAGAAAGTCTGTCCTCAATTATGAAGTGTGAGGAAGGCTCGTTCAACAGTTGCATCTTTGATTAACCATGTACAAGTAATTATTGTAGTTCAAATGTGTTCCAAAACTTCTCCCTTCTGCCTTCTGTCCATTATTTTATTTCTCAGGAGATCCAACATGGGACTGTTTGCTTATGCACTTGTCTCAATAGAGATTATTTTACAGAATGTAAGCTTATTTAATGCTAAAATACTTTTCAGATTTTTTGCACAGTTTGGTGGAAGAAGAAAATGAACAGGGCTTTTGTTTAGAATTTGTGTATTTGTTTAGAATTTGTGTAATTGTTTAGAATACTGTGTATTTGAAAGCCTAACTTGAATGCATTTTGAACTTGCCTTCCTTTTATATTTCTATTTTCATGGAAAATTGCAAATACTTAGGAGGGGAAGCATTGAAGAGTTTTGTCCATATTATCTCTAAATTGCTTGTTACTATTCTTCACTTGCAATGTGGAATTAATTTATGATAGTGCTTGCTTGGGTAAACATGAAAGATTATAACTTTGGTTTGAAATTACATAGATTTACTACCTCAGTTTAGGACCTACATTGCAAGATGCATAGCACTGTATTGTGGAGCTTTTATGTTTCTTTCATCATCAAATTGTCAACTAGTGTAAGTCTTTGAATGTATGATTCTGAGAAGTACCTATGTTTTCAACTGTTTCTTAATCTTCACATCTGTTCACATTTGCAGAAAGCTTCCAAAAACTTTCAGTGCAAACAGATTTGAAATTTACAGGACAAAATGCAGTCACTACTTGGGGTTGATTTGCAAAATTTATCTATAAATATACATTATCATCATGTATTAGCATGTATAAGTGGAAGCTGATTTTTATGAAAAAACTTGCAAGTCAATGGGTCAAGTGTTGCATACACTTTGTCAGAGGAAGCTGATGTGCATGCAATTATAATGCAAACTTCCTTTGTTGTATTACTCAATATGAGCATCAGTAAAGGCAGGGAAAAAATGCATGAGTAAGACAATGAAAAGAGAAGTAAATTATCCATAGTGTCTTCTAATATACAGAAATTTTTACTGTGCCTATTAAAGTCTGAAATGTCATGTTTCCTTGTTTGGAGATAAAGTTTGCTGCTGCTTTCTAAGGTGCATGAGGCTGAAGGGGGTAAATGCTCTGCATTCCAAACCTGTAACAACCAGACCTCTGGAATGACCACAGTTTCTTTGCTCTTTTTCTTTTGCATTTGAAATGACACAATTTGTAAAATGCAGGGGTTTTTTAATTGTGTGTATATTCATATATATATATGTGTATGTGTATATATACATATATGTGTATATATATGCATATTTGTGTATATAAGCATATATTTTTATATCTAAGAATGTATATATGTGTGTCTGTATGTATATAGTTATATGAATGTGCATGCATATATACATGTATGTGTATATATATGTCAGGAGCAGTCTGTCTCTTTTAAATGGACCAGCTTCACCTAAAACAAGAACAGCTGAATGACATAGCAGGGTGGCAGCTGAGGTCTCTTGTTAGAATGACAGCCTGTTAATCTAGTTTGGCTTTTGTCCATGCAATGAATTTGTAGCTGTTTAATGCAGGTCATATTTCCTCTGCTACTCTCTGCTTTATTTCTAACACACTAAAAGCTCTTTTGAAGGATTATATGTTAATAAACAGAACTGCATGCTATATTGTAGATTTTGAACTAACCAATTCCAATTTCTTTTTTTTTTTTGTAATGAAATGTTTTTCTTTTTGTCATGTTCTTTAATGTCCAGATTCATTAAAAGTTAAGCACAATGTCACTCTGCTGAGGAAAATTTGGGAAGTCCTTCTCTTCTTACATCTTTAATAATGTAGAAGTTGAAGTCTTGTTTGGCCTACATGTTCCTTTGAACATACCACTATTAAATTGTGGAATTTGCATAAAGTTGGAGTGCTTTATATGTTGTCCATAAACTACACTGCCATTGTTAACTAAAACAAAAGTTTGGATACTTATGAAACTTTTACCAGCTACACCACTTGAAAGAGTAAAAGCTGGTAACTCTCTTATCTCATTTGTTCTACCTTGTTTGTTTTACAAGTGTTCCTCTCCCTTAGGAACTAACCCTCATGTCCTAAAAAGATGAGACAGACTCTGTGCACAGTGCAAGGTTGCAGGCTGAGCAATGATTGTCTAGAACTAAGGTACTATGAAACTGCCTTACTGAGAAGAGTGACTGTGCCATAGATTTTCCTTTTCTGGACTCAAACTCTGTGCTCAACCTTTTTATTTTTGGTAACGAGATCTACAGCTAGCCATGATGCTCACTCAACCTTGTTGTGTATTTCGTAGACAAGGATGAGTGTTCGAAGGACAATGGTGGCTGCCAGCACGAGTGCATTAACACGGTAGGAAGCTACGTTTGCCAGTGCCGAAATGGATTTGTGCTACATGAAAATAAACATGACTGCAAAGAAGGTAAGTAGTAAGGTATTTGAATGGTTGATTACACAATTGTCTTGCAGAAAGCTTTCTGCAGCTCTCCTTTCAAACAAAAGAAAGGAAAAAAAAAATCTCTGTAATGGCATCTTAGACATTATGCCTTAAGCACTCCAACACCCCTCTCATCTCCCATGCCCTCTATCCCCAGCATTTGTGTGGGCTGACTTTGAGGTCCATAGGAATGCAGTTTGGAAAACTTGGGATCATTGGTAGGGAGTGCTACTTTTAACAGTTCTATGAAATGCAGAACATTTAAAGCTCAGATAGAGTATTTATCTAAGGCTGCATTAAACACAGGGGTAGAGTTTCTGGAGAGAAGCCTGGTAACGTTGTCATTTGCTCCTATCAGTAGCAGTTAGTTTCCACACAGTCAGATTGAAATTGTGTCTAACCTTTCTGGGTTTATTTTAGGGGATTTACTCAGGCAATCTAAGTTCCAGTCAAATCCCTATGCATTTTTCTTCCTGTTGGCTGTTTCAAGGTGTGGCTACCTCCAAGAAAACAATAGGCTTTTGATCTTAAGAGGAATTTAGATTATCTGCAAATGAACTTCAAATGTGCAATATCATGTATGCTACTGTAATTTCTCAAAGTTGTTTTCTAGCATGAATTTAATTTGAGAGTAAAGACATGCCCTTTGTGAATTGTTTGTCTTTTCACTGGTTTTGGAATGACCCTGTCATACTCTAAAAGTTTCTTTTTGAATAATCCTCTGATATTTAGAATACAATTTGAGATTGTTAAAAAACTAAATACAAAAAGGCCTTCCTTTAATTCTGTGTACTAGTGGTTCAGTTACAATGTGAATGACTAAGGTGTTCTCTAGTTGTATAGAAACTGCTGTTTAGAAATCAAAATGATTGCTCTGTAGCTACAGTATGAAAATTAGGGAAAAGAGAAAAAAATTATTCAAGAGATTTTTTTTTTAAGTTGGAGTAGCAATATTTCTCATATGGATTTTTACATACTTGTATGTAGGATAGAGAAAATAGCAAAATATTTCATTAGTTTTTAATATTTATCTTATGTTTCTTCCTTTATAATACTTTTCTAAAAAGAAAGTTATCCATTGTAAACAATGGTGTATGTTTCACAACAATCAATAAACAAGCATGCTGAGTTAATGCTATAAATTGTGTGCCTGAGGGGAAGGATGTGATTGTGCACTCTGAAGAGCATCCTTACCTGTCTTTCTATAGATCCTTTCTATTCAGTGGGTGCCCTGAAAAATATAGTACTTTTTTGGCTACCTCTGAATGCAGACCCCCAGACTAACTGATGCTATCACTGTTGGCACAGCTGAGTGTGAACAAAAGATCCACAGTCCCAATGGTATCATCACAAGTCCCAACTGGCCTGACAAGTATCCCAGCAGAAAGGAATGCACATGGGAAATCAGTGCCACCCCTGGGCAGAGGGTCAAACTGGTGAGTTTCTTGCTACCCTTCCTTTTTGTCTTTTCTTCCACCAAACCAGCTTCTCAAATGACTGCTCAATAATATGAAACTGTTACTACACTTTACTATCAGTTTGCATCCCAGAGGTAAGGTATTTTGGAAACTTACTGACTCCTGACCATTTCTGGCCAACAGGGACTAATCTATCATGAGCTATGATTCAAGTTTACAGTGATTAGAAATACTCAGGACAGCAGAGGGCAGGAGGAATATTTTTCCTTCTGTCAGACTTTACTATATTGTTGCTGCAACTCATAAAACTTGTGCAAAGTTTTGACAAATATGTCAGAGTCCATTTAAACAAACTCCAGAAAAAGCAAAATTTTTAGTTATGAATGATCCTCTAACACACACCTTTTGCCTTTCTGTTCTGTACTTTTTGAAGAGGAGAAGAAGATACAAAAAACTCTAAGAATCTGGATTTTTCATTTAAAAGTGGCTTCAAATTTTAACATAAGTAGAAGAACAGACTGGATTAGATTTGTGAATTTTGTGTCCAGCAGGCTGAAAACAGTGCTGGTTGCCGACGACAGGCTAGCAGAGCTTAAAGAGCTTTGCAGGTCTACTGAGTTACGTAGGCTCTGTAAAAACTTGAAAGCATTGTCTTGCCTAAGGCGCTTTTTGCTTTGAGCTCAACCTGTGATCCTTCAGCCAGTGTACTTGAGGGACAGCCATAACAAAAACTGGCCTTACATATTTTAAAATTTGATAAATTGATTTTACAACTCTTTTGGAGAAAATAAAGTTAAGGGGAGAGATGTCTCTGCTTCAGAGAGGTAAAAGCAATAGCCAATATTGATGCAGGGGTGAAAGGGATGTCATAATCTCATAACTGCTGACCTTAGTCAAACTCTAACCTCTTGTGCTGGTTTTGGCTGGCGTAGAGTTGATTTTCTTCACAGTGGCTGCTGTGGGGCTCTGTTTTGGATTTATACTGAACACAGTGTTGATAATATAGGGCTGGTTTTGTTATTGCTGAGCAAGGCCTACCCAGAGCCAAGGCTTTTTCTGCTTTTCATACTGACACACTGATGAGGAGGCTGGAGGTCCATGGGAGACTAGGAGAAGACCATAGCCAGGACAGGTGACCCAAACTGACCAAAGGGTCCATACTATACTGTCTATACTATATGACATACTGTCCATATATATGACTATATGATATATATATATAACTATATATATGACTATATGATATATCTATATGACTATATATATATGACTATATATGTCCAATATGTGACTATACTGTCCATACTATATGACGTCATGATCAGTATATAAATTGGGAGGGATGTTTGTAGGGATGGCGTTCGTCTTCCAAAGTCACCATTACATGAGACAGGGCTCTGCTCTCCTGGGGATGGCTGAACTGCCATCCTGGGCTGTCTGCCCATGGAATACAGTGAATTAATTCCTTGTTTTGCTTTGTTTGGGTGCATGGCTTTTGCCTTCCCTGTTAAACTGTCTTCATCTCAACTCAGAAGTTTTCTATCTTTTAATTCTCTCCCCGATCCTACTGGTGGGGGACTGAGCAAGCAGCTGCATGGAGCTTGGTTGCTGGCTGGGGTTAAAGCATGGCACCCCTGTTTACTGGTGCTGATGTGGAATTGTGTATTGATCCCTGTTCACCAAAAGTAAAACAGTTAGACTATAGTGGGAGTGGGGGTGGAGGGGATGGAAAATGAGTGGTGTGCATGCTCCGTCCATTCCAAGGGTGAAAAACAGGTTTTTGATTCACGTGGCCTTCCTACCGCTACTTCTGTGCAAGCATTCTGGCTGAATAAAATAAAGTCAACTAGGCATAGGCATGGGCATGTTATTATAAAAGCTTTTCTAGTCCTTACAACCTCAGTAGGCAAAATGTAAACATTGAGATTTCTTCAGTGAAATATTTCGTGGTCTATTTCAAAAGAAAGTTTTTATAATTGGCTGTTGCCAATGAAATTGGAAAAACAGACAATATTTTGCTAGATAGAATTTTCAAAAATACCTCAATGATTTAGAGTCTGGGATCTGCTCTTCTGTGCAAGCCAGTAAGGTCAAGTACTAAACTGTATGCGTATAATATCTTTAATTGTGTAGTACAGCAAGGTGCCATATCAGTAATATTAATATCATAATTCCATAATGGATCAATATTTTTTCTTGGACTTTTTCACTGTATTTAGTTTTACTTCTCATATTTTATGGTCTTCTTTGTGGGACGCAACATAACACGTACTGTGTTCCTGCAGACTTAGGAATCCCAGTGAGAAATCAAATCTTAAAAATAATAGGTGTGTCTTGCAGGTTATGGTGAACAGTGGTTGTTTTTTGTTGGGTTTTTTTTGGTTTTCATGATGATGAGAAGTGAACCAAACTGGTATAATTTTCGTCTAAAAGAAAATTAAGTTCTGCAAACTGCTCTTGGATCACGTCTGTTGTTCCCATTGATTCCAAGTAGGCTTGACTCAATATTTTGTTTAACTAACTCCTTTACTGAGAGTTAGTCTCTCAGCTTTCTGGATTTCTTTTAATCCATCAGATTTTATATAAGTATAAATGACAACACATACATGACATCATAAAAGTAAGATGGATGACCACAATTTAAGAGCAGCAGAAGGGACTGCTGTATAGCTGTTTTCACTGTTTCTGCAGTTTAAATCGCTTGATATAAACCCCAAAATTGTCCTGGGAAATGAGGCTCCATTCACTGCATCATGCAGCTCTTCACAAAACAAAAGTGTTATTCTGAATATTGCAGTTCTTTGGACAAAACCCCCCCATGTTTTAGCTCTTTACATATTCATTAGGTCAGCTGTTAATATTAATTACCATCACATTTCACACTATTTGGATTCCACAAGAGATTTAGTAGGTCGGATTTGCTTTGGTATACCAGAGACAATGCTTAATTATTATATTTGCTCAGTATTTGATAATTCAGTTTTATTCTTTATAATTATTGCTTCTTAATCCTTTTGTGTTCTTTTTTTTTTTTAATAAACAGTCAGCTATATGACTACTCATCAGAACACTTATACTCCATGTTTTTGTGCTATTTTAATGAAAAATAAGAAATTGGAAATTTCACCTTAAATTGTGAATTTATTCACCCAATAAATTGTAGGAATATTCGCAAAGAGGTATATGTATATTCCTTCTCAGTGCTTACACAAGGCGAAATTATCAGGTATTAAGCCTTAGGTTTCTTTTTGAAATTTAGCCCTGGTCAAAAAGTTTTATCTGAAAACTCTTAATGTCCCACTGAAATAAATTTGTTAAAATCAGTCTACTCTTGGACAACATTATTCTGTATTTGAAAAGCAGGTATTAGTTGTGTGTGTGTGTGTTAACAATTTCTGTCAGGTATAGCATGTACTTTTTGGAAATGCTTGAAGTTTTTTCTAATAAATAATCAACATAAGTTTTCTATTTTTCACAATGATTTCTCTAGCAAAAAGGTGACCTTAGTGTGAAGGATGCAGCCTGAAATATTGTTAGTGTTGTAATAATTAAAAAAATAGATCTCTAGATAATAGATTAGAAAATATAACTTTTGTGCATAACCCTTCACATGGAAAAGTCATTCTCAAAGACTTTAGATGCAGTGTGATGTAAGTTTTAAAAAATAAGGAGGTCATTATGTTTTGCAGATGTTTCAATCAATCCTCAACTATGCAAGGAAACAATAATTTCTGACTTTTTGCTGTTTTGAATGTTGTGTGAAATTTGGAATAATCCTACAAACAGTGCAAATTCAACAGAAAGGCCACTGTATTCTAGATTTAATATTCCCTTATGGATATTATTTGGCTATAAAGATTCTAATGCCTTTCCATACAAAGGATGATGCACTCTAAAAGTTCAGTCTTAACTGTTATTCCACTTTCTCAAGATCAATGTTACTCCAGTTACACGCTTGTAGAGGCGGTAATGTTAAATCTATCATCTTAACTACGTCTTTGTATTCCAAAGCATACTAACATACGTACCATGTAAATACAATAAACACAGTACTACAACGAGTCATTTTACTTTTTTTCCGCCCCTAGATGTTCAATGAATTCGAAATAGAACAACATCAAGAATGTGCTTATGACCACTTGGAAGTGTTTGATGGTGAAAGTGAAAAATCACCAATCCTGGGACGCTTATGTGGCAATAAGATTCCAGATCCTCTTATTGCTACTGGAAACAAAATGTTTCTCCGCTTTATTTCTGATGCATCCGTTCAAAGGAAAGGCTTCCAAGCAACACACTCTACAGGTCAGAAATCAGGATGTGCTTTACTAATAATTTGCCTTCTTTTTTAGTGAAAGATATTCAGATACTTCTTTTATAGGAATAGGATGAGTTCACAGATAAGACAATGTTACAACTGAATCTAATGAAACCATAATGAAACCATAAGCACAGGAAAAGTCTGAGATTGCAGAAAGTATTCTCTAATATTTTAGATGTTTCTTTCTCCCTGTCTCTCTCTCTCTCATAGGTAAGCAATTAAAAGATTTTGAAACAAAGTCTGATAAAAAAAAATGAAAGCGATATTCCTTACGATTCGTGACGTGAGTTCCTAAAAGATTTAGTAGCTTTTCACTGTATTTGTAATGGCAACACTTAACTGGAACATGTGATGCACCTCCATTACTTTCCTGTTCTAACTTAAACAAAAATCTGGGTTTTGTGTAAACAGCTATTACTTTTCTGTAGTTCTAAAAAGGAAAGACAAGCCAAAGAAGAAAAAAACAATACTGAAGGCTTTCTTAGGACCCTTAGAATATAACATCCTTCATATTTACCATTTAATTTTCTTCTTTGACAGAAATCTCTGAAAGCAGTGGTTTGCAATTGTAATTAACAGTTCTTGGGACATTTTCAGTGTACATTTTTTTTTCCCGGCGTTGCTTGGCTTACAGTGGCCCCTAGTGCTGAGTCTCTGAACTGCCAGTGCCTGCTGTAAAACCAGGGGATTTGGAGGTTTTTTGACCTTTGTTTTCATCTTCAACCATAATGTCTGTCTTTACTTTCTAAAGTTCATTCTTATTCATTCTGTATTTGGCAATAAACATTAATGCAGAAAATATTTCATAAATATCTGTACTAGTAGATGAGGTTTAATGACAGGTAACAGTTATTAATAGAAGATAGTAACCAAGGTGACTAGTCACTGTTGTGTAATTTCACATTACCCGGAGTATTTATCACACTGATGTGTAGTGCTCAGATAAAAAAATCCTTATATATCAATACTGGCATTCCTCTCTCTCTCTTTTTTTTTTTCCTTCTGCTTTGTTACAAATAATTCTAAACCTTTAGTAATTTAATTTCCCTTTCAGAGAAAGGCAGTAGACAACAATATATGAACTCTTCACTCTTATGATCTGGGCCTTGAAAGTGAAAAGTTTAGCTACGTGTAATTCATTTTTTTTCCTCGTGGAAAATCTTTTACAAGCATGGCATGTTTTGCCTTCTCTACTGCAGTAACCCTTTCCCTTATATGCAAAATTAGATAAAAGTGACAATAATTAATTTCTTTTTTCTTACCTCCACGTATATAGCTGAAGGTCAGAACTCTTGCTGTCTCATTCTTCTCACTTCAGTTTGCAGAATTGAAGGAGTCAGTATGTGAAAGAAGTTGAACTATATACTCCTTAACCTTTAAAGATTGCAAGTTATGTTATGATTTGCTGGATTTTCCCTCATATCTGCTGAGTTTTATGCGCCTTAATAGGCACAATAGTGCTTTTCTGAGAAACTGTGGAATAAAATCTACCCAGTTTTTAAGAATGTTGTAAAAAATTATAAAGTTTGCCTCCTTAAGAGAGGACATTTATTTCTGTCAGCTGGTGTTGCATGGACTACTCCCTAAGATGAATTTGGAGGTAGCATTTGAATGAGAAACAACTCAGATCTTGGAGTCCTTTCCTGCAGTCTTGAGCCAAACACAGATACTTTGTGAGAATTTTACCTCTGTGCTCTGGACACACAAAGGAACGAAGAGATACCTAACAAATGTATGGACAGTGGATTGTATTCCATTAGCTTGTCTTTTCTAGTAAATAATAATTGATGGTATGCAATGGAAGTAGAAAAGGTGGTGTTTGCTCCTGCATAGTTATGCAGACAGAGAGACTGTGCTGAGGAAGCTGGTCCCTTCACTTTTGACCTGTTGGCAGAACTCACTCAGTAAGACGACTGGTGCCACGTAACAACAGTAAAAGAGTGACTGGATACTATGACCAGTAGTGTCTCTCCTTATGTATTTCTGGCATCTTCATGGTTTAATGGCCTCTTATTCCAGTAGATGCTGTTGATGATGTTGATTTCCCTTCAGAGACACTTTCTGGCTTTAAGTACTATCTAATTTCAAAATTTCCATTTAATATTTCAGAAAACAGGATAAAAATGTGGCAGCACATGAAGGAAAGTTTCAGAAACTAGGTTGGATAGAAAGGCTTCCCTGGGTGGAGAAAAACTTATAAAATGCCATTTTGAAAGTGCAACATAGTTTTAGAAAGAAACTCTATCATATTTTCCTGTCTCAGAAAAGGCATAATTCATCCAGGAGGAATTCATAAAAATGCTCCTGACAAAACATTAAACACCATTGCTCAGGAAGTGATCTGTTTCCCTTAACACAGGGATCTAGTTCCCTTCTGGATAGCCTCATTTATGATGCCTGGCCTCCAGCCACTGTTGCAGGAGGTTGCAGATCTGCTGTAGGTCCTATTTCTATCTGTCAATGCTGGGAGGATGTCTCAGACAAATTTGGGCACCTCAGATGTCATTCAGTTTAGGAGTCTGCCTTGCTTCCAAAATAACTGTAATAATTCAGTATGGCAGTGCTGAATCAAATTTATAATATTGTTTTACTAGTTTGGATGGTTTGGGCTTAAGCTTTTCCCATCTGCCTGGCTTGTTAAACAGGACATTAGTCCTTGATTTGCTCTTAGGTTTTTGGGAAGCCTAAAAATCCTTAGAAAGGGCAGGAAACAAGAGAGGGCTTTTGCTCCTTAGCTGATCTAGAAAAAATCTTTCACCTGAAACTGAAAAACTTTAAAAGTTGGACATATCTCTTTACAGTCAGATGCGTACATCGTGCCTACAGCAGAGCAGCCACACCTGTGCAATGGAAAACTTGATGTGTAGTGCAGTTGGGTTAGTTCTGCTACCATGGTCAAGCAAGTCGCGCTGTGTGGCACTGCTCTGTTCTGTGCCTGTCCCACACATTCTAATGCAGTCCTGCATTGTGAAGGCTGGATGTAGACTTCTGAAACTACAACTTAGACCCGATAAAATTGAAAATTTGACTTGTAATTTCTAAAATCAATACTTCATTCTAAAATATGAGGCTCTAATCCATGAGAGAAGGGCAGGGAAAAGGAAATGGCCATTTTCTGTGGTTGTCAGTATGCCTACAACTTTCCTTTAAGCTCCTCTCCACTGTAGCAAGCAGAAGGAAAAAATGCAGATAGTTCATTAAACATTTTCCTTGTAGCAGCTCTTTGATGTCTGAGGCAGTGAGATGTTCCTACTATTGGCAAGAGTCCAGTTAAAAAAAACCAAAAGCAAAACGTAAAAAAACCCTTCACAAAACACAACAAACAAACCCAAAACACCAAAACACGCCCCCCCCCCCAAGAAAAGGAAGTAAATGAAATCAAGAAAAGGGTAAAAAACCCAATATATTAAAATATCAATGAGAAATAACTGTTTAAACTATCTTATTTGACAATTTTTTGTCATGTGCCCCCACCTGTTCTTTATAAAAAAAAAATTTGAAATTTCAGATTAAACAACAGATCATGCATAATGTATTACTTACATAGTTTATATTTCCTGTTTAGATTCCTTCATTTTTCTTATTAATAAGAAATAAGGATTTGATAATCACCATTATTAATTTCCCAGCTGAAATGTGACTCCTCACAATACAGCATTACAATTGGTCATGTTTGGTGTGGGTGGAGTTCATGACACTGAAGTCAAATTCAAAGTGTCTCTCACCAAAGCTTAGAAATGTTTCAATCTTACAGTTTGCTTCAAGTTATTATAAAATGATCAGTCAATAATATTGACATTTGATAAAAATGCAGATAAAATTATCTTTTATTTATTTATAAAAATTGAATATTAACGTGTGAATCTCAGATTTTTGTTCAAGCTCATTTTCACTTGATGTTTTTATGGGTGCTGTAAGAGATGATTTGTTCTTGATGAGAAACCAAGACGAAATTATGCTGTTTGCATTGAAATTTTTGTACTTGTAAAGCAAAAAAGCCTCCACCCATCTTTTGAAAACGTAATAAACAATGCATTTTTTCCTTTAAGTACAATCTTCCATTTATTTTTTGTTGCATTCTAATAGCACTTTTAATTGGCAAATGCATAACACCTACATATTTAAGTTACTGTAGAAGCTGAATTCATTAGCTGTTTAGGATAGAATGCTTTTAATTATAGCTTCTGAAAATATTTAGAAAGAGTGGAGTCCTAGCTATTGTATATATTTTTAGTTTTTTGTTCCGTGCACTTCAGCAATTTTTGTTCTCCAACAAACTGACTAAATTTATTCAACTGTATTTGAACAGCTTATTCAACTATAGAGTAAAGCTGATTCATATTTAAATATGAACTCTTTGAGCAGTTAGAAACAAGCTCCAAAGCCCCACATCCATTTTGCAGTGGTGTACAAGTAGAGATTTATGCTGAAATAATGGTTTTGGCAGAAGGTAAGGATCTTCTGCCAAAGGCTTGCCTCAAGAGCAGGCTTTCAGCTACAAGACTTTCTCTGGTAGTAGCATCTTTCTCCTGGTCACACTCTTTTGCAGGGAAAAGCCTGTTCATGTCCATGAACTACACAGCAAACAAGGTAGCAACTTGGCAGTCATGCTTAGAATTGAGCTTGCTCTTCAGATGTCACAGTATGGTTAAAGCTGACACTAATGTGAAACATGAGATTTTTGCACTTAATCACTGACTACATGTGTGCTAGAGCTGATGCCCCCCATCACTTGCAAACAGTGTCATTAATACATGTTGAAATGCCACCACTGAAATGTGGATGCCCTACTTACAGCACCTGTTTTGCTGGCCACAGTCACCTCTCAAGTGGCTACACAAAGACTGTCATACCGCTTGAACCACATTCCCTATAGCTTTGGTGTTCCCTGTCTTTGTCTTTCACTTGAAAATGATGAATTATGTTGAAATGTCTCTAGTTATGAAACGGAATTTATGTAAGAAAAACTCAGAACAATGGATTTGTATTCCTACTGGGTAGTATTTCACTCTCAGCTCTTTTGATTAACCTGCTTGTGGCATTAAAATGCACTCAGCCTAAATGAGATTGAGTGTCTATGAAAAAAAACCTCTAATTTGCACCGAATAAGCTTCTTCATGTTTTTTTCCCCCCTCTCTGTTTAGAGTGTGGTGGTCGGTTGAAAGCTGAAACCAAGCCCAAAGATCTGTACTCGCATGCACAGTTTGGTGATAACAACTATCCAGTGCAGGCGGATTGCGACTGGCTTCTGGTGGCAGAGCGTGGCTATCGGGTTGAGTTAATGTTTCAGACTTTCGAGGTTGAAGAAGAGGCAGACTGTGGTTACGATTATGTGGAGCTCTTTGACGGTCATGATAAGACAGGAGTGAGACTTGGTCGATTTTGTGGTTCTGGGGTAAGTAATCGGGTGTAAAAAACCTTTTCTTCTATTTGCATGGCCAAAAAAAAAAAAAAAATTAAAAAGACGGGGCAGAGGAAGGAAAAGCTCAAGAAGGAATGAGGTTCAATTATTACACATTATAATGAAGATTATCTGTTTCAGATTTATATTTTTAATCTAAATTTACAGGCTTGTAGTACAGTCAATCTTTTGAAATATTTTCAACACTCAATCCTTTGAAATATTTTCAACAATAAATATTCTTATCTATTTTTGACCAAAGTATTGTCATATTATGTTAAGCTTTAGGTAGCCGGCAGTGGAGTGTTTATCAGCACTCAGAAATAAGTTAGCAGATTTTTTCCTTACACAGAGAGAAGTGTACCAGTGATAGAAATTATGACATTAAAATTCTTTCAATTTGAATGAAGAAGCCACATTTTACAGTGGGAGGGGCAGCTGGAAAGTATTTATATTATACTCATCTACTACTTCAGTATGATTTTAGGGGAAAAAAGGTGCTCTGAAACTGATGATTAAAATGGGCCTTAAGAAAATTCTGAAATCCTATATGCATCTCTGATATGTTTTAAGTGTGAGACAAGGAGGAAATTGTCCAGGTGACATCCTGAAAGGGATGTATCCTATTTCTACATTCAGAGTTGCATTGGTCTGTCAGCTGCTGGCCTTGTGAAATCTGGTGCAATGATCCCACAAGTCCTCGTGAATTTTTAATATGTACACTCTTTGCCTAGATAAAAGGTTTAAAAGACTCTACATGAGACGGCAGGAGCTCTTAATTAATTGTGTGTCACCTTTTTCAGCCATCATGCTGGACCAAATATCTTGGTCATTCATACAAGTTACCTGTAAACTGGCTTAAATCCTTTTAGAGCATTTTTGAACACTTAAGGAGTTACAAAAGGTGCTTCCACTTGAACTGTAGGGAATGTATTCTAAGGGAAATGCTACAACTGACCCTAAAATCTACTAATTTGCACAAAAAATACTTTTCTTTGCAAGTTGTCATATTTTACAGGTAGGAGGGCAGCAAACTGAAGAATGGCCCAACATTTTTCTTTCTGGAAGTAGGGGTGAAATGGTTGAGTTTTGTTTTCATTGGTTTGATTCTGGTGAGATGTAAATGAATGGCTTCAGATGCCACACAGGAAATACAGACTTAAATAGAAAAGCTATTGAAAGAAAAAATGATCCAAACTGGAGTGAGAAAAAGGTACTATTAGTATACATTATCACCTTATCTACTTCAGAAAGAAAGGTTTAGTAGTTCAGCTGCTGCTTCTGATCAATGTGCTTCAGTAATAAAACAGGACATTATGAGTGCTATGAAGAACAAGATAGAAAATAGACACTGGCATCTGTTATTTATCTAAAT
This sequence comes from Sclerurus mexicanus, assembly GCA_013396755.1. Lineage (NCBI taxonomy): Eukaryota > Metazoa > Chordata > Aves > Passeriformes > Furnariidae > Sclerurus > Sclerurus mexicanus. The sequence continues at coordinate 892,013 of VWZF01001128.1, forward strand.
TTAGAATATTGTATATGGTCCTGCCTAGTCACTTTCTTGACTCCAGCAGAACGAGAGAAGACATCTGTGAAGGGCATAAGAATGAGGAGCTTTGTTTTCTTTGTCTCATGTGAAAAGATTGCAGAGATATTCTATACAAACTGGAGATGTTAAATCGAATTCAAAAAGCAGGATGCCATTTTATTTAGATTTTGAGAAGAGATGTTTTTCAGGTCCAGAGCTCAAGACTGAAACAGGGCACATATTAATATGAAAGCAAAAGGTTATAATACATAACGTCAAAACTTCTGTGACCAGATAAAAGTTCAAACATCATGATTTAAGCTGACCTCCAGTCAGTCTACCTCAAAAAACCCTAGCCTATAATTGAGAACTGGATGACATAGAAGTATTCTCTCTGATGATGGCAGATGGCATCATGTAAGACACAGTGGAATTATAGAATGATGCATAGTAGGAAAAGAGAAATATTTGTGAGGAAAAAAAATTAATGAAAAGGATAAATACACAGAGTGAACAGGTAATTTTTTTTTAAATTTATTTTAGCCACCAGAAGAAATTTATTCAGCCGGGGAAGCTCTTCTACTTCACTTTCACACTGATGATACAATCAACAAGAAAGGATTTCATATACGATACAGAAGTATAAAATATCCAGATAGTGTGCACACCAAAAAATAACAGAAGAACCTCTATGCCAGAAAAGAAGAGTGAGAAAGAAAAAATGCACAGTGAAAAGGAAGGCAGGCATGTCATTTTTTTTCTAAATTGAAGTTATTAGGACAAATGTTTAATATAAGTTCAGTTGAAATGCTGACTTATAAAATCAGAGACTGAAATAAAATAAAAGAAGAAAATCACCTATCCCAGTGGAATAGTAAAGATGATGATGTGCAGGCTTCATACTTGACTGTCACTGCAAAGCTTGTGAAAGGACTTTGTGTGCAGGGAGAATATGAAAGCTTTTGTTCATGGTTTGACATTTGCTAGAACTGTGTGCAAATTCAATCAGTTGCATTCAGGGGAAGTGACCCTGTAGACCATTCTTCCTTCTGATAATTGTATGGTGTCTGGGAGGAAAAAAAAGCTCTTTTAGGTCACACACTCAAAATACTGTCCTTCTATCTAGTCGCTTTGACTTTGTATCCTGCATACAGTGTGTACAAAGACTTGAAAGAAGATTTGAAATGGGAAGGTCGTCCCGCATTGTTCTGTATTTTTTACAAATTCATCTGTTATCAGTGTTTTGAAACTGGAAAATCCTACTTCTGAAACATAACTGATCTATAGAGTATTTTGTTTTACTAATAACTGAGAAGTCTGAACTGTTACATCAGTCATCACTAGTTGACTGAATTTGAAGAGTTAAGCATCTGAAAATGCTTGGTTTACTGGTTCAGTAAGCTATTTCTGATGATGTGCTCTTATTTTGCACTGAACATAGAAAGAGACTGAGTTGAAAACCTGTCCTGAATCAAAATCAGTATTCATGAGAAAGAAAAATAATCAAGGATCATCGGAAACTCCTCCTACTGAATTTGTTTTCAGCAGTACATTTGAAAACACTGCTAAGCTTTATTTCTTCAGACCTTTTTATGAATGAGCAATTTGCCTGGTTTAGTTACTCAGAAATGAAGCTGTAGTAGTATCCAAGAGGGAAGTTTCCTAAAGATGTTTCTTTTTTTTCTGAAAGTAAGTGTATCCTTGATGGTGAAAAAGCGAAACAAAACAGCAGACCCAGGATTTGTTTGATATCAAGAGTGAATTCCTATGGTGCTATTCCATGAACATTAAAAACAAAAACAAACGAAGAAGTTTTAGACTTTTGAGCCAACAATTTGCAGATCATGAATGTCTCACTATACCTGGCTGCATCTGGAGAAGGAAGGCTTTACTGCTCCAAGGGAAAGTGGGTTGCAATGGCATCGCGATTCCCGTGGAACAACTACTACTATTGCCTTAGAATCCTTGCACACAATCAGACAGCTCTTCCTGTAGATACACCTCTAATTTGATAAATAATTTGACAACTTGGTCATCTTAGAGTACACTAACAAAAGGATCTTCAAGCAAAAGCCCCGTCTGCAGAGCGAGATCATCTGCTGTAAATACAGTGACCTGCTTTTGATGTAGAGATATGTTACGTTTAGAACTGAGATATTCTGTGTGCTTTAGGCCATACATGACTTTAGTCATAATGTATATGCATCATGTAAGTATTGTATGAATGAGTGTTCCAGGGGAGTGAGAGGTATTGTATGGGTGAAAATGGAATTGTTTCTTTATGTGCCAAGTTCTATCAGGACCCTGTTTGACTGTAGCAACTTTTCTTTAAAGGCTTCACAGACAGATAACAAGAACTTCTAGTTGGCAAGAATCAAGTTTAAATGAAGTATTATGTTTCACCTACAGGAAATATTATTTTGATATCCTTTGATGTAAGTTGCTACTCAGATTAGCCTAGTTTTTGTTTCCTTACTATGAACATACATTGGCACTAATAAATCTGATCTTTTTTTATAAAAATAAAAACCAAATATCTGTATAGGTGTCTTTGGTTGTTTTACAGAACTACTACTGCTGATATATGCTTTCCTTTCTAGACAGCTGATATGTGTGAAGTTCAAAAACTTCCTAATTTCTCTCCACTGTCTTTTTGGTTCATTTTTCACAGTGTTTGCACAAGAAATGAACCACAAACATTTTCTCCAAGGTCTTTTACTACAAAATTCAGCAGAAATATTACTATAGTTAAAAAAATAAAATGTGTATTCTTAATATTTTTACATACTTTATCAGCTGGTGGAATTCCAATGCTTGAAATTCTGACTGGAAAAGCAAGCAGAAGCTGCCTCTCCCTGGTATAGTTAGCCAAAAATAGTTGGGAAAGGCTGAGGCTGAGAGCAAAAGCATGTTATCTTTTTTTCCACTTCGCTGTTCCACTGTCCCCTTAATATTATCTCTCTTCTGTTTAGTAAACAAAATATTTTACGTCTTCCTTATCTCTAAATTTGGCTTTCTTATTCCCCTCAGGGTTACTTTAAAAATCATATGGTTGAGCCAAAATCATTATTTTTGGGAAGGGATGTTTTTATTGTTGATTCATACAGGTCCCTGTATAAATCCCACTGTCTCAGGTTAAGTAGTGCAACTGGAGTGGTTGGAGAAGACCTTAGACTGGGTAAACTGAGGGCAACAAGATATATTTCCAAAACCCTGTGGAATGTGATTCTTTACGGTCAGTGCTTTTGAGCACTGCACGTCTGGGATTATTTCACATGGAATACGTAGAACCGAGAAGAGAGTAGTTCAGAAACTTTGAATACAAAGTTTGATTTTATTTCTCTTAATTGCTTATTCCTTTGTAGATCCCATGTGCTTAAGAGTGGTGAAAATGCAGGAGGAGTTCTTAATAATTATCTTGATGATAAATGGACCATATGGATCATATCTTTGCATTGGCCACGATCCTAGTCAGTGCTTCATGGTGCTATCAGATGCTATTAAAAACAGCTATTTACAAGTCTTAGGAGTTTTTTCCTGATTTAAATAAAATGATGTCTGTAATGAATTCCTCATTTAGGGGAAGTAACTAAAAATAAAAAAAAAATTGGTTTTTGAAAAAGTGAAAAATTATGTGGATTAACTAAAAAAATCTTTAAAATGGATAAATTTGTTCACAACATATTCATTAAAGATTTTGCCTTTTGTTCAACAGTCAACCAAAAAGACATAAAATTTAATGGACTAGAGTTCCAGCTTTGAGACCTAGTTACAGTGCATTTACTGGTAACATTCCAAGCAGGGTGAAGATGATACTTACTTATTCTGCTTCCTATTTGGCAAAAACTTTTTTGACTGTGGCAAAACTGGTGTATTTAAATTACTTTTTCTGAAGCATAGAACAAAGTTTTCTTTTCAGCTACATAAAGAGCCTCTGACATATGCTGAATATTATTCTTCAATGTTGTTGAATTCAGCATAAAGTGTTGTGTTGATCGAATATGCTGGTTCTGTGTGGCTGACTGGCTCTTGGAGAATTTAACTCTGTAGCAGGCCAATTTTTTTGATCCATATCATGCTCAGATAAGAGCGAATGTATGTTTGTGAGAGGCTTTCCTTCTGTCCTTTAAAAAAAATAGGAAAAGTGAAAAAAAAACAAAAATGTGAGTGAAAGTTAGTTAAAATGGTTGTCTTACATAGGAGCTTTGAAGGTCAAACTGAGGTGAACAAAGCAAGATAGGTGCACATAGCAGATATTGTGTTCTTTGCTTGCCTTTTCAAGTCTACAACATATTTGAGTAATCTTGCCTTGCTTTGAGACCCATGAAACAGAGAGTTGACTTAAGCATGGTTGAGAGCCAGATCGGATCCTTAACACAGTATTGCAACATTACTTTTTCATTTAAAGCAGATTGCTTTTGAACCTCTGTAAAAATTAGATTGATTGGGTGGAAGCTTTATCCACCTGGGGAATAAGTTTTGCAATTTTGCTATGTTTACAGGGGTGCAAGTGGCACACATTTTTTATAACAGAGGAAATTGTTGTTGACCTCACAGGCTGTGTGCTGTGCTAACACTAGCTGTGTGCTGCACCACCATAGTGTGTGGTCACTGTCGAGGCACAATGAAACTTTTTTTATGTTTTTAAACGGTCCTGTTCTGCCAAAATTTGCAGATCTCAGAGTTAGGGAGCTGGTATGGGTATATAATTCCAGGAAAGTATAAAGTCTGAAAATAGACCTGGCTGGTAACCAGAGGGGAATTTTATTTTGACTTCAGGTTTTATATTGGGTCCAAATGAATAATAGGAGGGGATAAGTTATATCACGTTAGCATATATCACATTAACATGTGATCATACAGATTGACACAACCTTATCGAAGGACTTGCTCTGATTTTGATTTTATCACTGTTGATTATGATTCAATTATTCAAAAAATTATTCAAAAAAAGACGAGCCAGAACAAATAAAATGCCTGGAAAAATCTAAAGATACCACAGATACAACTACATTACATTAAAAAAAAAAATATATATAGTCTCCAAAGTCAACACTGCTGCTGATATTTTTTCAATGCATGCTTCATATTCTTTAAAAATGTTTTATTCTGTATTGCCTTCATTCATGTGAAGGAACACTTAGATGATTAAGTACATTGGTTAGTGAGTTTTTCAAGCAGAGAACTGAAGACAACCTAAAAAATTACTTGCTTTGGTCCCCAATGATGTATATCCAGAGTAACTACTTGTTTGTGAGAGGGAGTAACACTGGGCTATAGCTCTTTCAGATTGAGATTGTTTCCCCTCTAACATTCCCAATTATTTTTCTCTAAGCTGACTACTTGGGACAACATTTTAATATTATTCTTCATGATCTAATTCAATTAATCAAAATAAGAGGCAACTGCTTAATACTGTTATTTCATGGGATCAGACTGAATGAAATCTGACTAAAACAAAAAGAACAAAGGAAAATGCACTTTGCAAGTTATTAGCAAATGTTCTTATTTCCCCTGGTTTCTCATTCTGAGTTCACAAAGGAAACAAGCTGTGGCAGTTGCAAAAAAAGTATTTAGGGTATAGTGGTTTTTAGTGGTTTTGGATTAACAGTGAAAGGAAACATTAGCAAGGCTCAAGTGTCTCTGTTTTGATCCTTCCCTTCATTGTTTTCTCTCATGTTTTTTATTTGTAACCTATCATATCTCATCCAAATCCAAGATTTAGTGATAATTTATATACATATATATAAAATCTGATTTATATATATATAAATATCTAATTTATATTATAGTTTTATATATATAATTTTATATATATAAAAAATATAGATATGTCAGATTTTGTGTGTGTGTGTCTTCAGTGACCTTCAGATATAATTCTTCCTGTGTTGTTGGGACTTCTGAAAAGGATCATTGAATTTATGCATATATGTTAGAGTGTGTTAACCACATGATAGCAACAACTAGAATAAAAGTAATACTAATAATCATTAGGAATGTAAAGTATTTTAAAGCATGCTCAATGACCTTTCTCTCCCTCCATAGTAATGGTAGAATTGGTGCTTTCTAGGCACATGTCAGGTAAGTGGCCACACAATGAAATACAATGAAGGGAAGTTATGATGAAAAAGGAAAAATGAAAAGCACATTTTGGTTCTCATACAGCATGTGATTCTCACAGAGTAGAGTGAGATTTTTTGAAGCATGTTACAAGGATATATGTAGGGTAAAAAAAGTTACTTTGAACAATGCAATATTTAACCTGAATGTCAGAAGACCTCTTCAGTATTAGACACTGAATAGTTTCCAAGGGATGATAGTCCTGTCTCTCAAATATCAGGAACCATATTGCAGAGAAATTTGCCTAATGGAGAAAGGGCAATATACAAAGGTGCCTTTCAGTTAAGAAACTCTCTACTCAAATTTGTCCAAATCATTTGCTATCTGTTCAATGAATTTAATAGTAATAGCAATACACTTTTGTAACTGAAAGAACTGCAGCTAGTGAAGACAAAATCACTTCTATTAAAATAGATAGGAATCTGGGCATTTTGAGTCAAAATTCTAAAGTAGAATCTTAATATATAGCAACTGTTGACAGTTGTTGAGATGCTTTTATTAAGTCGGTGTTCTGAAGAGCTGCATGGACAAAAGCTGACTTCTTAGAGATATCTTAGGATATTAATATGGTTGCTTGTTTTACATTTTTGCTATCTTTTTTGGATGGTTGTGATACAAACAATTTTCATTAGTAAAATCCTTAGCCTTGGCTGTGTTGTATAGGAAGGCTACATGGAGATGAAAATCACAGAATCGGCTGAGTTGGAAGGGACCCACAAGGATCATCAAGTCCAGCTCTTAGTGCTGCCCAGCACCATCCCCAAGAGTCATACCATGTGCCTGAGAGTATCATCCAAGCAGTTCTTGAACTCTGTCAGGCTTGGTGCTGTGACCACTTTCCTGGGGATCCTGTTCTAGTGCCCAACCACCCTCTGGGTGAAGAACCTTTATCTAATATCCAATCTGAACTTTCCCTGACACAACTTCATGCCATTCCCTTGGGTCCTGTCCCTGGTAACCACAGAGAAGAGATCAGTGCCTGCCCCTCATCTTCCTCTCATGAGGAAGTTGTAACTGCAATGAGGTCTCCCCTCAGTCTCCTCTTCTCCAGGCTGAACAGACCAAGTGCCTTCAGCTGCTCCTCATACGGCTTCCCTTCAAGGCCCTTCACCATCTCCATTGCCCTCCTCTGGACACTCTCTGAGAGCTTAATATCCTTCTTATATTGTGGCACCCAAAACTGCACATAATATTCCAGGTTTATATCCAGATAACATTTATACTATAATGCACCTAAAATCCTGCAGTATCCTCATGGAAGCATGCTTTTCGGATGGTTGTCACATTGCGGGAGAGCAGCAAAGAATGCTGGACTAGCTGCAGCTCTAGAACATAAAAAGTTATTTTATCTTTCTAAATCCAATAAGCCATGAGAAGAGACCGGAATATGCAGTACTTCCCCCTTATGGATTCTAACTTATTTTCTTTCTATTTTCTTTAGTTTGAAACAAAGACTATTACTGATTAATGTAATTAGTTACTTAAAATTCTCATTGTTACGATGTCAGCAAAGGCAATGATATAGTGAAGACACTGAATAAAACATCTTTGGAGTATTTCTAGATAATCACAGTAGTAATTCAACTTTTGTCCTTTTAATGTGAATATTCTTTGAGATTGCTACATCATTGACATAATATTTTTTAAAATGTGCATTTTACAGTAGATAAATCCTAAATTTTCTTATTCACTTTGATCTGTAGAAACATAAAAATATGTTAGTGTTAATCTGAGCTTACAACTGTTTAAAAAATGGGCTGATCCATTATACCTTTGAGAGGAATTTTTGGGGGGTTTTTTTGTTTTTTTTTTAATGCTATAAAAGAGGATGTTGACATTTGGGAAATTTACTGAGTGCTAAATGAACTTAGAGTGTGGAAACCTACTAGAATGCAGGGAGGGCAGCTCCCAGTGTTGTTTACAGAAAATATGACTCTCAAATGCTCTGTTGCAAAGGGCATGTCAGTATTATGCTTATGTATAATCACAGTGGAAGTTCTGCTGAGAATGTTTCAAAATATTTTTATTATCCTAGAATTTCCCTGTGAAAAAAGTAGGTGAACTCCATGAAATGTTTGGGTTGAATGATACAAATTAAATGCCACAAGGTATCACACACTTTTATCTTGTCACAGTTCCAAACATCCACTGAGAATATGCTATTCTGGAATGCAACACAAAATTTTCCACAGCAATTTTATATTAAAAAATCATTGATGTGTTTCTCTTCTAACAATTTTATTTATGTTTTTACTGTTTTATTCAACCCACATTTTGCTAATTTTGCTCTCTATAGAATCTTACACTTGGATATTGCAAACTTCTCTAAACAACCAGTATTTCATATTTGAGGATATTTCAGCTGCTAATGTTAATTTAGTAAAATGGATAAAGACAATTTTATACATGGTATCAGTCATTAAACAAAATCATTTCAGTCTGCAAGCCATTATTGAGAAAACCTAATGCTTTTCAGAAGTGGAGGAAACATTCTGTGTTTGCTTTTGGGGTTATCTATAATTACAACGAAAAATGTATATAAGAATTGCAAACAGAACTGAAGGAACATTAGATTCTAGGGGATGACAAGTAGTGTTTAAATATTAGAGCTCTAAGGAAGTTTTAAGGTAAGATATTTTTTGGTATGCAATAATACCTAGAGGAAAATTTCAGAAAGCCTAGTGAAAATATTTATTCTAATGAGAAAACTATTATGAACAAAGATCAGGGTGTCTGATTTTTATTCTATTTTACTCTAGGGGAAACATTGATTCTGAGTCTTTCTTGGTGTTGGTTTGGCAGAACTAGGAGTGAGAGGCTATTGGGTTTGCCTTTCCAAAAAGGTCCATGGTCTTAGGATCTCCTTTCCCCCTTGAAAAGACAATTGGTAATCCCTGAAGCTGCTGTATTTTACCCAAGGAATTTGGATTTGTTTGTGGATTTAGTGTGCATCAGTGAAAGCAATAGAGAAAATACGTAGAAATATAAATTGGATTAAAATTGTTTATTTTATATTGAGGAGTGCTGAGCCAAAGTCAACTGGTAACAAAGAGATTTGTCAGAAGTAAGATTATATACGTGCAATTGCCTCTCTTCCTTTTCTTGAGCATAGTTTATATTCTGTCTTTTGTGGGAAGCCACATATTAACTGCTTTTATTTAAAATATGAAAGTAAATGGCCTTGCAAGGGTAAGGTTGAGAAAAACAGTTTTTGAATCTCTAAGCTTCCATTGCTGAATTAAATATGATGGTGTTACTGCTTCTGCATGCAAGAGAAAGGCTTTTTTTTGTTTTTTTTCTGATTTTGCTTTTAGTCATGATCTTCACAGCTATAAGATTGCAGAAAATATCCCAAATGTATCCTTTAAAATATCTTCTTCTGTGTGAAGCTGTTGAGTGAAGAACAGCTGTTTGCATCCTAAGTGAGACTGATTGTTTCAAGTGAAAAATAGTCTCTGGAAATAGTGTTCAAATGAAAAATGTACATTATTGCCAACATCTTCAGAGCTTGACGTTCCTTCAAAAAAGAGGGATACAGTTGCCTGTTATGGCACTTCATTAAATACTTTGCTCTGATACAAACCACCTGAGGAATACCTCAGAATTTTTTGTTGTTTGCCACTTCATTTATTCAAATATGTAAGAAATACAGTGCAAATCAGACTTGAGTTCATAGCAAAATTTGTGTTGGAGTAAGATCAGGAGTGCATATTGAAATGGATCCCTGGCATGAACAGCAGAGTTCTGAAAGAGACCTACAGTTACCCCAGCCTACATTCACATCTTGCTTGCTTTGTATTTTGTCCTATTTCTTCACTGAATTAAATTCCTACCCACAAAATCATTTATCAAGATGCTTTCTAAACTTGGTTTCATCTTTCCCACTGGAAATTTCTTTTGAGTCAAATGATCTCTTCTAGACAATTACAATTAACTGCTCTTTAATTAGGCATGAGAAACAGAGAGACTTTGTTTATAGTCTTTATAGCTAAACCTTAGTGGCTAACATGGCATGGTTTTCAACATTGTTTCCTTTGATTATTCCCTTATGGACTCTGAAATAAACTGTGAGTGCTTTGAAGAGGGTATGTTGGATTGACTGAATAAGAGTGAGCTTTATATTGGTTAGCTGGTTTCTCTTATTTCATTAACATGCAGAAGTTTCCACTCTATTCCTACATGTCCCAAACATACTTTAGTGCAAGAGTAACTCACCAATATTTCATTCTCTAGAACGCTCCTGCCATTGCACGCACAACAGTACAGGTTGCAAAGGGGCAGTCTCACTATCTTGTTTATAGAATAAAAGCTCAAATATATAATTTGAAGATGCTAGTGTGCAAGTGACTGACGTGCCTGAATGTTCTTTTAATGCTTTCTTACTCAAATTCATCATGCTATGCCTTGAGGGTCAAGATTATGTCTCCTTCTATGACGAGGTGGCTTGCTTGGTGGACAAGGAAAATGCTGTCGAGGTTGTCCACCTGGACTTTAGTAAAGCCTTTGACACTGTCTCCCACAACATTCTCTTAGGGAAAATCTTTGCTCAGGGCTTGGGTGGGTGCACTGTCTTCCAAGTATAAAACTAGCTGGATGGCGAAGCCCAGAGGGTGGTGGTAAATTGAGTTAAATTCAGTTGGTGGCCAGTCACAAGTGATGTTCCCCATGGCTCAGTATTAGGGCCAGCCCTGTTTAATATCATTATCAATGGTACAGATGAGGGGATCAAGTACACCCTCAGTCAGTTTGCAGGTGACACCATGTTGGGTTACTGGCTGCTGGAGAGTTGTTAGGGTTGTCTACAGAAGGATCTGGACAGGCTGGATCAATGGGCTGAAGCCAGTTGTATGAGGTTCGACAGGGTCACAAAGAACCCCAAGCAGTGCTACAGGCTGGGTGGAGAGTGACTTAAAAGCTGCCTGACAGAAAAGGTCTTGGGGGTGCTGGTCAACAGCTGACTGAAAATGAGCCAGCAGTGTGCCCAGGTGACTGAAAAGGCCAATGACATCCTGGCGTCATCAGAAATATTCTTGAAATTGTCATTACACATTTGACAAGTACAAGGTGTTATAAACATGTCAATCTGTTCCCAGTGGAATTTGATGGGTAATTTACCCTGGCTCAACTTATGTAAGTATAATTAAATACACACTTCCCATGTTCATTACCTCAGATTATTTATATTTGATTTTGGTTTTATTTAATTATCTTATTTTAGGCAATTTGTCAGCTGTTTACTTCAGTTTAATTCTGAGAAATATTTCACATTTCTGACAGCTTAGACTGTTTTTTGAACATGGAGATTGTCTACTTCCTGTACTGAGTTCTGCCTTCATGTTCTTTGGTCAGGAGTTTCTACCTGGAAATGAGCATATATTGAGCATTACCCATTTAAGTACAGTACATTTGGACCAAAAGGAATCTCCATTAAGACATTATTCTAGGCAAACCGATGAATCAAACAATATATCTAATGGCAGAGTCTTCAGTCACCAGAGTGTGACTAAAAATACTCAAAAATTAAAGAACAGGACCTATAGCTTCTTAATCTGGTACTTTTCTGTTGTAAAGAACAAATGAATGGTAGGATAAAACTGAGACTGAGAAAAACATTGTTGTGGTTTTGGCTGTAATAGAGTTCATTTTCTTCCCAGTAGCTGGTATGGAACTGGGTTTTGGATTTGTCTGTAAACAGTGCTGTTGACGCAGGGGTGTTTTTGTTATTGCTAAGCAGTGCTTTCACAGATCCCAGGCCTTCTCCTCACCCCACCCCACCAGTGAGGAGGCTGAAGGTGCACATGGAGTTGAGGGGTGACAAAGCTGGAACAGCTGATCCCAACTAACCACAGGAATACACCATACCATAAGACATCATACTCAACAGTAAAAGCTAGGAGGAGGAAGGGGTGGACGTTCAGAGTGATGGCTTTTGTCTTCCTGTTATGTCATTGTTATGTGTGATGGAGCCTGGTTTTCCCAGAGATAGCTTAATGTCTGCCTGCCTGATGCTTAGTTGCCAGCTGGAGTTAGATCAAGACAATGTTTTACTGGTTTGTCTAGATCTACGTGCAAACAAAGAACCGGAACAGTTAAATCATGACCAGGAAGATGGCAGAGTACATCACCTTCAAATGCTGTGTACTTCTGTGACTGTAGCAGAGGATGATAGTTGCCACAGTCAACTAAGGAAGGAATAGCTCCAGTGCTGGAGGATTGATAAAATCAAGCAGTGAGGAATAAATATTAAATTCTGCACCAAGGGAGCATTTCAGGGAAATTAGAGATGGAAATAACAGTTGTGGCTAAATACTCCAAAAAAGCTGCAGTGACATTTATGGAGGTAAAAACATTTCATTGAAGTTTATTTAAATGTCAGGAATGCTGTTACTTTCCCCATTTTTCTATTGATCATAGTATATCACCTAACTGCTTTTGGCTTGGTTTGGTAGATGAATGGCAAAGCTTTCCAGATTTGAAACAAATTCTATGATCATATTTTTTTTCTGTACAGAATGGATTTATTGCTTTTTACCTTATTTTATGGAGTCTACAAACTACAGCACTCTTCTCATGGCCTGTGCCAGGACCATGTGTCATTTATTTGGGATCACATGATCAACATGGATAAGCTCTAGTCTGATTTATAGAGCGAATTATTGCTGTTAATAAGGATCAGATTTCTACAGTAACTTTATTTCTGTATACCAAAGCAGAGTCTAATAGCCATATCCAGTCAATCTGTGTTTTTCCAAGGTCTGTTTTACATCCTACAACCCTATCCAAAATACCTGTAATGGGAATCTAAAAAAAAAAAAAAGTTATTAATTAAAACTTGAAAAATATTTGTTCCCAAAGTGACTAAAAATAACATTACTATGTGCTGCAAATACATAAATAACAAAGATGATACAACATTTTGTGCTGAAATATTATTAATTTTTTTATTTTTCTGTGTGGTGGATTTAACCCAAAGGTCATGTGGAATTTTGAATTTTTTTTTCCTTCACAAGACAATTCTTGTCCCAGAATAGATAGACACACATACAAAAATGGGAAAACGCAGTCTTTGGGACACCTGTGGAAATCAGAAATGCAACAATGCCTTCCATTGGATTTCTGTATTTGTAAAATAAATATATTTATAATATAATAATACTATACTAAATTATAAAATAAATCACCAGCAGCTTTTCTTTGGAGTTTAGTTTGGCAAATATCTAACAAGAAATTGCTTTATGTGCTTCTCCACATTTGTCTTTAAAGCTTCTATCAGAAGGGAAAGCAATTATGTCTGTTTGTATGCAGAGAGATCTAAAGGAAAAACAAGTAGCCGTGTGCTTTGGAGAGTGGTTCGAGGTTTCAAACTTTATTTCCTAGCAGGCAAAATTTCAGGAGTATTTTCTTTTGATTTTCTATGTTTAAGTCTATCAGTTCACGTTTTCCCCAAAATGCAGTTTATCCATTCATATCACCAGAAGCAAAAATATTTCTCCTACCGGGAGTCAATCTATCTTTCCTCCAATTTTAGTTGCATACAGTTTTCAAGGAAGACATATCTTTATCTGAAGTGCATTTTTTTTCTAATCTAAATTTAGAACACATTATGATCTAATAATTTACTTTTCTTCTTTCTTAGATATTCATTTAATCTGAAGATTTATTACTGTTATGTCTTTTATTCTTAAGCTTACACTTAACTTGAACTGAAAAAGGTCTTCTGTTTTTCTCATTTCCTTTAAATTCAAAGATAGTCCATATTTCTTAGGACTCTAGTTCCTTATTTATCTGTCTGTCAATCATTGTGTCTCTTTGGACCACTAGGAAATCAGGTCTTTTTAGTTCTCTGAACAGCTAAAGTAATGAAGTTCTGTTCTGGGGTTGTGCAGGTCAGAATTTGACCCTTGCAGTTTATCACCCAATATCCTTCCGGAATGAAAAGACTTTAGCACCATTTATCTACTTATTTTTAACACCCAGATCAAAGCCAATAGAAGACATCTCTGAAATTTAATGTAACCCTGAAGTCCTAAAGGAAAAAAGGTGGTAAGTAATTTGCAGAAAGCACTTATAAATACACTAGGAGACTCAAGGTAAAATATATTCTTAACGGAGACAATAATCTTTTGTGTGAAGGAACTCTTCACCTCCTTTTTCTCATTCCCATACAATTCCTTAAATATGTGTTTAAACAAGTGCTATTGCTACACATAGACAGGGTGTTGAAGTGGTCTTGAGGCATCAGCAATGTGGAAGAATAAGACTGAGGTGGGTTGTTGAAGTCCACCATCACTAATGGGAAAGTAAGAAGTTGTCATTAAGCAGTTGCAATGGTTTGCAGTTCTTGTTCAAACACTGCACTTGTTTACTGGCTCTTCTGCTATAAGTTTTGGGTTGGGTTTTATTTGGTTTGGTTTGATTTTTTTTTTTTTTAAGAGAGAGAGTAGCTGTGTATTGCCTGTATTATGTTGGATGCAAGTGAATGGCATTGATTTAGCCTTGAACTCCCCTTCTCTTCGTCATGCCCTGGGTTGCAGCCATGCAAAGCTGAAAACAAAGAGGAACTTCATGTGGTTTGGCTAAGCAGCATTTCCTCAGTTTCTTGCTGTCTTTCTGCATCTGGCACACATAAAAACCACGTACTTCTACACTATAGCCATTGTTTGGGTCCCAGCAACCTGTCAGGAAAAGGACTAGAAGGTACAACCCCTACCCTTTCCCTAAATCACTACCTACAACAGTGCATTTGGAAGTAAAGACAAGTCATCTCCCAGCGAGGGAAGGGATTTGAATGGTCATATGGTAAGGATCCAAAGGGCTGTGTGGCTCAGTCCATGTAGGGAATTGGCAACTTCAGTCAAAATCCTTTGTCAAAATAAAGTGAAAGCCAACAATATTTCTTTCCAGGCTGCTGACCTGTACATTATAATCCAATTTAAGGAATTTGAATTTCTAGAAGGATTTATGGTTGTATCGCACCTTTGTTTGCTTTAATGTCCTGAGATATTGAATTTGTACCAATGAATTGCAATTTGCTATCATTTAAAGTGGTAGGTGAAGTGAGTTGTCTGCTGGTTTCTGTATGTTAGTTTAGCATCTAAATAGACTCTTTTCTCTTTAGGATCACATTGCATATTTGATGCCCAGTATAAAGAGGTGTTTTTGTTCCCACATTCCTGCTTGTGAGAAATTACTCCCTTTTTACTCTGATGAGGAAGATGATGAGCTATCAAATGGATTAACCTTCATTTTAATGTCATTTCCACCTTGTCCTTTGGACTCTAATGACTACAGGAAAGGGATCCTCAATTCTGCTGGCCAGTGGCCTGTGGGGCTGGTTCTGCTGATTTTTTTGGATGCATATGAAAGGAAGAGAGAGAATCATGAATCACATTCCCACAGGAAGAGGCAAATCAATTACAAGACTCCAGGACACCAGTTACTGAATTAAACATCTGTTTACACCTACACACAAAGGAGCAACCTTGGCTCATGTTTGTACAGGGTCAGGGTAGGAAGATAGTTGATTTTCTCCTGGAGCATGAGAGGAACAACTGAACATAACTAGTGTTCTGGCTGGATATTCTGTTTGAATGTGGGGAGAGAAAGGGGAAAGTCTTGCCAGGAAAAAGTAGTGATATAAAGTAAGGATTAAGCTGTTTAAGAGTGTTCCTCTTTTTGAAAGAACTAAGAATGTCAGCACAGATAAACCTTGGTGCACTGTTGTTGCCTCCTAAGGCAAATTGTTTTCACCATCCTAGTGAAGCACTCTCCACTCTTTCTAATATCTTCCCTCCTTTGATGCCTCAAAGCATCCTACACTACCACTCATTAAACAGAAATACCTTTCAGAAACTGCTTTTGTTTTTTGGCCCTACTCCCAGGCAAAGTGAAAATTAGAAAAAGATATGGAATGATAGAGATCTACTTGAGATTGTTTTCACCTGGAAGGTGTTGATGACCACAGCTGCCAAATAGTTGTTGCTCTTGTTTCTGTTGCAGATTGCTCTCAAAGTATAAAAAGTATTTGTCTTTACAAAGCAGTTGAGTAACTTGTGTAACGATGGACTACGCCAATCTTCTCCCTACTAGTGCACTCTGCCAACAGGAATTGCTCTTTTGACATGTCACCCTTAAAGAAAATACAAGTCTTCATATCACCTTCGCATTCTGTAGCACAGTGACAGGCAATATCCTTGCATTCTTCTTGACCAGGTGAGCCAAAGGACAGCTACCAACATGGATGGCATCTAATGAGCCATAATTCCACTACAATGCTTCAAAAGATGTGGCCAGCCTACTGTACTAGCATCCATAAGGTCCTGCTTCCTTCCCCAGATTCATCCAGCAACCTGCAAATCAGGTGGGTCACTCTGAAATCCCAACATTTCTGCTTTAGCTTTTTATTGTCATCTTTTCTCATGCTTCATGAACACATCCTTTAAGAAGAAACATTTCTGGAAGCATCTCTATTTCCCTCTGTTATGTGACAGTAGTGCTGTTTATCAGCTCTTCCACACCCTCTTCCTGAATCATACAAGCAGTGCCTTGGTAATCAGGCAACATTTATTGTGTTTCCCATGCTGATTTAAGTAAGTAAGAAGATACTTAGTAAAGAAGAGACTCATATTTTGTAGCTTTTTGAAGCAAGGCAGAAGAGATTTTTTTGGTACATAAATGCCATATACGTCATAAAACCCCTGCTCAGTCATTTACAGTTTGTTGTATGCGGATTATGCCAAAGGAGTTAGTGAAGGCATCTAAGTAAAATGAGTTCACATGTGCTAATCAGCAGACTCCATATACGAATTTGCCAGAATCCCATCTCCATGGAAATTGTTTTTATGAAGCAATTTTCATTTATCTAAGAAAAATACTCAGGCTACCTATATATGGCAAAGTAATTAAGAACTATTGTGCGAAAGACTCAGGTCATCTTCACAGAATATGGCCATAAACACAGCATGGCTACAACCCAGACTGGTTAACAGTGTCATGGGTTTCTCTGATTAGGGTATTTTTTTTTTTTTTTAATAAGAGGAAGATTGGCTTCTGTTGGAAGCCTCTAGAAGTTTCTCTCCATCCTATAGAGCAGAGCCAATGAGGGCCAGCTCCGAGGAAAACTTCCTGCTTTTGAACCATTAAGTTACGCCCCTGCGTGAAAACGTATTTAAGAAGTTGTTGTGCGGTTAGAAACTGGCAGCCATGGATTAACAACATCACAATGCAGACATCAAGGTCAGTGCAGGAGGAGAAGAGGAGAAGGAGGGGGAGGGACCCCAAGGATCAGGGAGAGGACTTAAAACTATTATTCCNACATGGACAGACCGAGGGGTGGGGGTGTAAAAGTGTTTCTAACCTGTTTCTAGTTCTTATTTTTAGTTTTAGTTTGTTAGTAATAAATTTAAGCATTATTGTAAGTTCTGCTTTGCCCGTGGCAAAAGCTCCTCTTTTGGTTGTTATCTCTAGCCGTAAATTCCTAGCTGGTTTTTTTCCCCTTCCCTCTGGAAGGAGAAAAGTAGGGGGGAGAAAGGCCTTGAAACAGTTTTGCTGGACACCAGGCATTTATCCAGGGTCAAACCACCACAAACAGCCTCAGAAGAGCAAAGTCATTATGAAGCCACAATCTAATATGCTCCTTATTCATATTCAGAAGGCCACAATTCTTGGTGTTTTTTTATAGCTAGAGGCCACCATTCAGTCCTCAGACTCCATCAAAACCACTAAAGATTTGCATTTCTTATGTCTATGAGAGAGAAAGCAAACTGATTGGGAGGGAGGAAGCTTGAGGAGAACAGTGGGTGGTTTTAGTCTGTTACTCTGATCTTTGCATTTTATTTTCTTCCTGACAACAGGCTGTTTTTCTAGTAGGCCTGCAGTATTGCAGTTAGATACCTGAGCAGTGACTGAACCTCATGACTGACCTTCTTACTGTGACTCCAGGCATATTTTCTTGGCCATCATTAAAGCTATTTTAAAGTCAATCAGGCAAAAGAGATATCCTTGCAAACTGAGGGCCAGTATCTCAACACCGTAGGATATATAAGACAAATAGATGAAGACCCAATATTGACTTCTAGTCAGATTCTAGGAAATAGTTTGCATTTTTCAAACACATACTTTTAGACATTCTTTGGCTAGTAGATATTTATTGTCTTATAAAATGGATTTGGTTAAAGAGGTCACCAGTCTTACATAAATTGTTTTGTGGTGGTGTGAGGTTGGCTTGTTAAGTCTAAGCTAGACAATGAAACAACTTTACTATTTGTTCTGTAAGTTAGATTAGTGGGTCACTCCCAGAGATCATCCACATAGTTAGAAAAAAAACCACCTGTAAATGACTCATTCTACAGCACTACATTAATATGGAAACCTTAGGTGGCATTTAGGCGACTCCATGATAGTAACACTGGTCTACCTTTCATTCTCAGTGGAAGCAATATGAACTTTACCATTGAATCAGTGCAAAACGTTTAACTTAAGATGCTGAATAAATGTAAAAGAACAACTTCACAGGTAGTCTTTTAGATAACTTCAGTCTCCCAATATTTTTCTCATGTATTTGTAAACAGGGTTTGAAGGATTGAAGTGCAAGTTTATAAACCTTGGCCTGAGGTATGCAATTTTCTTTTTACAAATGTCTCTTTGGCAAGTGAAGAAAGAATAACCTAGGTATTTTTAACAAAAGGACTGGTAAATTTCTGTCTCCCCATCTGTTAAGCACTTAACTCATAATCCTCTGTTTAATGCTATTACAAATGCATAAACAATCACTTCAGCCTCAAGCTGCATGCACCGCTTAAACAACTCAAAAATATTATTACTTCCCTAGGAGTGACTATGGCTTACAAAACAGATGCAGAGCTGCAGCTTCCTATTTCTCTTCATTACATATACTGACAGCTTTCAGATAAGTACTTTGTTGTCATCTCTGAAGCAGCCAGCATTAAAATGAACATAGTGACTTCTCACTTCTACATGTGAGGCTGTATTGGGCAAGCTCCAAATGGCCTGGATGCCCTGCTGCTTGTGTCTAATTGTTTTCTGTGAGGAAGGCAGTTTGCTGAGGGCATTTCAGGGAGGGCGAGCCACCAGCCAGTGGCTCAATGAGTTTTACACCAGGCAGCATGTAGATGAGCTAACAGTGTTGGCTGGGCTAAGAGAATTAACAAATATTGCGATCAGCTGCTGCAGACATGGAAGGGGTAGGAGGACTGTTGAGAATAAGTTAAAAACATTACCTCTTATTAAAAATAAAAACACCAAACCAAAAAGCACTTCTTATATTTTGCTAGGGGGTTTTGTTTTACTTTGAAAGTCTGATGGTGCTGGATTAGAAATAAAGCAGGGACCATCTGCCCTGAAATGAACTGATATGCATCAACTATTTCAGTTGTGGCTTCAATCACACTTTGTGTCTCTTAGATATGAAAAAGTAAAGAATGTAATTTATTTTAAGCTTATTTTTGGTGTTGCACTTGAGAATCTATTTGGATAGAATTTAACTGGGAGATGAAAGTGCTTACGAATTTTATGGTGTTTTTATTAGTCATTTAAATCTACCTTACATATGGCCAATACTTAAGAAGAAATCAAATTACAAAATGCAAAGCTATCTGAAATTAAATAACTGGGATTGCTGTTTCTGGCTAGTACATGTCTGACAAGTAGGAGACCTTACCAGCTATCACTTCATTTTTATTCTACTATTCTGTTCTCTTCTTCTGCATGAAGAAAACAACTCTTGCTCTTTTTTCACCTCTTGCTCTTTTTTATTGAACTGAAATAACCAGATAGCAGAAGGAACTACTGGGGCCAAAAGCTAGTTTAACACTTCAACAGGTTCTGCTTTAAGATGATTAGTCAGTGAATTCCTCCAGCTGAGTAGCTCTACTTCCCTCGAAGCAGTAGCAATTCACTGTTGCATATACAGATGTTTTTTAATACAGGACAGCAAACTCAGAATTTTAAAAGAATTATTCCAAATTCTTTTTTTAATATTGTCTTTTACATGGAAAATACATGTATTAAATGGTCTATAATTTCTTTATTTTGGTTTATAGCTTGTTTACCTTGAAGCATTGTAATAGCTGTTGCTGAATTTTGTTGGTAGTATTTCTACGGTCTGACGTGTGTGCCAGCATGTTGTTAGCCAGAAGGCTTCAGTCTTGCTCTTCTGTTATAAGAGATGATCACAAATTTGACTGAGGCTTGGCAAGCTTTATTACCATAAGGAAATTAACAGCCTTGCGTAGTGGTTCTTCTGAGGTGCTAGTATATGTATGCACAGCAGAATGCAGTGTTCTTTTGGTCAGTACAGTGTTATATGATTTCTTTCTTCAGTGGTCAGAAGGGTATATGCTGACCTAAACCTCCTGTGCAGCCGACTCCACTTGCACTGCAGCCCTCTCTGAGCACTGGTCATGCCCTGTCCTCTGCTCTTCGTGTTTGCATTCCACCCTTATCCTTGCCCATGCAGCATCCCATGCTTAATAAATTTATCTCAATTACTTACTTTTGACAGGATTGTATATCCTGTAACATTCTCCTGACCTTGCTAGCACTTTCATCTTGTGTAAACAGTTTATCTATCAGTCACAGCTCTGTGCAATCCCTTTTGGCTGACACTTAAGACAAAGGTTTTATTTGAGCAGTGTGTGGTCTGAGCTTTGTTCCAGTGAAACTGATACCACTGATACAGAAGTTACCCTAAAATGGGTCTAGTAACTTAGGATGGTATAACTTTAATGAAAACTGTAATTAAATCATAATGATATCCACAAAGTAATTGAAATACTCTCTTTTTCTTAAAAATAGGATGAAACTGATTTCCTTATAGTTCATTATTTAGGGACCATCTCTGTTTGTCATGTATATTGTCATGACAAATACTATATGGTAGGATTAAAAAGGGGTGCCATCAGTTAATTTTAAAATAATACTTATTTGCTCGTTCTGTGTAGAGCAGCAGCTCATACCGCTATAAAGTGAGTTTTTCTTTGATGTACACTTTACACCACATGTGTTCATCAAAGCATATGCATACTCTTAACATATAAATCATATAAAAGCCTGTTAAAAGATTTCCTCATACACCTCCGCATTTCAGCTGAAAAGACAGTGGTAATAGATATTCATCAAAAAATTCTGTAATAAGACAAATAATAAAGAAGCACCCACATTGATAACTCATTAATTTCATTGATGTTTGGCAGTATGGCAGACTAAATACCTGAGACATAATCTAAACCTGATTTTTGAGATAGAAAAGTAATTAAAAAATTCAGCACAATTTCCTAAAGTGTCCTGATAATTCTAGTGATTTATCGATAACCTCTGCATGTATGTGACATAGATATGTTCAAGTACATATGTAAGATTTTAGCAGGAAAGTGTAATGAAATGTTAAAAGCCATCAGACTTGACACTCAATTCAGTAATATTGAATTGCCACTTTCCCCCTCTGCATTTGCATATGCTTTTGGTTAAACCTGTAATTGTCATGATTATAGATCTCTTCTATTCACTGCAAAGAACAGAAAGTGCTCATATCATGTGTGTGACTTTTTGTTCCCCTGTGCAACCCAACACATATTTACTGTTCAGTTGCTCTCTGAAAAGATTTAACAGTTTTTTTCATGATCTATTTTTTTTCCATTTCATCCTTTTGTTTGTATTTGGAAGGACTTTTGAAAGGATGACATTCTCTTGAGCACATCTGTTTTAGTGCATTCTCCTTTGATAGGAAACAAAATTTAGCTGTATAAGGGACGTGAGAGACTGTGATGTGTGTGTCACACACTCTTGTCTCAAAGAACCGTGCTTCTGTTAGTGATTAAAGGTAACCAGCAGTCAGTCCTTCAGCAAACCTAAACAGGCAGGGGCAGCAATTACACTCTCTTTATGTTCTTCCTGGCCAGATGAGCAGAGGTAGGTGGTTGTGATGAGAAGCAGGAAAAACGGAAAGAGGTATTATATTTTTCAGGGAGAGGAAGAGGCCATCAGGTCATTTCATGGTTTAGCAGCCTGCACTGGGTGCAGTTGAGACCCTCTGTTTCAGACCTTTGCATTGACTTGTGGTGCCATGTAGGTCTCAGGGCTGAATTCTTCTCTGTGTTTAAGACAACTGCCCCCTTTTTCTTTGGCTTTATTAAAACAAAACATTGATTCCATGTTTACAACTCAGAACAAATGCATGGTTTAGAGGAGTGTGTGCTTTTCTTATGATGAGGGTTACTTTAGATAATTTTACAATATATCTCTGTAAACAGCATATTTAATGAAGCAAAAAGACATTTTTTACAAGTGTTACTTCTGTGAATACTGAGGTAAATATATAAGAAAGCTGAGGCAACTTTTGATTCTGTGTTTTGTTGCTCATTATTTTTTGGTTTGAGAAGTAAGAGTTTGCTCACATTTTTACCGTTGATAGTGTCCTTCCTCATTTGAGTTAAAAACAAATAGAGCAAAGCAAATTCCTAGGGCACCCAAGCATGTTTTCAACTTTGCCACACTGAAACATTTGTTTACTCTGTAGGGTTTTGGGAAGGCAGCCCAAAGGCTTTGTGAGATTGAGGCCCATAAAATATGGAACAGGTGGGAATGCCTGATCTTTCCCTGTAGTAGCGCTTAATTTGCTACTGCTGCATCTTCGGGGCATTTTTGTAAAATATACGCATGTCAAACAAAAGAAAAGTGATGTAGGTGGTATGTCAATGAGATGGCAATACAATTACTTGTTGTAGATGATGCTGAACAATACTGCATCCATCTGCTCCTGTTAAGTGAAATGAGATGTACTCCATTTTCTTTATGGTTGGATGACAACAGAACACATAACAAGGCATGTCAGAATTATTGGTTACTGGAGGCATTATTCAGATTATTCCATCTTCTTTATCCTTCCACAGCTTCATTCTTTTCAGGCTTTTTCTCTACACATCATAACTCCTGAATGCTGCAGTCAAGAACACATCATTTAAAATAACCCTGAGATAAATGAACATGGGCTTTTAGCAGTCATTCAGAAATATGATTTTTTTAAAAAAATAGATCTTTAACATTCTTTGATATCACTTCAAATGCAACAACTGAATCACAAAGAGAGAAAAGTAATTTAAGAAAGCTTCCAAAATGGTTTGCTATCTAAGCTAATCATCATAAATCTAAAGCAAAAAAATTATTAATGCATTTTTGGTACCTCTGTTGAATAAAGTTGCTCAGCTGTGTGCCATATATATATTTATTACTTCTAGCTACCATTAGGTTTCTGACCACAGCAACTTTAGTTGCTAAAGCAGAAAGTCTAGATTTGTAGCCCTACCATCGGTGTAAAGTCACAAATTAATGTGCTCTGAAAACAGGAGTATGCATGGTTTTTTATTGATGTGGTATAGGTACACTGTCAAAGTTTTTTTGTCATATAAACCTCCAATGAGGTTTTAAACCAATCTCTAAACTGTGTTCTTAAAATTTTTGTGATTACAAGTTGACATGTTTCACAACAGTAATCAGGTTTAAAAAGCAATGCAAAACTGTGCATGAAAATTTTTGTTATTCTTAATTTCTTTCCCTATCTCCATATGTCTTTTCAGTCTTGTGCTCGCTGTGAAATAGCAGCAGATTTTTTTTATTTTTTTTTAATGTGGTCAATTGGGATTGCTGCAAATAAGCAAGTCTTTCACTGGGCTGTGAAACACCACAGAAGTGGGAGTTAAAGCACAAAGTCTAAACAGTTGCCTCAACTCGCTTCACTCTGCAAATAATTAATGGGGGTGTTCCTTCAGTGGATTTTGTAAGCATCAGTACTTCTGCAGAATCTATTTTCTTTCTACAGCTTTTGTAATAGAAGAGAGATCAAGAGCACCTGAGTGTGAGTTATCCAAAATATATTCCCAAACCAAACATCTCCCATGGGGATTTCTGATTAAAAACCCTATTAAAAATGAAATCTTAAATGACAGAGTGAAAGTTTAGCATACTAGCTAGGTATTGCAAAGAGAGCTAATTCATTGCTTCTGACCGATGTAAATTGAATTCCATATTACCAGATTACTGTTGTTAACTATCTGTTACAGAAAACTTGTTCCTTCATTGCAGCCCTAGAAATCACTAAATATCTTTATGAAACAGACTTTAATTTTATGAGACTGTAGCTCTAAAGTCATGCAGGTAGATATGTGCTGAAGTAATTTCTTAGAGTAGGAAACATTAGAAAATCAGTGTCAAGAAAACTAGTCTGGGTTTGTAATCTATGTTACAGCAATGTTATGAATTCTACTTCATTGCAGAGTACAAAATTTAAATATAACTGTGCCTTTGACTTCTATATCCAGAGAGGCTGGAAAAGAAGGTGAATATGATATGCTGCTTTTTTTGTGTACTTGTGTGCTGCAAATCAAAGGTCTCAGCTGAACTCCCTCTACTAAAAAACCTTTAAAAGACTTTATTAGAGGTCACAGTGGTGAGACCACACAGACAACCATTTTTAAATGACTATTTGGTTGAGTTGAGAGACAATTACTTATTCCAAGATAATGGTCTGTAAAACAGCCATGAAAAAACCAAAACTGTCTCAGAATCAGATTGCATATGGAAGAACCAGGCATTTGAAGTATTTGAAGACCTGTAATCCTTGTCTGAGGATAGAGAAGCCAAAACAATCTCTCTCAGACTTGGTACAGTATTTTAAGCCTCAGCTGGTAACTGTAGGCCAAGATCAAACATGGAACATGAACTACAAAATGTAGTTGCCCCTCCATACCCCAGAAGTACTTTTCCCTATGAAAACAGCTGCAGTTTCAGGTCAGAGAAAGTCTAATGCTGCTGCATATGAAAACCACCTTCCCTTGCCCTTGAATTGTGCACATAAAACCCAGTGCAGATTGTCCAGTGTCATGCAGAAGAACCATGGGTGAAATTGGACTTCTTTGAAAAATATTTTATGTCTTAGGCAAAAATCATACTGACAACTCACACAGGGCTGACACTACTCACCTCTTGATAGAGAGCAGAGTTCATGTAGAAGTTTGTAGGAGGTGGAACTGCTGTTGCATCAAAATCTATAAAAAGAGAAATAGTCTTCTGTCAAGAACCAATTCCCACAAAAGCCTTTTTGACTGGCTCAGAAATGTGGCAAAACCTTGATCAAGTGTGTTTTAGTCCCCTCCTGGATCATTCCAGCCATTTTTCTATTGCAGGTACAGAAACTCCCAGTGAGGCTCAGTGTGATTTCGAAGTACAGGAAGCCTTGGGGAGCCTTTGAAGGTCTAGTGAAACAAGTACATGTTATAAGAAAAGACTGGATGGGAGGAGGGAAGTCAGTATCTAAGAAGATGAAGACTATTCAGCAATGGAAGATAACTTCAAATAGTATGTGAGGACGAGAGGCGCACAAGAAATAAGGAAAACAGAAATGGTTATGAGTGTAGTTGAAGAAAAAAAAGCAGCACTTCAGATCTTTTTCAGAGATGTGTGGAGAATGTTTCTTTTGAATTAGAAGGTGGGAAGTCCACAGAGATCCTGGTAATACCAGGATGATGAAGGAAGAGGCTGAATACAATTGCTTGCCCCTGAGTCCAAAGTGAGTTTATGACAGGATTTGAGGCTGTAATTGCAACAGGAGGTGAGGAAGATACAGAGTGGATTTGTGCCTGGCAGAGAAATCTTGGACAGTCAGCTGAAAAATCAAACTATATGTAATAATCATAAAAATGGAAAGAAGAAATTGTGGCTGCATTGTAGGACCACACTAGAAACTAAAAATGAAGAGAAGAAGAGCAGCTTTTTCTGGTTTTAAGGCAGTCAAGTATGTAGCCATTAATCATTAACCAATACAATATTGATGGGAGAGTCTACCTTTTAAAAACCATAAGAAGTTTAGGCACAGCAAGTCTCAAAAGTGAAAGCTTTAAACAATCAATTATAAAAGCAAAAAAAAGTGAAAGCTTCAAACAGAAAAAAATAGGGGTCCGTGCAAGGTTTCATGGTTCCTGCTGAGCCCAGCTTTAATGAGTCATGAGCAGGGAAAGGCAGCCACAGTGGTGAATTGAGGGAGAGGACACTTGGGGTTTAATTTAAAATTTCTTCTGAAGGAGGGAAAGTTCTGGGTGGGGCGAGAGGTTTCTGCCCAGCTGGCAACCATGTGTGGGCAAGATCTGCTGTCCATGGGAAAGAACATATGTTTCAGGCTTCTGTAACTGCACTGTGATTTACTACCTCTTGCTCTATTGAAAACATGAGATCTGGTTTTGCTTTGGCTTGCAACACAGGACTTTAATAACTCAAGTGGCAAACTTCTCAGAGTGTAATATGATGCCTTCAGGCAAAATATGTGCTTCATTGTATTTATCTGGGATTTTTTTAAGGCTGGTCTTGTTAATTTGTGCTTGCATTTGTACTCTGATATGATGCGTAAGTATCTGATTCCTCTTTGCTCATGTTACTGATATACTTCTCTGATCTCCCCTTATTAATTTCCTCATTAAATTAAGCATTTCTAATCTGTTTTGACTACAAACCTCCTGATGTCACTGAATAACTCTGTCAGGCTCTTCTGGTTTTGCTTCATTTCCTTGGCATAGGGTGATGTCTGGAAGTAGATGGCTGAATACTCACTTGAGACTAGCACAGGAGGAGGAAGCCTGTCTCCTTTGCTCCTTAGAAACTCTCCATTGTTTATATATGGGTCTTACAGGCTGCTTTGCTCTAAGTTATAAGGTGGTCAAAAAGACAGTAGCAAAAGAGAGGTAAATCAGGCTCTCCTGTCTTGCTTAGAGGTTTGAAGGATTTCACCCCAAACTGAATAACAGAACAGAATTCAAAACTGCCTATCTTTCCCCAGGATCCCTGACTGTCATTCAGTCCTGTTGGAGTTACTATACAGTAGCTCTGACAGGACAGTTGTGACTCTGGAAATTTCCACAGCACACATGCACAGAGATTGAGTAACATATGGAAAACGTTTGGTTTACCATGCACACATTGTACAGTGTATTCACTTACACAACATGTCCTGAAGTGTTTGGATTTACTGCACATAGGCAGCACATCAGGTCATCATGTTTTCCATCTTGGAATTCCTTGAAAGAAATAGAGTAGTCTTAATTTTCTTTTTCTAAATAGACAGTCTGTCTCTCCCTTTCTTGAACCACAAGGATTGAAAATGCTCTTCAGCAATCAGAACTGACAGATGAAGACGTGCAGGAAGACTGCAAGTAAATGCAAATTTCTCCAGCATGAGTAAGGCACTTTGGGTAGGACTGTTTTCCTTGACAGTGGCCACTGTGTGAAGTGACTAAGACACTGTAAAATCACATGTGAGAAAAAAGTGGCTATAGTATTTATTTCTGGATAACAGGATAAGATCTATTCTATAGCTTCATCCATGATTCCTCTCAAGTTAAACTGATATTTAGTCAACAGAAACTGAACAAATGTTATCAAAACATTTAATCCTCTGCTGTACCAGTATTACAATGTCTCAGTGACATGTCAGCTTCATTCTTGTCCCTTCTATGCCATTCTCACAGCATTTAATAAGAACGAGTTTTTATTCACTGCTTTCCTCATTCTAACAGAATGATTAAATACAACTGAACAAATGTTACCTCTTTGGGCTCAGAACCCAGCAGCACAGTTTTAGTTCTTGCAATGGTTGGTAGCAGATCATTCTGAAATCTTTGCAGGGTCTGGACTTAAGATACATTCAACTTTCCCCCACCCTTTTTAAGCAGCATTAAGTGGGTCATGACCAATAAAAAGTGTGCATTTTGAACAGGTTTAGGTTTTATTTTTTGGTATGAAATAAATTGAATTTGCACCATTAATTTAATGTTGTTCCCCATATTTCTTTCCCCCCCCCCTTATTATTAGATTTGGCATTTATTTTAGTGTGTTTTTTCTCCCTGCACTAATGTCAGATTACAATGTCATTAATTTTTCTTATCTTCTTCAGATGGCTTTTAATTTTTCTCCCCTTTCATTTTTAGGTATCTTATTTTATCTTTCTCTTTCCTGAGCCATTTTCCACGTAACCCTCTCAATTTTTCAATCTCAAGGCACAGTATTTTCATTCCCTCCCTTATCTACACAGACTTCCATTTATCTTTGTCCCTTTCCCTTGCATAAGAGGCACCTGAGATCAGTGGCCCAACTGATACAAAAGCAGATGTCAGAACAACAAGTGTGTCTTGCTTTCTTTAAGACCACATCAAAACCTAACAAAAATTATATTTCGTCCTTTACTGTTTGTTCCTCTCCCACATCATAAATATTTATCTTGTTTTGAGGGACTAAGACTTCAGAAATTAACATCAGTCTGATGAAATGTAGCATCAAAGATTATGTAGTAAGTTTAGTTTGCAGAACTTTGCTGGCAAGGACTTTTGCCTCAGTATTTAAAAAATGAAAATAAGCTACCAAGGCCATTTCTGGGCAGTGCCATGCAATGTTGTTGCACTAGATGTCACTGTTGTATTTCTTAAATTATAGTGGTCATATTACTGCTATACGACCTCATGCTCTAAGGCTCTTAAAAGTCTGCAGTGCAAGAGGTGTAACCAGGAGCACATTTTAACAGCACAGCGCTCCCAAAAGTATTCTTTTGTTTCCACTTGTGTACAAGCCATCGCTCCTATATAGGGAATGGGAAACGTGTCTTCTCTTTAGAGCCAAAGACATCCTAATTACTGTGGATATGAATGCTCTTCAAATTCAGTGCAAATGCTTTTTAGTCTCCTAGAGAAGCATTGTAGCAGTGAATGATACCACGAAATAATACAATTGCTGCATTGGCTAATGAAAAGTAGAAGCTCAGCTTCATCTCTCTGCTTTTTAAATGCAGAGAGATAAGCCAAAAGAAATGCAAAGCTATTATACTGATGGAAATTACTAATACTCAAGCAGATGAACACTCATACCTGGCTTCCTCTTTGACTTTTGAAGGAGTAAAAACCTGGTAGATGTCAATCCAGGATGAACGTTGCTTCCATTATCTGAGAAATTTTACTAGATATGTATGATATGCATTAACTGACAAGATTAATTTGTCTTAAAGAAGATTTGTTCAGAGAAAGAGAAAATTTCAAGGATATGAACAGACCTGCCTTTGACTGATGTGTGCTCTCTTTGGGTCCTCCTCAACTGGAGGTGCATGCCAGAGTTATGACCGACACAAACATATTTGCTGAGGCTTACCTGCTTCTCTTGTCTACCTTTTCCCATTATCAACACACACTTGACACCATGGCAAACTGTTCATCCCCCAGAAGTTCAAATAGATTCATTTGCGTCTGAAATAATCCTGTTTTCAACTGCCTTCTTCTTCAGTTTCTGTTCCAGTCAGTGCTTTAGTGATTTTTACCTCTTGCTCTTTTCAGGCATTTTTTATCTGATCTTATGGCCTCCATCATCCACCACTTTTGAGTATTTAAAACAAATACAAGCAGCATCTTCTCTTTCTTCCTTCATAGCCTTTTAGACAAGCAGATCAAATGGTGAATCAGTTTTGGGAATGTGTGCTGAACAACCTCTGTACTTCTCAACAGGTAGACATCAATTCATTTTGCCATATCGGGGGAGATGAGTTAAGCTAGGACTTAGAAGCTGCAGTAGAAAGCAATAGCAGGATGAATTCTGGAGCTGCAAGTAGAGCTACATCAGACAGCCTTTGTGGTCTCAAAATTTCTGGTGCTCACGGTGTGTATCGTAAAGCCATAGCCATTTGCTCCTCAGGGTGCGCTTCCAGAAAACAGCCTACCTTGCTTAGAAACAGCTGAGCCTCTCTGTGAGTGTATTACATATGTACGTGACAGAAAGTGTTTAATGAAAGTAAGATGTCATTTTTTTCAGCAAGGTCTGAAATAGGTGGTATTTCAGTTTATCCTGCCTTTTCTGTTTATATGCTACACTGACAGAAAATCATGGAGAATAATTAGTTCGTATCCTGCTTGGATCAAAGTTAGCCCCAAAGACCTATATAGATTTCTTATATGCTTGAAATTCTGCATATGAAAATTGTCATTGTCTTTGTATATGTGCCTCACATGATGATCTCTGATAATATTTTCTGTCTGGTTCAAATTTACCTGAAGCCTTTGCATCTGCTGCTTCATTAGCATTCATACGTGAACTGCAATATTAACCACTGCTATACTTTTCTGTTGAAATTCCTTTTCCCTTCCAGTTCTGCCATTCACATGCAGAGAAAATTGATCTCTAGTGCCAATGTTAAGTAGATATCCAAAATTAACATTTAAAACGAGAATATAATCACATTGCATTATTTCATAGTCACTTGCCTGTTGCATTTGAAAGAAAAGAAAACAGTTTGTATACAGATAATTTAATAATGCAAGAAATATTTATTTGCTTGTCTAAATGTTCAGGGACACTTGCTTCATTGTCATCTAACAAGAGCATAGACATTTTTAGCTTTGATATTTCTTTATGGTCAAAAACACCCAGCAGGAACATGTAAAGATATTGTCTGTTCCACCTTGGATAACTGAATTTGTAATATCTCAGAACATTATCACCAGGCAAAGTAATCTCTTCTTCAGCTAAAAAACCCCACCTATTATAAAAATTGTATTGATCCAAATTATAGAAAGTATTATCCTTAATTATGCTTGTCTTTCTTTAAATTGGATTGACTTTTACTGTTAATTTTTCATGATATACTCTTTTAAGAACATTTTCCATCTTTATGTGTGATGTACAGCAGAGTAACTACATTCCTGGTGACAAAAAGACACTTGTCCCACAGGTATTATGCCATCATAGCAATTATCCTGAACAATAATGCGTTGCAGAGAATTAAACTGTTTCCTCCTTGTTCAGCTTCTGAGCTGCATGTCTGAACCATTAAAAAAAGGCAAATCTTTCCAGGCAGACAGTCTATTATTCAGCCAGATGAGTGCACAGGCAAGAGCCAGAGGGCAAACTCACTTGACTAGGTCACTTATTTCGTCTTTACCATATGCAGTGTTTACAGAAGGAGGATTATTTTTAAAATGACTCACAAATTCCCTAGCTCAGTTGGCATGTAAGTGATTTCAATTCAAGCTGCTGCAGCAGTATTAAAATCCATAACTAACTGCAGTAAGTTTACAGCTCCAATACTGTGTGAGAGAGGAAACCTTTGTTGTTGATGGCTTTGCTTAGGTGTTCAGAGTGTGATTTTCTCACGCAAAGATTTTGTCTTTATAGACTGCTAAATCTGTAACAACCTTGCAAATGGTGTGAAGATATGCAGATTTGAAGGTCTACAAACTATATGTCCTGCTTGATTAATTCCTGTCTTGCCCCATCTTTGCTGAGGGAAACAAGTGGGTTGTCACTGGAAGTTGTTCATGCCGCTGTAGACTGCGTATGTCTCTGTGTATGTTTATTCTTTCATTATGCCCACATACCAGATGGCTCCTGCAACAAGCAATTGAAGGAGTTCAGTAATCTTGGTC
This sequence comes from Sclerurus mexicanus, assembly GCA_013396755.1. NCBI lineage: Eukaryota > Metazoa > Chordata > Aves > Passeriformes > Furnariidae > Sclerurus > Sclerurus mexicanus. Next base: position 923,593 of record VWZF01001128.1, read on the forward strand.
ATATTTAAAACAGACAAAAGACCACAGTGAAATAAACAGAATATGCTGTTAAATATTACAGGTGAAGGGAAGTAAACCTGTTGCATGTTACAGTATAATTATTTCCAGATTGTGATATGAAGATCTCTGCCTCACAAAATGTAAAATATAAAACATAAGTTGGCAAAACTAAATTCTACTAAAATTCCTCTATAGGATGAGATAGTAGTATCTTCCTGTCAGCTTAGAGTAAAAAAGTACTTTTAAAGTAGTACAGAATTGCTTTCACATCATGTTACAATATCACTTAAGAAACTGTTGGGAAAAATTATGTCTGCTATGAACAGATGCTATCTAAACTAAATATATACAAACATAAATATATTTATAATATATACATTTTTGCCTTCTAGTAAATCTAAACTTCTATGTGAACTAGAACTTCTTAGTTCTTATCTTATATACTGTCTTACTAGAATCTTAGTTGGGATTTTTTCAGATATAAGAATACAACAGTCACTACAATTTATTGAAGGCTATGTCTGCAGGTATTCTTCATAACATTGATGAAATAGTGGTATCCATACATGAGGAGAGATAACAGGAACATGGGTTTTGTGGACTTATGATTAATAGCAATCATCTTGCAATGATTTTTCAAAGGTAACATATACATATAGCTTTTTCTTTTGTAGACAAAAAGTAGCCACGGAGGAACCCAGTAGACATGTAGTTAAACTTATGCATGTAGATAAGTACCTCGCCAAGTAGTCATTGTTAAAGTATGCAGGTATTTTGAGGTTTGGCTACAAAAACTGCTGGATGCGACATGAGAAACCGCTGAACATAAATAATGGAGCAAGAGACTCACAAAATTACATATAGGACCTTGAGGAAGGACAAGATTTCACAACTATTGAAGTGGAAGCAATGTGAGAGACTGCCACATTTCATGCACAATTTTAGAGGAGCACTGGAGACATTTTGAAGACTGCAATCTTGCAAACCTACTTGTAACCTTGTCAGTAACACTGCTTCAGGCTGAGGAGAGGGTTTAAGGTTGATGGGGGATGACCAAGCACAAAGAAATGGACAGAAAGGGGGATAAAAGAGCCCAGTCACCTGCAAGTAAGCTGATCAGTACTGTCATCAGGCTAAGCCAAGTGCCTGATCACTGAAAGCTTTTCTTCTTACTATTGTCCTGTTACTGAGTATCTTTTTCATTCTCTGTACTTGTGTGTGTGCATGCATAAGAATCCTTTAAGAGGTCCAAGTGCTGGAAAGTGGAAAAGGCACCTTTAGCCTACATGGGTGGGAGGGAGGGAATGTTTCCCCAGTGGGCTGGTTTTGACTGGGGTAGAATTAACATTCTTCACAGTGGCTGGTGTGGCATGAGGTTTTGAATTTATATCGAACAGAGTATTGATAATATAGAGATATTTCTGTTATTGCTGAGCAGTTCTTATATGTTCTGCTTTTTGTACTGCCAACCCTTGGTTGTCTGTGCTTACATTTGTGTAAGATGGGCTTTTATGTGGATGTTGAAAAAGGCACTGCTCTACCTGTTAGTCTGTATGAGATAATGTTTGTATCAAGTGTTTGCATCTTGCTGCTTGGCCAGACCTGCAGATGGGAAAAGCAGCAATGGCATCCATCAGGCTGGGATGGGATAAACCTGGGTTTGAGAGTACATAGGGCTTAGCTCTGGTGGGATGAGAAGGAGGAATGTCCCAGCTTCTGATTGCCAGCACTCAATTCAGCCACTCCTTAGTAGTCATAAAGTTTGACTTCAGTTTCATGTTAGATACATCCTTACCAGCATTAACAACAAGAGACAAGAATCAGAACCACTTGTCACATTGCTGAAGACTGAATAGATGTGCCTGGAAAGATAGACTGATTTTTTTTAATGTATTTTTTTCCCCCCTGTGCGATTTCATTTCATTAAGGAGGGAAGAAATCTATACCTAAACTATCAGTCCAGTGGAAACCATTTCGAAAGGGGAGAAGTACAACAACAGACATTGCTGCTTCATACTATTTGGGCAGCTTTTTTGGTACTTGATGATGTATGTTTTGTTGTCATTTTCTTTGTTTTCTGGGTAACAGATATTTATTGCCTGTAGCAGGATCCATCTGCATAGAGAAAGAAAGATTATTAGTAAATGTCAGGAAAGAAGTCTACAGCTTTTAGGCAGGTTTGGCTGGTGATCTGAAATTATTTTCAAAGAAAAGGAAAATGGGACCCAGGGCCTAGATTTCTCTTTAGTCTTTTACTTTTTTTCCATTATGTTTCACATTTTTCATTCATCAATTTGTTACAAAATGATGCCTATGGGAGAAGACTGAGGAGAAGAAATGGATGTTAAGTTACCAGAACACATGCAGAGTGCAAGAAAAATTGAAATTATAAGGTAGCAAATTTCTGTCTTGTAGCTGAAGTAGATAGCTGTGCAGGTAATGGACAGTACAGAGCAAACAGGGAATTATTTATTTATTATTTTTTGAAAACTGCCTTACCCTTTGTTTCTATTTCACATACATCATCTGCTGTACCAGGGTTTACATTTCAGGACAATGATGGGAGATTACTTGATATAGGGAGGGATAGGGGAATCTGGACAGGCTGGATTGGTGGGCTGAAGCCAGTTGTATGAGGTTCGACAACTCCAAGTGCCAGATCCTGCTCTTTGGTCACAAAAAACCAAGCAGTGCTATGAACTTGGAAAAGAGTGGCTGGAAATCTGCCTAATGGAAAAGGACGTGGGTTAGACTTATCAGACATTGATTGGAACAGGCTGCCCAAGGAAGTGGTGGAATCACCATCCCTGGAAATGTTCAAACAACATATAGATGTAGCACTTGGGAACACGGTTTAGTGGTGAACATGGTGGTGCTAGGTTAGTAGTTGGATTTGATGGTCTTAGAGGCCCTTTCTAGCCTAAAAGATTCTATGATTCTGTAACTAATTGTGGCTACCTAAATGAAACATGTATTTTGTGGAAGAGGTGAGACCATGTAAGAAGAGAGGTATGAATTCATTATCGCTCAGCTGTATTGCAGTGATGCCAAAATGCACAACTGTTAATACAACAATACACTACTGAAGAATGACTAAAGATAGTGTCTTTTCTCAAAGTTGTGGATTATATAGACAAAATCCCCAAGATGAAGATAGGAAAAACATCCATGTTTCACAAATACATGTAACTGTTGCAGGAATGGTGACCAGATTTGTATAAGAAGGTTAAGATAGTCTACATTGTTTTAGTCTTGCCTCAGAATAGTATCTATTAGTATCTATTTCAGGGGGAATAAAGCCACTGCAAATGTCTATACAAGACTCAAAAACTTAGGACATATGAAAAAGCTTGTCCCTACTCTTGGCTTCCTCCTCTGTTCTCCAGCTCTTAACGGCAACAACAGTAGAAGAATAAACATTTTAGTAGGTATAAGATAGATCTTGAAGCTGAAAATTTAGACCCATTCTACACTGAAAGTGTCAGTGGCTGATCACGAGCTTAGAGATGATAGAAAATGCTCTGTCATTTTTTACATCTGTCAGAATAATAAAAGCCCAGCAAACCTGGATATTTTGAATTATGGAGAGGGCAATGAAGTAAAAAACGTCTAATAGTTGTTCTTCCCCACTATCCCCAAATTCCCAGATTAATTTATTTTATTTTATTATTCCAGTCCTTTGCCTGCTAACTTCTTCAAGTACCTGTAGAAATAAATCGCTTCACAAAATCACAGAATCATCAAGGCTGGAAGAGACCATCAGAGTCATCTAGTCTGAGTGTCGACCTGTCAGCCTAGCACCATAATTACCCTTAAACCATGTCCCCAGGTGCCACATCCGGTCACCTCTTGAGCACTTCCAGAGACAGTTACTCTACCACCTCCCTGGGCAACATATTTCAGTGCCTAACTACACTTTCAGTGACTCTTTTCTCCCTAATATTTAACCTGAACCTTTCCTGTCTCAATTTAAGGCCATTTCACTGAGGCCATTCTTTCACTTGAGACATGGCAGAAGAGACTGACACCTATCTCACTACAATCTCTTTCAGATAGCTGTAGAGAGCAAGAAGATCCCCCCTGAGCCTCCTCTTCTCTAGACCAAACAACTCCAGTTCCCTCAGTTACTCCTCAAAGGAGCAACTAGACCTTTCACCAGCTCTGCTGCCTTTCTCTAGACATGCTCCAGTACCTCAATGTCTTTTTGTAGTGACTGCCCTAAAACCGAACACAGGATTCAAGGTCCAGCCTCATCAGTGCTGAGCAGCTCTCAAGCCACTCTACCCCAAGGTTGTAGCAATGCATGGGATTGTTGCACAATTACAAAAGTATTCTTTCTTAAATGTGCTTCTTGCCTTCAAGAACAGCTTTTGAATGACATAGTAACAAACACATTGTGACACGAGTTCTGTGAACTTTTTTTCCTTATCTTGCTGCTTCCCCACCCAGCAGTTCTGCCTTTCCTAGGTAGAGAGGCACTGCAGTGGCTGCCAGTAGTGTCATGAGATACTCAGGTGGCCCTCAAGGACCTTGAGGGGAGGCCATATGAGGAGCAGCTGAGGGCACTTGGTTTGTTCAGCTTGAAGGAGACTGAGGGGAGACCTCATTGCAGTTACAACTTCCGCCTGAGGGGAAGAGGAGAGGCAGGCACTGATCTCTTCTCTGTGATGACCAGTGGCAGGACTTGAAGGAATGGCCTAATGTTGGCCTAAACCTCAGGGGAGGTTTAGGTTGGATGTTAGAAAAAGGTTGTTCACCCAGAGGGTGGTTGGGCACTGGTATAGGCTTCCCAGGGAAGTGGTCACAGCACCAAGTCTGAGAGAGTTCAAGAAGCATTTGAGTGATGCTCTCAGGCACATGGTATGACTCTTGGAGTTGGTCCTGTGCAGGGCTAAGGGTTGGACTCCATGATCCTCGTGGGTCTGTCCTAGCGGCTGGGACCAGTTTATCACTCTGTGGGTATGACCAAAACTGTGTATTCTATACCCTTTATGTCATTTCTCATTAACTGCTAGTCATGGATAATTTGCAGCAGCTGCCCAGGGCACACCTGACCCCTCAGGTTACAAGCTGGGTGTTTAGGAACTCTGTGACATAGGGAAGTTCTCCTGTCTTCACACCAATCACTCAGCTGTGATAACTCCCCTCCGGGGAGTCATCAGCACTGCCACACCCAGCCTGAGGGGTCTTGTCTGCTAATGGGCCATCAAGGACTATCCCATGACTCATAGAGTAAATCACTCATTGTGAAACTCTTAACCTTGGAAGAGGTACTGGGTATTCCCATCTGAGCCTAAGCATATCTAATCTCGGGGTTTGGGGCTTCTGGTACCATTTGTCAGATCCAGAGGAGGACCAGAACCTCAACAAGACTGTGATTGCCACCCTCGACCAGACTGTGACCATCATCCATATCAACAGGTTTTTCTTCCCTTTTACTTTGTACTCAGGGGGACCACGTGATTCTGAGCACAGTGCCTGGTGAGCTCCATTCTGTTCGTGCCCCATGGTGCTGGGTTATGCATCTGATTTTGTGGATCAAACCTATTTTTTTTCTGTGACATTGTATTTATTGTAATCTTTCTATTAAATTGTAATTCTGACTTGTAATCTCTTTTTGAGTTGGGTTCATTTCTCCTGCTGGTTTACCTTTAAGCCAGCACAGGGTCCCTTCCCACTCCGTCTATTCTGTGAGAGATCCCACAACCAAAGGAGTGAACTCAGGTGTGTCATGTTAAGACTGTCCATTTCTATGTAGTTTTTCCCATGGGACTCCTGCAGAAGGGAGGGTGATGTGTGAATTCCTCATATAGTGCACAAATTGGCTAAAATGTAAAAGCTACAATTCAGCGGTCTGCTTCCCCAATTATTTATATCCTACAGTTAAAACTGCAAAAATCCTGCAGGCTCACAAGGCCTTGAAAGCTTAGGGATTGAAGCTGGTTCTACTGTGGTAGCAGGGAATGTGTTTGTGGCAAAGAGGCCCCAGAGAAAGACCTGTGTGCTAAATTAGAAAAATCAGTACCTACTTTGAATATGTACCAACACCTAATCATAAAGGAATTCATGAACTGCATGAAAGCTCTGTAAGTGTAGCTAAGAGACTGTGAGGCAAATGTGTAAATAAGATTCAGAGTATTCTAGTTTGAAGATGACTTATACCTTAAGGTTGTCTCACAGGATGTATGGCTATATATATAAGGTTCTTTTATTGTTTGCCTAAAGTTTTCCCTTCTGCTTTTTTTATATCTAATCCATATCTTCATTTCTAACATCCTGCAATCTGAGTTCCCTAAGTATTTTATTAATTCAGTGTTGAACTGTGGGAAATAGAAAGATGTAATTGAAAGTTCTGAATCACCTGCTACAGGAGGTGCAGGTCCTGTGCTTGGCTAGTTGTCAAAGGGCTAATTGAAAATGGTAATATTTTCTAAGAATAATTCAGTCCTGGGAAGGGGGAGGGGACTCAAAAGTGGACTTGTGTGCATTTTGGCTATTAAACTGAATTCTTAAGAGAAATACCTGCTTGCTAAGCTTGTGCATGGTGTAGAAGAAGGAGTCCCTTAGAAGAGAGCAAACATTTTCCTGAATAGGTATAAAAAATGGGAAACTAAGAACTTGAGAACACTAAAATCCTGGTCTGTGTACTTTAAACTGAAAAAAAAAAAATCTGCTCTCTAAAAATGACTCACATTCAAGATGGGCATGTTTTTTTGAGGAATTGGTAATATGCAGTACATGTTGTTATGAACATGTAATCTTGTAGTAAGAACATTTAGCTGGATTAAGAAATGCTCTGGTTTATTTGTAGAAATAGGAATGACACATGGCAGGGAGATTTTCTGAAGCAGAAACTTTCTGGCTTATGACATAGAGTCCCAAAGGAAATCATGTTTTCCTTGCAGCAGAAGCATTCAGTGCAAACAAGAGCTTTCTCTTTCATTAGCGTAAACCATGTCATGACAACAGCCTTTACTACCCACTTGTAAAGTTTTCAAAAGCCTTAAACCTTGACCTGTGATGTCTCTTCTACACTGAAGAGTTCTGTCATAAATGGCCATGAAGCTGCTTCATTATCACCATTGAAATTCCCCTCTATTCACAGAAAAACTTTAATAAAATGTGTTCCTGATGTAGAAGAGCCATTGTTCTTAATCCTTTTTAGTAGAATTCCATTCCTATCCATGTATCATTTCTATGTCTAACCAGGAAACTGAACATTCAGGGTTTTTTGAAATGTCCATTCTTTTTCACTGTCAGCATCCATCTGTTGGCTCTTTTCTTATATGTAGGTTGTGGAGTCTTTGTGTCAGAAGCTGTTTTTGTAGTTTGAGTTTGTACAGAATCTAGCACATTAGTGGATTGGTTCTTAACAAAGGGTTTTCATGTAGACAATATAAGTGGGAAATAAAATAATAATGTTGCTTTATTCTGGCATTCTCTCTTTATTAACAGTGACACTGTTAAGTCTTGGTCTTAAGTCTTGGTCTTCCAGCTCAGTGGGTGGGGCTGGGTACTCAGAGAACAACTCATCTGGCTTCTGAGGCAAAGAAGGCATTAAGTACCTCAGCCTTTTCCTCCTCCTTTGTTGCTGTTTCCCTGGCATCCACTAAAGGACGAAAGTTCTCCTTAGCCCTCTTTTTGTTGCTGATGTATTTATAGAAACATTTTTTGTTGTCTTTCTAAACAGTAGCCAGATCAAATTCTAGCTGGACTTTGGCCCTTCTGATTTTTTACCTGTATAACCTCACAAACATCCTTGAAATCCTCCTGAGTTTCCTGCCCCTTCTTCCAAAGTTCATAAACTCTCCATTTTTTTTTTTTTCTTGAGTTCCATTCAGAGCTGTTCAGCCAGGCCAGCCTTCTTCCCTGCCAGCTCATCATGGGGACACCCTTTTCCTGTGTCTTTACAATTTCCCTGGAAGAATATCCAGCCTTCTGAGACTCCTTTGCCCTTCAGGACTGTCTCTCAAGGGACCCTGCCATCCAGGCTTGTAAGCAGGCCAAAGTCTGCTCTCCAGAAGTCCTAGGTGGCAGTTCTGTTACCAGAAAAGTGGAGCTCAAACTCTGTTTTTCTAGCTTTTTGCATTAACCTCTCCACAACATTGTTATTCTAATACACAGTACAAGCTCATACAGACTCTTTAACACAGATGAATCATAGTTATTTTAAAGCCCACAGAATTATCAAAAAGACTTTCAGTAAATGTGATGAGGTAACAGAAAAAAGAGGATAGGCATACCTATTAGGATATTTGAATAAGGTAAGAGCTGAAAATGGAGAGTGGCAAAGGAAAAGATCCTGATGTGAAAGTAGCTATGGAAGAAACCTGTAAATACATGAAACCATCAACTTCTTCAGTCAAGTAATCTTCTCTATTAAGACAAAATTGAACTAAATATAGTGGTCCCTCCTTAAACTTGGACTTTCAGAGGAAAGTTTAAACAGAACACATCCATTGTGCTAACTTTTCTGTTTTACAAAGTTTTATCATGAGGATTTTATAAAGTGCCTGGACTTATCCAGAAAACTAAACAAGGTAAATACTGGGGAGACTATTTTTTCTTGCTGATTTTCCCAACATGTGCTGTGTCAAGTGCTGGGAAAGATGCCAGCTGAAGGAAACCTTATCTTACTAACCCTTTGTTGTTTGCACCATAAATACGGCTTGATCAGAAAATTCATTCTAGTCCTAAAAAAACTAATTCCTGAAGAAGGAAAACATTAAATTAAAAAAAAAAATAATAAAAAATTGAAATATTCCTGCATTGCCAGGAATGGCAGCCAAGCACTCAAACTACATGATGTTGGTTACCTCTCTATCACTGAGCAAGAAGTTAAGTCAGAAAGAGGGAATATGCCACATTGACGTGGCTCTACAATTTCCATTATACCTCTCTGATAGCAGTGGTGACTGCTGAATGGAGTTAAGGGAGGAACACTAAAAGCAGTGTTGAAATGGGAGAAGAGGGTTTGGACTAGCAAAAGAGAGCAAAATTGCTATTGCAGAGTTGCAGTGTTAAAGCAGATTCAGGTGAGCTCTGAGTGCAATGTCTCTATTCAGCTGTATCAGGTGGAACAGGGGTGGTAACATAAAAGCTTAAAAAGTGTCAGACTTTAACGTTCAGGAGACAGACTTCCCTTTCAAGTTGAAGTACAGAACAAAGGTTTGGTGGCGGAACATGGAAACCTAGATGTCTGAGGGTGCTGATGACAGGTATTAAGTGGTATGAACATTGTTGAACAGTAAAATATCACTTAAACATTTTGGCTTTAAAGAAGTCTTAGAATACAGAGCTGATATAACATTGGCAGTTTTATTTAGATCAGAAGGAAGTCTGTCCTGAAAATTATCAACAATTAAAACACAAATTAAACAATATCCTGGTATTATAAAACTGGCTGCAAATTTTAATAGAATTTGCTATTTTATGTCACCTATGCATAGTTAGAATTTTTGCCATAAGAAATAGATTTTTTATTCCTAAAGATTTTTTTTTCAGATACACATAAATGGAAAGTAATTCCATGGTAATTCTAGACCATTGAAAGTTTAATTCTACAATGCATGCTCCAGATAGATTATTTGTGCTATTTTATCAGGATCACCCTGCAATCCTGAATTGTTATATTAGCTTAGCTTTAAATGTAATTTTCCACTAGCTACTGGGATCAGTTTGAAAGATTCAGTCTTGTTTCTTTGTCTTATTATTTTATGAGCATTTGAATGTCAAGCATCTCCTGGTGTCACTAACAGGAGCTGTTCCCTTAAGTTAGTGAAAAAAGTAATGACCCTGTAAATCAATTTATGTCTGAGTACATACTGCTCTGTCTTCATGCTGCTACCTGATTGATTCTGGTGGTGAAAGTCACTATAAAATATACTTAGCTGTCATTACACATTGACAGGAACAATTTCTATAAACACAAACACCCCCAAAGCCCTCAGACAGTTTTCAGAAAGCTCCTCATCCTTTAAAGGTAAAGTATTGCATTTTTAATACTGGAATAAGTGAAAGCATGTCTTTTAAAACACCTCAAAGCAACCTTGTCTCCAAACTAACATGAAAGCAAGCACAGAGGTAATTTAATATGTTGGAAGATATTTGATAGTTAGAAGATATCACTTAGAAGAGCACATGAGTGTTTTTCAGGGACAGTAAGCAACAGCTCATAGGGCATGGGATTTTTTTTCTTCTTTTTTTTATTTTTTTACTTTTATGAATTCAACATTCCATTATTAAGAACAACAGACAAGACATTCAACAGAGGGTAAAAGGACAGAAAGTCTGCATAGTGTTTTCTTGAAGCAAAATAAAAACACAGATCACAGAGTTAATAGGAGTCTGGACAGCTTGGTAAAAATTATGCTGATGATTGAAGGTCCTGGCACAAATTACCTTGATTCAGAGATCATCAAGGGCTTCAGTAGGGATATAAAGAAGAGGAAAATTCTTGAGATATTCTTAGGACTCTCAGCTGGCTATGGAACTAGAAGACTGTGGAAAAATATTGCCAAATCTACAAAAGAGGAAAGAAGATTTTTGTCAAACTGCAACTGTGCCCTTCCATGATGAGGGCCTAGAGAAAGGGAGTGGAGGAAATGTATGCTGTATGGACCTGCCTTCTGGGTGATGCATTAGGTCAGAGATGCCCAGAGACTGCTGAGTGAAGGGTCAGCAAGGGATGAAAACACTTGGAGGAGAGGACAGTCCAGCACAAGCTGTCCTTCCTTTAATGGTGTGGTGGTCCTGGAATAGACCCAGAAGTACTTCTTTTTATTGTATGCATGTGTAGGACAAGTGGGGGGAGCCAGCAGGACCTGGAATTGGTCATTATGGATCTTTTCTCCAGAGGGCTGGTGGTTTTGGTCACCTCTATTCCAGGACTTAGCTTTCACTCTTCTTGGTGCTGGAGGAGACTTGCTACCAACAGAACCTCCACAAGGCACAGAATCTGTTGAAAGCTGCCACAGTGGCAAAGTCTGCTTTTTGGACCACATAGAAAGAATTTGAGCTGTTGCATATTTCTGGAGTGTGTGCAATATGAGTTTTAAAAGAGAATCTGTGGTGTATCCTGTAGGTAGCTCATAACTAGGTTGAATGGAAAGAATTAAAACACCAAGAGAGATGGTAAAAATATTTGCTGCTGTTTAGTTTCCACTAGTTCTAGAGATGGAGAATTAAGAGGAATGAGAAACTCAGAAACTCTACTTTCAGAAAATATATTTGTAGGCCTTTTTGTTGTTGTTGTTGTGGTACTAAAATGTGACAATTTTTACGCCTGATATTTTGAAATGAGTATTTTGTTCTAAGAGTAAAGATAGTGAGAAAAAGAAGAGACTAGCACTAATCATCTGTCTATTACTGCTGAATTACTACTGACTAGTAGAACAGAATCATCAACAATCATGCACTCCAGTGATCTGAGCTACTATGGGACTATGTCTACTTTGAGATTTCTCCCACACCACCCAACAGAGTGAGCACGCAAACAGCAGTTTGTTGTCCTCAGAAGCAGTAGTGGCAGCCATTAAGTGTATTCTGGACTTTCCAGGCTTTGCCTATGTGAGAGCTGAAAATCAGGCTGTGTATACCTCTGAGCCTGACTCAAACCTGCTGACACAAGAAGTTGATCTATCTGTCCTTCTCCTCAGAACAGGATCTTCCTATACAGTTGTACTACCATTGGTAAAAACAAGAATTGCTCAGGTTCCTTTTATCAAGTGACAGGTGTCAATTGATCATATAATCACTGAGTCCTGAAAGAGAATCATTATAGCAGACTCTCAGAAACACAATATAAATTGGGGAATCCATTTGGCTGTGTCACAGCCTGCATATAAAAAATTATACTTTTTAATAGTATCTCTTAAAGAGGGTGTTGTGATAGAACAATAACGAGTTAAAGAGACATTAAATGGATGAAAAGCTGATCAAACAATATATCCCAGTAAATAATTGTGGTATAAGTATTGAAATGTTGAGTAAAACTTCAAGAATAAGAAACATAATATTACAATTTTTTTTTTTGTCCAAAAGAATATTGTTAGGGATGTGGATTTACACATTGGGAGCAGAAGAATGTTTTGAAAAGTCATAATCCCAGTAAGAGTTCAGTGAAAAAGAAATGGTGACAAGTGATGGGGAAAGTCCATACAATTGAAGACTTTTTTTTTTTTCCTGATTATAGCAATATAAATCTCAGCTCTCTGCTGAATAAAAGTTAAACATTTTCATTGTATTGTTAAAATGTCTTTCAAAGCATGCAGGAAGGCTCTGAATTTTGAAAGATACTTGCCTTTGGAAGCTAAAAATACAGTGGAGTTGATCATGGCATGCAGTACCTGCCTGATAAAGAGATTTCTGATGATATTTGGCTCTGGATAGCAAATGACCTAGATGAAAGCTGCAATTAAAGAAATACAGACTCAAAATAAAGTGCAAATTATCAATGGTAACATTATTTTATTTATCAGCTTACTTAGAAAAGTACTGTTCTATCAATAATAGCTTGGATCAATAAGAGTAGAACAGTACAACATAGGAGTGCTATAGATCAAAACGGTATTGAAGAGTGTTGCTCTCATTTGATTATCATGTTGTATGGCATGTGAAATGCAGGAGGTTTGATGAGATGGTTTTCTTGCTTCTCTCTAGTTTTAACATTTCTGACTTTATAGTAGGTGGCCAGACTGGCAGCCCTGGAGCATGAATGTTTCCCTTTGTCTGCACAACAGGTATTGTATGATAAGCACCAGTGCACACATCCTTCCTAATAACCCTGAATTCTTCCTGTAGGGTCCAATTCTGTGGAAGAGTATGATTTCTTGAGATACATCCATCCTGTGGAGGGACAAAAAGGTGAAGGAATACCAAACAAACTCTGGAATACTGTCTTTCTGTGAAAGTGAATAATTTTACTAGGATTTAGACCGAAGACTAATTCATATAGCCACTAATAGTCAACAGATGGTAATTACTACTGGCTACTAAAAGCTAGGTCACATTTGAAAACAATGACCCGGAACTAAAATGCTCCATATGCCATCACTGTGCTCTCTGGTATACTCACTAGTTGTGACCCTCCCACTGAAATAAGGCCTTTCTCTTCAAGCAGGAAGCTTTAATGTTCTCAGTTAGATGAAACAATTGCCTTGACATTTCTCTGCCATTGGTTTTAGCTCTTGTTACATGCTGTTTATCAGACTTTAGTTTTAACCTCTGGATGACAAGGGTTATCACGGGTAGAGATGGAACTTCAAAGTTTATTAGAGAAGCCTTCCTGTCAAGTCACAAAGAGGCAGAAAGGACATCTTTGCTCTCTAAACTCTTTCTCAGAGAGGAGTCTGGATGTGGCTAGATCCAATCTTAACCCCAGACTTGTCAATGTTCTAGGTTCAAGGAACTATAGAGGTGTAATTGAACCTTTGTACAACTTTGTCCTGCAGGATTAAGGGTGTAAAATCAGGTATATTTATATAAAATATAATTATTAATATAATAATTATATATATTATATATATAATTAATATATAATTAATTATTTATTATAAGTGATTAGACAAAAAGTTCTCAATTAGAAGTATAGTATACTAGTATAGTACACTTTATCAAAGCAATTCTATTAAAGCTAGCAAAAAAAAAAAAAAAGAGAAACAATTTCTAGGAAGAGATAGATGTTACTCACCCATACCAATGACCATGGGCAAATCTCTTTCACTCAGCCTTGAGGAGTAACCCTGAGAGGCATACCCACCCAAGGGAGAAATCTCCACACACTCTTCTAGAGGGGTTATATTAGAAGAACATGCCATTTGAAAGTGAGACTGTTAGTAATTGACTGTCAGTCATATGTCTCCAGGTCAGCTTAGCACTTTTAGATAAGGATACTNATGTGGCTAGATCCAATCTTAACCCCAGACTTGTCAATGTTCTAGGTTCAAGGAACTATAGAGGTGTAATTGAACCTTTGTACAACTTTGTCCTGCAGGATTAAGGGTGTAAAATCAGGTATATTTATATAAAATATAATTATTAATATAATAATTATATATATTATATATATAATTAATATATAATTAATTATTTATTATAAGTGATTAGACAAAAAGTTCTCAATTAGAAGTATAGTATACTAGTATAGTACACTTTATCAAAGCAATTCTATTAAAGCTAGCAAAAAAAAAAAAAAAGAGAAACAATTTCTAGGAAGAGATAGATGTTACTCACCCATACAAATGACCATGGGCAAATCTCTTTCACTCAGCCTTGAGGAGTAACCCTGAGAGGCATACCCACCCAAGGGAGAAATCTCCACACACTCTTCTAGAGGGGTTATATTAGAAGAACATGCCATTTGAAAGTGAGACTGTTAGTAATTGACTGTCAGTCATATGTCTCCAGGTCAGCTTAGCACTTTTAGATAAGGATACTTTATTGTATCTGCCACACCTTTACCTTACTATCAGGATGTTTAACTTTGGCATGGATGAGTCAGACTGGTTTTAGCATAATTCAACACCAAAACCAGCATGACACTCCCTCTCAGTCCACCACTTATAGCTTTGTGAAATAGGACATCCTTTGAGTTGTTTTACCTCATTCCAAGCAGAGCATTGTGCTACAAAGAGAAAATAAGACACTGAAAGAGAGAAAGTCATAGAAATAGTAAAGATCCTCTTAGAAGTTAGGGGTTTTTTTATTCTCAGAGTGCCCTTCAAGATATTTTCCAAGGCCTCCAGTATTAACCAGTTGCTAGGTGACATCAGTCATCTTGGATGGTTCATTTAATTACAAATCTATTGGTTAATTTAGGCAGAAACTGACTGGATTTCATCAGTTAGGTAGACTCTGATAAAAATCTAGCTGGAAGTTTTTCATTAACCACATAGTAATGAGCAAATATAACTGGCTGTGTCTTTAAAATATGCAAGTGTTGCTTACTTTTAGAGATGCAGAACATACAGCAACTTTATATACCTAGTTATTTATATGCTTTTCATCACAGCATCTTGTGGTTTATATGCATACATAAAACCTCATGGTGTTTTCAGGCATTAATTTTCTTCAGAGTAAGAGTTTGGAGAAGTTGCTGTGTAGTAAAGAACAAAACATTGCTCATTCAAATCATGTTTAATAGGGAGGAAAATTTTCTGTGTGTAGGAGGTAAACCCTGCCTCTTCTGCTCTTCAGTTTGGTCACTAACAAAACACAGTCTCTGCTGTCTAATGTCACAAGGTTTTTAGAAGTCCTGACCTAGGCTTATCAGTTACTATTGATTGCACTACAGTACCATAGCCATAGATGTAGTACTGAAGCCATACATTTATGAATGTATGGGTTCTTTTCAGTCTTCTCATGAAAGTGCCCTAAACTGTTACTGTATTTATGATATGTCACATACATAATTAAGAATTTTCCTGGTAGGAGATCATGTATCTTTGACTGTAGATACAGGATTTACTTGGAATCAGGTTTGCTGAATGCTGACTTTGTGACAAATATGTATTGAACCTTTTAAATAATTGTGTTTCGTCTAGCTATTAGTGTTTAAGAAATACCTGAAAATGCATTAGGTGTCTTTGGGACATTGTTTCTTCCTATGAGTGCTGCAGAGTCAGCACTTTCATTTTCATTATTATGGCCTGTTTTTTTAGTCTATAACATAAACCTCAAAAACTAGAAAAAACAACTTGTCAGCAAGCATATTAAAAAAAAGCAATGTTGTATTTTATTTTTACTTTATATATATAGTGCTATAGCTACGTGTTAATGCTTCCTTGCATCTGTGTGGCACCTAAATAGATAATGTGAAACTTTTTTCTTATGAAGCTCATAAACTATCCACTCAAAGGCCAATATATGCATTCTTAGTGAAACAGCAAAATGCCGTATTAGCAGGTCTTATTTTAAAAATTAAAACAAAGGAAACAATCTAAACAAAACTCTTCTAATACCCAATAATTTATAGATAATGCTAACAGATGAGATAAAGCAAGCAAAGTGCAAAATCTGCAGCTTTATATATGAGGAAGTCAGCAACAGGATAATATGCTACAGAAGGATCAAAACAGATAAAAAAAGAAAACCTTGAAAAAAAATTGAAAAATATTTTTAAAAGTATTTAACTCTGACTCCAAGATGATGCATAAGAATTTAAAGTTTCCAGCAAAGTACCATAAAGACATATTGGCTGATATATAAAAGAGAATATTCAAAGGTATTTGGGACTGTCTTGTTCAGCTGTCATACTAGATAGGTGAAATTCCATTTTCTTCTCTAGAGTACCACCACAAGGCGTGTGCTACTTTAATTTCTCTTTATTTGTTTTTCCCACAAAAGAAAACATCACCAACCTATACTCATTAGCAACTAAATTAGAATTGCTGACTAAAGGATGTATAATTGTTTCTTGGCTGAACAATTTACATTTTTTCAGGCATTTTTAGTTAGTACATGTGACTATGGGGAAGGTCTATGCAGTCACACTGCTATGACATTTTGTCCACCTGCTCAGTGCTAAAATATCTAGGACAAATCCTTCAACCCACTGACATCAATTATATACACTTTTTTTGGAAGAAAAGACTAAGGGGTTTTTTTCTCTTCTCATTTGACAATCCCCTTAGTTTCATAATATTTGGTACTTAGGAAGCTACAGTAGTTTGGATTTAGCATGAAAAGGTCTTGCTGGGATTTCTTTTTTTGAAGAAAAGAAATTCCTGAATAACACTGATTTGTATGCCTGATTATAATTCTTCATTTGGGCTTATAACAAGTACTCTGAATACACTATCCTAATAACTGCTCAGACAAGTGATTACAAAGGATACTGTGTTTTTGTGTAAGGTTGGAGGCTGTTGAAATGAAGCACACCTTTTTAGCAGAGCTCTTTGCACCTTCCTTCTGTTAGAATAGTTAAGTATTATTCCCATTAATCACTAATCGACTTCAGTTTTCAGAGCAGTGCGTGCTTCTTCTGCTACCTGTGGCATCACTTGTTATGTCTTGAGGCTGATGTCTCAAGGAAGGCAATTATCAACAGCTATCATGAGCCAGAAAAACTTAAGGATAGTAAAATAAAGGGCTTGATTATTTGAAAGAAATTTAAACATGCAGTCACTCAGAAAATAATAGAGTGATTAGAAAATGTTAAAAAACCCACCACCACCCAGCCGTATACATGTCACTTCAAATGGCACATGAAAGATTTTACAATACTCAGAAGACTGTTCTGCCTCTTCTGCCTTTTTTTCTTCCTTTCTTTTATTTTTTTACAAACTAGTATCTTAAATAACATTAAATCAATTAATAAGAATGTCAAAGTAATCATTCTCTATCTGTGAATACCAAACATCAACTGAATCACAAAAGATCTGTCTGTCAATCAGCAGAACTAAAACACTAATGGATATCATAATGGATAGCATAATCTTCATGAGCTACAGCTGGGTCTTGTGCATGGGCACAGATTGATGGTTAAGCTAATGCTAGATTTCCAGTCTTCCACTGATGTCTTAATTCCTCATGCAGACTGTGAGATAATTACTCTTTTGCATGTCACCTCATTGAAAAGCTGCCCTGAATTCTGAGACTGGACAAAACAGACAGAGAAAAAGGAGGAAAATTTGAAAGATGCTGTGGCTGCTCTGAAAAAGCAAAGGTGCTGAGTTGAAATAGGGCATCCACAATAGAAAAAATACGAACAGAGAATAATTAAAGATGGCATTTTGGGGTTACAACTGTAGAGTGTCTGTTCTAACCAAAATAAAATTAAATCAAAGCTGAAAGAAACAGCTGCACATTAAGTCCTATTTAATATTGATGCTAACTGAAGTATGGATTTGAGTGAGTTCTTCCTCAAGGTCTTTGCTTTATATCACTGCCTTATTGTATAATAAAGAAGATTTCTACATAGAAAAGCATAGAGATCACTCATGTATATGCTTTCATTGTATTTGAGAAGGAAAAGAAATTATTTTTCCATTACAAGGCTCTTTCAATGATGCCAAATAGTTAGAGAGACTATGCCAAAAATGAAAGTATAGTCCCCAAGAGCAAAATATCCCCAGTACTTAAGTGGGACAATGAATCTCTCTAGTTTAGTTACATCTCATACTTCAAAGAATTGGGTTAAAAATGCTTTTAACCAAAGGTGTTTTCTTGGGCATTTGCTCTAGGTATATTAGCTTGTTTATAGAGACATTGTCCTCTTTCATTTAGTCTGTTATTAGTATACTTAGATGGTGAAGGATCTTGTCTTGACAGCTTTTCTTATTGGAAATATGATATCCAGGTCGTTAATAAATATCTTCTCCAGTAGTTACGTGGTTACCGAGTGGTGTGTATTTAAATCACAAGTTATTGCTTCTCAGAGATCTGCACATACTCTTAAAAGAAATAAATCATAAAACACCTTGTGCTGAACAAAACAGAGAACCCTCCTCATTACTGCAATAGTATGAGAGGAAATACTGTTCCCATTCATTTACTTCCAGGCTTTCTGGAACATAGCTTTGCTTGGTGCTACGGTCTGACCACTGCCTAATGATCCCGAACAGTTTATTTTCTTTGCCTTTCAAGTTTCTCAAAGAAGTTCTCAGAGCTGCCTACATAGAAAACTATTAACATTTGCTGACTTTAGGCAAAAATACTAAGTTCTTTGGTTTTATTCAATTTGACTATGGCTAACCTCTTACCAGACTGCCAGAGTGAATAAGGAGTTCAAGATTTGATAAGAGTTTTCTTTCAAGAATACCGGTGCTTTTGAATTAACCTACAGTATTAAGGACAAGGCAATCTATATTTTATTAATGTATTGATGGCAATACAAAGGGAAGCTATATGAGCCTTTAAACAGTTATGACGTAGAAAATACAGGACCAGGGTTAAGAAACACACTCATGAGTTCCTTCTTTGGCATCTAGAAAGCTGGGTGCTTTTTTAGTTGTTTGTTGTTGTTGTTTGGGGGGTTTTTATGTGTTTATTTTGTTTTGGGTTGGTTTTTAGTTTTGTTTGTTATAATTCCTATGGATAGTGAAAACTTTTTAGATCAATTTTCTAATTGAAATATAGGCAATTTTTCTGTTGAAAATGTTAGTATGCACAATGGTTTGATGGTATTGAAAACATATTCATGTGAAACTACTGTGAAAATGTGATTTTTTTCTATAGAAGATTTTATTTATTTATATTTATTGATATTATATATTTATATTTATTTATATTGTTGTTTTAGTTGGTATTTTCTATGGCTTTCCCATTCTTTTCATGTTGGTTGTCTTGTAGGACAGTACTTTCTTCAGCACAGTTTTAGATCTGACTCGGATTACTCTTTCTCCATATTAATTGTCCTTGTAATGACCATGAAGAAACAATTTTATCTGCTGCAGCAGTTGTGTTTAGATTAGAGTTGCATTTTTAAAGCTTGTCTCCTGATCAGCCCCACAACAGTTTGCTGTTAGACCAGGGAAAGGTGTTTAAATGCATAAATTTGATGCTTTTCAGAGGAAAATATTCTTGAAGTCCTTGTAGGGCAAACCCAGCACACAAAAAGTTACCAAGCATTCAATCTATAACACCAGCCACAGCCCAAAGGTACATAGTTGAAATGGTCATTAGCACCATTAGCGCCATCTCTGTTTCTCCTCAGATCCAGTCCTGATGAGCTACAGCTCCTGTTAATGTGGTGTGGTTATTGCTGGCAGTGTCAGCAGCTTATGCAGTCTAGGTAGAGTCACCAAGTGAGAGACAGAAAGACGCTCTAGATCAGTGAAGTGTTGATGAACTATCTGGTATCAGAAGGTGGATGAAAAATCATTGCAACATGCACATCTTTTCCCATGCTAGCAAAAGTGAATAGTAGCAAACAGTTATTTCAAATTCAGCTTAAACATTATTTGGTTAAAGCAGTGGGAATCATCATGACTACACTTCCAGTTGGCATTAAAGACAGGATGTGGGCTTTTGATATTGCCAGGAAGGTCAAACAGACTTTGGACTAAGTTTAAGAAATACTGTCCTTGGAAGTGTTTCTGGATAACTGTCACATCTTTCCCTGTTCAACATGACTATGAAATCACTATGATGATTATTAAGGATGACATTGGCTGAATTTACTGGGAGAGTAAGACAGTATCTGGATGGGAACTGACTGCGGGTTAACTGCCTCAGGCTTATTTAATTTCAATAAAGATGGTACATTGGAAAAAAAAATCAGAACAGAACACAGCATTTTTATTAGTCCCTGTGATTAAGAAAGTGAACTGTGGTAGAGGTTCAGAGCATACATGTTACCGCACGCCTGGTTACAGCTAGGCTAGCATGTGAGTATACTTTGCCATTCACAGAGGATGAAGTTTCCTATACAGATCAGTTTGGCAACAAATATTTCTGTTGTGGTAACTTCAGTAGAATACACTTACCTACAGAGAGAATAGCCTGACTTTAAGATCCTCTAGTCATTTTTTCTACACAGTCTTTTTACTTCCTATACCTGTGCAATGCCAGCACACTAACAAATAATGATTTTTTTTAAATTAAGCTACTGTCATTAATGGATGTTAAATTATTCATTGTTACTGTGTCATCATATACATTGTTTTAAAAAAATTTTAAAATGTTCTGGCTATGAGGGAAACTGCCTTCTCCTTTGTGTTTTGTTTCCCGATTTATCTGGAGTTAGATATATTTAAAGACCTACTGAAGCTAAGAAAGAGATGATGAGGCATTATTTCTTCTGCTTTTGCCTTTTACTGCCTTTGAATTCCATTATTGCATTTGCTAGCACTGGTTCTGAATTTTCAAGTGTTCTTATCAAAATTTTATAAATCAAATATATAACCCAATGAAACAATGAGAATTCTCAGTTACAGGACTGAGCTAATGTAGTCTTCTGATAATGGAGGCTGGTAGGTTAGCACCTATATGATGACACTATTTACACTGCGGCAAATCCATTTATTTTAGGCAATAGATGGAATCTTGGTCCCCTCTGACTGCCTCCTCATCTAGATATTAAAGGAGTGTTTATAAGCATTTCTTCAAACACATGAGGGAAAGTAATATGGACTAATATAAAATACTTATTTAAATTGTGAAGACTAACCTAGTTGATTCTGGCTGAGGAAATCCAGAGGTATTCAAGTGTAAAAATGGAATATTCAACAGCAGACTGGTAGACAACAGCTACAGAAGAATGACAATGATTGATATACTAGAAATTATGAGGGGTTTATGTAGTAAGTAAAAATTTCAATATTAGTATGAAATATTTAGCATAAGCCTTGTCTGGTTTGTGCCATCCCACTATTTTATTATTATTATTATTTATATTTTATGATTAGCATTTTCTAATTAAGCTGTAAGGATAATTAAACTTAGGAGATATTTTATTTTAGATGAAGGTAATAAAAGTGTCCCAGTCCTCATGTTTCTTTTTCAGTCATCTTCCATTGAAAACATATTTTTGTAAAGTGTCTGCTTTGCTGTTTTTAAAGCTGGTTAGAACCCTTCAGACATCTGATGTTTTAGAAGGTTCTCCACTCACATTGTAGAAGAGGTGTTGTGGTTCTGGTACATAGGGGAAATGTGTTACTGAAAGGAATCAGGTATATATGTGTACTTTAATGAGTGAAAGAAGGCTTTGCTATGTAGGACACTTAGGACCCTTGAAAATCCATGATAAGCCCTTTCAACTTCCTCTGCCTCAAACTGCCATTTGACAGGTAAATGTACTTGAAAGGGATGAGGAGGTCAAACAAATGCTAGAAGCTAAAAATCCCTCAGATGTGATTCTGCCACTACTCGCAATTTGCTGTGTGAAATTCAGTGAATTTTTGGTCTGTGCTTTAAATTATTCATCCTTAGCACAGAGATTAGAAAACATGCAACATCCAGCTAATGGAAATATTCTGAAGCTTAATTAATTGTGCAGTCCTTCCATGAGAAAAATTGCTTTTGTATAAAACTCCAAGACCCTATCTCCACCTGGAATTATTTAGAGACACATGCATACTTTCAAGGTAAATTAAATTAAAAGTAAGGTGCTCCTGTTCCAAATAACTAAGTTTTGAACTACTTTTATGTAGAGACAAGCAAAGCAAACATCAATGTCCCCTGTTCTACTATTAGAAAATGAGCTGCAATCAGTTATTTATATTCAGAAATATCTATACTGTTAATAAACAGGCACTGAACAGTAATATTGTAAAATTATACTACGGGTGTTCAATGAACTTTCTGGAATTATACATATGTAAGCTAAGCAGAATTCAGTCTTTTTTCCAAAACATTACTAAACAGCAACTGACGAGCCTTCTGGACATTTTTGTTTGTGACATACTTGTATACACTGTGCTATGATTATCAAATATTTTAAGAAAAAAACCTCTTAATCTGTATTTAGGTAACTCATTCAAAGTCTTTTCCCAAGAAAGAGGTGCCATCAGACTTACTAGAACACATTCCTCATTAAATAATCCAAACCAAAATCAGTAGTTACATAGCATTCAGAATTCTTTCCCTGCATTTTAGAATAGCAATAAATTTTGGTGAGGAAGCAAGTGGCTTATACTTCTCAAGTTCTGGGGCAGAGGGAAGTGCTTAGTTTTGCCTCACAACATGCAAGTATTCCAGAAAACAGAAACCATGAGCAGCTCTTCGAGGAGGGTCTTCTATGGTTTAGTCATGGTTAGTAGTGGTTTAGTAGTTTAGTTTCTTCAGACCACTGTAACTTGGCATCTTCAGAAAGCAGAAACTAAGAAACTAATGTACATTGATAAATGAACAGTTGAGAACTTACATGAATGTTCTTGAATAATAGATCTGGAGATACTAGAAAGTTCAGGATTAGTGCTTATGCAAAAAAAGAGAATTACTTTGTCTCCTATAGGTTTGTCTTCTGTCTGGCTTCTGCTTCCATTTCATTCCTGTTTAATTCATCTAGACTTTGGTAATCCCCAAAGCAGGTTTCACACAGTAATTGGGACTGACTAAAAAGTTAGGTCTTGATTGCCATGTTTAGAGTACTAAATGAGTATGGGTTTATTTTCAGTGGTGCTGTGTGAAATATCAGCTCTGCCCACTAAAATATGGTTTAAATATGTTCTTGAAAGAGAAAATTTGTAATTTAAGCAAGTGGCTTTAGGCCAGAATTTGTTGGGTACCTACAATTTGAAATATCTTCCAGAATCTTGTGTTTGGTATGAAAATACGTTTCAGCATGGCACATTGAAGGCTGTGCCTCTTGCAATGTGATTCCCAAATTATCATCCTGTTGAGCACTCCTACCAGGAGTCTGAGGACAGTGAAGGCTAAACAGGAAAAATATCTGTAGCTCAGCATACAGCTGTCATCTTGACTTCTTTGATATCATGCTTTTACATTTTAAAAATTGGTTTTATCTGACATGCTCACAAGTAATATGTATGAAAACATTTGACACTCCATCTAGCAGAGGGGAGTAATAAAAATAGATATTAGTTAGTTGTAATTCTGAATGCTCTTATTCACTGAGCAGTGTGACTCACTTGTGATTTACTGGGCAGGCAACTAAACACCACACAGCCATTTGTTCTCTACCCCTCACTGTGGAAAACTGAAAAAAAAGTGGGTTGAGATAAAGACAGTTTAACAGGACAGAAAAGGAAGGGAAAATAATGGTAAAATAATTAGAATGTACAAAGCAAGTTATGCACAGTGCAGTTGTTCACCACCCACTGACTGACACCTAGCCAACTCTGGCTGGGCCAGCTTTCCCCCTAAATTAAATACAAGCATGCTGTCACATGGTATGGAAATAACTCTTTGGTCAGTTGGAGTCAGCTGTACCAGCTGAGTCCCCTTCCAACTTCTTCTGTTTCCCAGCGTCCTCATGGGGGAGACAACATAGGCTGATGAGTCCTTGACTTAGTGTAAGCACTGCTTAACAACAACCAAACCATCAGTATTTTACCCAGCATTGTTCTTATCCTAAATCCAAAACAGACCATTGTACCAGCTACCAGGAAGAAAATTATCTCTATCCAATCTGAAACCAGGACATCACTTTACATGTGGCTTGTATTTCATATAGGCTAATAGTTTATTTGGAAACCCAAAATGTATTAATTCAGAACTTCTGTTTCAGAAAGCTCTGTCAGAAGGTGCTCTATAATTTTAGAAACATTGATCTCTGGTTGTAAACTTCAGTTCCTTATGTTGCTCAGAGTCATCCAGGGAGAACTGTATTATGCCAAAAGGAATCATAGATTATCCCGAGTTTGAAGAAACCTACAAGGATCATTGATGTCCAACTCCCATTAACTATGTCTCATTGCTTTTTGCTACATCTTTCACCAACTTCTGTTAATCTAATTAATTTTTTTTTACACAATGGAGTATTTTGAGGTACTCCCTTATGGTAAGTGGTACAATATATAAAGAATGGTCTGCCACTGTTGGTCTCCTGAAAGACTTTTCTGTAATAAATTGAACATTATATCATATCTTGGCATAGTTAATCTGTTTCATAATCAGCAATGTTTCAGTTTATTTATTTTTCACCTTCGTGATTTAGGTCCTAGAACATTTTCTGATTCTTTGTTGGTATTAGTAAAGAGTACACAGAGCATTAATTTAGTTGAAGTCTCTCCTATATTCATGTTTTGAGACATTATAATTTCAAACTGGGAAGTTGCCATAGTATGATGCATGTTTTCTGCTCTCACCCCCTTCCCCTTTTAGAAAAGTCCTTTTAGAGATCAACCATTTACCTGAAGCTTTTTTTCTTGCTACAAGATTAAATTTATTTAAAATCTAGCATTGTTCTAGGACAACGTTCTGTAATAGTTTGGGAATGGGGACTACTACTTTCTTTTTCTCTGACTGATTTGAACCCTGAGCTTTGAAATGCAAATCTGATTTTAGGTTGTAGAGGCAAATTTGGGTCCCTTACAGTTTTTGTTGCATTTAGGAACTCTTTGATTATGAGCCAGCATGATTGTATTTGGATGTAGAAGCACTGCATAGATGAAACTGAGCTCTGGGGCAAGGAATTAAATGTTTTAATCTGTTCAACAGGGCTTGATGCTGATTTTCTGCCATCTTCAAAGTCTGGCAGCTGGTTATGGCCTGCAAGGCCTCAGAGAGAAGTTGTACCACATATGAGACTACCCATTTGTGTAGGTTAGTGTGAAGGGGAGGGAAAGGTATAAGATGCATTTGAGCCTGCTTTTCCCTCTAAAAGAGTTTCCCTAAAATTAAAGAGGTAGAAAGAAATCATTAACTGGCATGAATTATTATGGCTATAATGACTTAATATCTGGAAAGAATGTAGTGGTTGCAGGGCAAAAGAACAAGAGTGCTCTAAGAACACAAATAGTAGGAAAATAGCTGGAGATTCCTTTGGAACACATTGTATATACTCAAGCCAGTTTTATGTTACTGTATTTTTTAATTACTTAAAATTTTCATCTGTCTGAACCTGGAGTCAGCCCCTTGTTTTTTGGTGCTGCCAGTTACAATGGAGCAACAATAAGAATTTGCAATTGTCATAAAATTAAATATAAACATTCTCTTCCTCAGAGAGTTTGTTTCCTTTTGATGCTACGACAAAGACTATCACTGATGCATGATGTCTGTACAAAGACTTAGGCAGACACCATAGGCAAGGACTATAAATGTCAGTAGATTAGAGTTGGGTGGGAGGAGAAAGAATGTTACAACACAGAGTGTTTGTTGCTTTAGTTAATATAAGGAGAAACAGATAGTACTTCCTTGTTATCATTGCTGTGTGGAAAAGGTAGGACTCATTCCCTCCTAAGTATGTAAAAATACAGCTAAGTTCCATCTCAGCAACAGCTGAATTGTCCAATTTCAGCATTTGCAAATGCAGGTGTCTGCTGTGTATTATAAAGAGGACTGTCCTTTAGAGTATGTGAGCAGTAGATCTGACAGTTTTGTTCATTAACATTTGCCTGGGGGTAGTGATCAAAAGTGACTAACATGCCAGAATGGATATTTTCTGTACGAATTTTTTGATTTTTAGCACTTCAGGCATTTTGGAATATTTCTTCAAACATCCTGAAAGCTGGATTTTCTGCTGTACTGAAGTGAACTCAGCAGAGCAGATGCTGAGGGATAAATACATATATTTCATGCTTGCTCTGGAGCCAATGATAACATGCTCTGAAGTTGATGATAACAGATAATATTTTCAAATGACTGTCTGTCAGCCTTGAATAAGCAGAACATCTTTTTACCTTCTAGCTAACATTTCTGCAGTTAAGAACTTCCCCACGCCAGAAATTGCTGTCTGAGAAAATTGGATCTAAAAGGTGTCTCATTATGCATCAGGAAAAGGAAATAAAAGTCCCTTGTTACCTATTCTCTTCCTCTCTCTACCCCAGAAAACACAAACAAAGCTCAAAGAGAAGAAAGAAAGAGAAGGAGAGTCACCACTCTTTTTTCTGTTTTCTTTGGATCACTTCCCTACCCTCCAGTTCAGATGTACAGTAAATGAAAAACAGAGGTGCAATGAAAATTGGATTAGGAATCCATGTTCTGACATATTAATCATTATAGGGCTCAGGCTAATTTCTCATTTCCATGTCACAGCAATGATGCCTGCTTAGTTGATGTGGTGGAAGAGTTATTCTCTTCAGCTTGGCTCTAGAGACCTTGGTGCAGAAAACTGGCCACTAAAGTATGCTTTAGGATGATGAAGTCCTCTGTCTCTTTGTGCCAGTTCTGCATGTGGAAAGATAAGTTTAGTGCTTGTTTCAGAAATATGTCTTCTCTCCTAACAAATCCAGCTGTAGTCTTCATTTTGACAGAAAAGCTGAAATATTTATCAAGTGACAATTCCACATTGGTGCTTATTAAAGGCCATTGATAATATGATTGCAAATACTCATATTAATGTATTGTCTTATGATATAACAAAAAAATCTTTACATTAAGCCACCTAGAACAATTCTTTCCAAGGAAACATAACTTTTTGAAATACAGGCGTAATAATGCTAGAGTACTTACTATCATCCAGGAAGGCACTCATGTAGATGAAAACAGCATGACATACAGTAGAGAAAAAGCTTTTCTTTCATAATCTCGCTTGACCACTGCATCTTCACAACTGATCCTCAGTCTGGCTCTTGTGTGCAATTGATAAGAAGGCACCATTTCTCAGTTTTACATTGAAGGTTAGTTTGATTTATTCTTTTAGGAAAGAAACAAATGTCTTCTGTCCCAGGAAGGTGAAATGAATCTCAGAGTCTTTTGCTGTTCTCTTATATTCTAATATGTGAGGCATCATCATTTCACCCAGCTATATGTCCTTTTTAAGCAATCTGGGTTTTTTTCTGTGTTTCTTTCAGATAGTTTTGAAAACTGCTTTCATACCTAGTATGAAGGTTCATAGGAACAACTTTACAAAGGTAGTTCTTCTGTTCTTCTCTTTTATCTTTACTTCAGGTAGGCATTTAGATACTGTTAAGCATTATTCATGTGCTTATCCATACTTTTAAAGCTACAATATACAGTGTGTTAAAAGGATATTTGTGGGGAGTTTTGTGTAAAACTTTAAATGTGACTGCTACATATTGCTTTTTTTAAAAAATTGAATGAAGAGAACTTGCATATTAAGAGCTGCTAGGCTTTTTTTCCTAGAGATATAAAGAAAATCTTGCAACATTCTTACTTAAAGAACTGTATTCGGGAGTTGGAGGTATAGACAGAAGCATCTGTTTGAAAAATTGGACAAATAGTCATGAGGTATTAACATGAGTAATATTAATACTAGAAGCGTGGTTTTTTGTTATCCATAGAAAACAGAAATACTATGTGCTTGGCTGGCCAGTCATGCTATGGTAGTTACAGAAAGCAAGTGTGCAGTTGGCTTCTCTTTTACATTCTCATTGATATGCAAGTCAGTGGTTATGTGAGTATTAATGGGTGGAAGAATTTTATTTTACATCTGCCATGGCTTCTTGGGAGACACCTACAGTCATGGAATATAAGATTAAATTTATCAACAGAAACTGAGTTCCAAATTAATATTTTTATAATGTCTATAATTTTTCAACATAGACCATCTGGCCAGCTCTGATTTTCTCTTTTCAATGTCAGCTTCTCCTGACCAGTGAGCTCCTTTATCCTGATACTATTGTAGCTCTATTATGAAATTGTAACCATGTATTACAATTGAAAGTATATCCTAACCACATTTACTATACAGTAACTGGTGTTGTAGGCAGAGCATTTTTAATTGATTGGCTAGGCTGATAATATTTGTTGATCACTGAACAGTGTTCACAAAATGAAACCCAGCATAGCAGTTAATTCATGACAAACTCATATTCTATTACAGAGACCTATTGAATATGTTGGTATTAGTGAGTCTCTGTTAATGAGTATAAATTATTTGTTTGTTAAAATAAGTGAAGCAGGATTTTCAGAAGGCTTAATCGGTCAATTGTAGTGGAAAACTTGGTAAATCACATAAACAGAGAAAAGCAGTTTCAAGCCATGAGTGTTCTGGAACTAATCTGAAACCATGATGAACTATTTTAGTCTAGACATACAGAGATTCTTAGTGAGAAACCATTATCATAGATATTCTGGATACTAGATATCAATTTTCTGTTATTAAGGCAGTAATGATACGTCTGTCTTAACATTTCATTTCTGTATCAGTTTTCAGTTATAAATACATACATGAATTTTATGAAAGTAATATGTCTGTGACAGGAACTGTCTATGAAAAGTGTTTCAAAGATCTGTTATAGACTATATTATCTGGCATTTTTGTTGAGTATTTCATCACATATCACCTCTCCGGAACAAAGACATTTGCTTTCAGCCTGTAACAGTAAATCAAATAGTAAATAAAGAAAACCAGAAGGGGAAGAAATGTTTTGATGAAGTAAGAGTTGTTGAAGGGTTAATTTGTTTTCAAATGGTATTTGTTTTTAATGTGAAAAGGTAAGTTTTCTGCACTTTTACCAGGTTCCTCTTACTGCTCAAACTCTGCTCTGGTTTTCCTGATTTTCCCTGGGAAGCCAATCTAAGTGAGGTGATCAAAGATGCAAGATCACTTATTATTCCCCTTAGCTTTTAGGTTATATATACTGAATATTAATACTGTTCAGAAATCTTCTATTTCCAGGTTTCTCTACCTTTCTGATGGACTTTTGTGTCCAAAGACTTCCTCCACTGCTATTAGCAAATATGTAGAATGAGGTGCCAGACATTTAGCAAGCTGCATTCTACAACTTAGTCCAAGTATATCTTGGGGGCAATGGCAATCTAGAGTTACCATCATGAAATAAACTGGCATAATAAAATAAATAAGTGAAGGTCCATAATATTTCCCAATGAAGTTAAATACATTTTATCATCATAGTTATGGTACAGATTAAGTAATATTTGGCATAAATTTCCATCTAAAGCCATTACCAGATTACTTGCTAACCACCATTAAGCAGTATGCTTCAACCTTTCCTCCATGATCACATATAAATCTTTAATTTTACAACTACATCAATATTTGTTCCTATCTACATTTCTTTTAAACATTGTCTTGCACATTTTTCTATTATTCATTTTTCACATGGGTATGCTAAAAAACTAACAACCATTCAATTTCTTAAAGTACTCATAGTTATTCTGACTGAAATATCACGGTGGCATTGAATTCTGACATTTGTGTAGTTAACTCCATTATAACAATGAAAATGCAATTCCTAGCGTAGAAACTAAATGATGATCCTTTATTTCAGTATTTGTGCCAGACCATTGCATCTTACTTTAAAATAGACAAGTGGTAAACACTAGTGAATCATATAATTATAGCTGGAATAGAGTAGGGGGAAAAATGAACATACTTACATGCCCTTTTTCAGATGACTAGCTCAGCAATGTACTCTATGTAGACAGTAATTGTGATGAGTGTAGCAAGTTCTGAGTTCTTTGGAGGGCTAAACCAAATTATTCAAGTAACAATGAAGGTGAAAACTCAGAAGTTGATTACAAAATCAGCTAAATTCAGTTATAATTTTCCTAAATACTGGTACATCTTAGTTTCCAATTGCACGTAAATTCTTTATTATGTTAGCAGAAAATGAGACTAGAGTTGTACTTAGTGTTTCATTCTAAAGTATTTGACATTGTAGTGAAGCTGGAAATGCATTTTTCAACAGAGTATATATTTTTTTTTTCTAATTAGAAAAAAATACTAAGCAGTCATGAAATGTCATGCTTCAAGATTTAGAAAACTCAGAAGAAAGACAAGAGCCTAGTGACCAAAATCTACCAAGACAAAAGCTTTGTTGTTAGAAAGCAGTTAAACAATTATTTTAATTTGATACAGAATTTGCTATCACTTGGGAAATCTTTTAGAAACCAAGTGAATTCTTTAGCTGGTATTATAGCTGATAAATTAGAGTAAAAAGATTTCCACTGACTCCTTGCAAACTGTATCATGTCTCTACTGTGTTCCTGTAAGTAACACTTGGTTTTCAGAATAATCCTGTCAAGACTGGGAAGGGCACTCCAATAATGTATCTGATTTATTACTTTGTGCTGTTATCCAGATTATCAAAGCAAAAGGGAGGGGAAAAGTGGGAATGGGTTGTGGGGGGGGACGACACCAAGGAAGAAGTAATTTGCTAAATGCGTATTTACACCATTACAAGAGAGGGCAAAAAAAATGGGATTGGTACACTGACATTTAATGCAGAGAAGAAACAAACAAGTTAATAGTTAAGGAAGTTTAAGTTACTACTAATGATGAGTATATTATACAGTATATACACATTTAGAAGTTGAGCCTAACAGAAATGTGAGAAAAGATGGGAGCTCTCTTTAAAACCCCATCATCTAATGATTTCACTTTGCAGTCATATGGCCCTTATAAAACAATTACAAAATTTTCATCAAGTTTTAGCAGCTGGAGCTAAGTAGCAGTCAACATTCTGAATGTGTTTTTTCCTTAATCTTGTACTTTATATCTTAGAACTTTTAATTTAAACCAGAGAACACAGAAAAAGTTGATATATAAGCTTCTGTATTTTGTGTATGTGATGTGGAACAGACTTTCTCGTTTGCATTCTTATGTTTCATGTTTTTCAATGAAATGTTTATTTTGCTGAAACATGATGTCTCTTTGACTCTTAAAATCTTTTAGAGCACAAACTCACTAATATGTTCCTCTATAGTTTTTCAGTAGCTGTCATGACTTATGTGATCAAGTGGAAGTACTTGAAAGTCAAATTATACAACAGAATAAAGGTGAGGCTGATACTTAATCTCACTATTTTCTTGAAGAGTCTGCATGAGTTACCAAACTGCTGAAGCACTGAAAGTAGCAGTAACATTTCATTGTGAACAGTCTCTAATTTCCAATTCTACTCTATGAAGTAGGTTTCCATTATCGATACTAAAGATATCAAAACATCATATCAAGAAGCAGTTTAACACAGAAGGGACTTGAGAAAATAATTCACATGTTCTCTCTTTCTGTAAGGCAAGCTAAATTTTATCAATCTGTATTTTTCAGAAAGCAAACTATTTATGATGGATGGTTCTCTAAATAGAGAATATTAACAAATAAGCCAGCTAACAAAACAGTTGAACTTCAATAGGAAACCTATTTATTGTGCCTCTTAATACTGATGCATTTAGATGCAACAGTGAATAGACTTTTCAAAAATACCTGTGAAAGAACCCAAATCTTAATTTTACTGATATTTACATGTCATGATAATCTTATGGCCAAAGAAACATGCATGTGTCAGAATATTCCAGAACATTTTTATAAAACTCACTGGATATGGAAAAGAGAAGTATCTGTTGATATCTCAGATTTCACTTGATACCATTTCCTAAAAGATACTTTCTTCTATTATAGAAAATTGTCTTTAATGCACAGTATTTCATTACCTCATCTGTTTCTAGACAGATGAAATAGAAATATCTTAGTAGATCTGTGCTCATTATCACTTGATAGCAGACTGACATTTGATGAACAGCACAAGTGTTCATTCTTTGCTCATTTTTTTGCAAGTTCTTATGCTTGTATTTAACACCATCTTATTTCAGTGAAGCCCTCTAGCAATCATTCAGCATTTTGGACTTCAGGTAGCTACTTCAAAATGGGGTTAATGTGCTGTAAAAACTGCAGAGAGGTGATTTGTTAAGCTATTTTGGATAGTTCTTGAAAGAGTTGCCTTTAAAAGAAACATCTGGGAGCAGGTCCCTGTCATTGTACATACTGTGTATGATGTTAACAGTCTCTGAACAGCATATATAAAACCATATAGATATCCATGCATATCTATTTTATCACATAGAAGGAAACAGATAATTCTTAATTTAGTCATCCTTTTGTAGTCATTCTTTACTGAAGATATTAAATGAAAGTGGCCTACTAGATAAGGATGTTCAGTGACATATGGCCAGACCAGGATCTCTGCAGGATGTTGCCTGAGCACCTTGACATCCATAGGTGTCACACACGTTGTCCACACAGGACAAGGAGACTAAGAATATATGTCCCTAAACATTAGTATTTATTATTTATATGCATGCATTGTTGAACTTTTTGTGTGATTTATAGAATTACAGTTTTCATTTTGTAGATAAGAGAAACCATAAATTGATGGTAAACATAATGTCACTGTGGTAGCATTATTTGTGTCAGTCACATCTTTGTGGAAACCTAGCAGGAAGATTCAGGAGATTAAATAACATTGTGCATCAGTTCTAACCGTTTCTAATTTTAATCTTTTCCCTTAAATTTGCATTGTAATTTACATTAATTTTCAACTCAGTAAACAGAGGTTCCTTTTCCTTTTTAATAGAAAAGGCAATAAAGACACTCAAAGGCAATAAAGAATATGTAAATTTGCTGTACATTTAGTAACTGTTTTTTCCCAGGTTCTTGGAGTGTAGAGTAAATCCAAGTGTTTTTACTCTGACAGTTGTACTGAAAACACTTACAGTGTTTACTTTAGCTAAAGAAAGTTAACATGACTTGTGTAAATTAGTTAAGAGAATTTTCTATACGGCTCCCACATAACATCTGTATTGCTAGCTCCCCTTCTAGATATCATTTTACATGTACAAAATCTAATTGAACTTCTCCAGATAAAAAATTAGTCATGGATGAATCTGTTCCAAATATAAGATTCTAAAATTTTTTCTCCAAATAATTCTCTGTGAATTAAACCAATGTATTTTTTCCTTTTCTCATTTCTTTGTCTGGATTTTTTTTTTAAATTTATATCTACATTGTCTTATTTTCCTTTATATTATCTTGCTCTCATCACAAGCCTCTAACATCAATACGTCTGTAAATGCTGGCCTATCCTCATGTTTTGTGACTCCACTACTGCATCATTTAGAAACTTGTGGTAATGCTTCTAACAGGCAAGTAGACCTGATGGTAAAAAGAGGTTCCTCTCAATGCAATTCATTAAGATGAGCTCTAATTAAGATCAACTTAGAAGGCAAATTTACAAAGGGGACTTGCTTTCTAACTGAATCTCTGCAGATTTACTTCCACCTTTCAGCTATTTCTGATGGTTGTATAATCCCCATGAAGCTGCTAGTTTAATATCCAGATCCTGTTCCAGTGCTTAAGTTTCTGTCAGTAGGTTCCTACCTGCCTTCTACCAGCTCTGTACTTTATATGCCTGGAACACCCATTTAGCTGTAGATGCTGTTGGATATGTAGTACTACTATCAAATAAGAGTTTTAGGGGCCTTGTGGTTTTGGACCCCAGACAGAAAACCAGAAGCCTGGTGTTATGTTTACCCAGATGCTTGAACTGACATTATTTCCTTCTGCCCTGAATTGCTCCAGGTTGATTTCTGCTCAGGGTTGGCAAGCTAATGACAATGCAGAGTATCCCTAAACTAAAATGCACCATCAGCAGGCTACTTTTTGGGCTAGCTGTTGCAGATTCTCTTTGCACTAAAATTGGGTGTGTTCCAATGCTCATTTCTCTTCCCCTTTTATTTGAATTCCCTTTCCCCTTCTTGCTCTTGAAGTACTCAGATGTTATGTTTACAAGCCAGGGGATGGAGCTATAGCAATGAATATTCATACCATTATGTCATCAGAAGGGGCCACTCCCCACACCTGGGATGAGGAGTTCATGGGAGGGGCTAGCTGTTGGTCAAAGTTGCTCCATCACTCCCAGCCACAACAGGTAATCACTCTGCATCTGGAACTGTAGCAAGCTGGGAGTCGCTGCTTCACTGTAGCTCTTCCTCACCAGAGCACTAGCAAGACGGGAGTGGCCACCTCGCTGTGCCATCAGAGCAGCCCGGAGATTACCCCCGTCCCAGCTTCAGCCACTGAAGTCCACTACTGCTTGGAGCCTCTGGTGCCATGGACAGTTTCCCAGCTGGCATTTCAGCAGAACAACCTCTGACTCAAATGAATTAGTTCTTCAGGTTTTACTTTGCCCATGTTTTTGGGGTTTTTCCATTGTCTTTTGGCTGGGGGGAGAGCATGGGTTCACTGAAACTAGGTTGCCATATTGTCTCCTTTGTTCTTCTGAGCTGCATGGTCCAGCATGCGTGCCCCCACTATTTTGTATCTTGTTTTGACTTGGAGGTTGGAGTAGGGGGAGATACAAAATGATTCCCGCCTTGTTGGCTTAAGCTATGTCCTTTATATCTTTGTGGTTGCTGATATACTTTTTTTCCTTGTCAGTAAACAGTTATTTTTCACTCATACTTCCTCCCATTTCCCTCTCTGCATTGGTGGGGAATAAAAAGGGGAGAGGCGTTCATTTTATTGGAGTTCCCACCCCCATATTTGTCTTTAAACCAAGACACCAGGCAAAGTAGTTTTGCTGTCTATTATGAAACCATTTGCAAAAGAGTAGTGAATTCCTTCTTATCACAAAATACAGCTATGGAAATGGAGCCATGAACACACTAACTAGCACTAAATGCTAACTTTGGTCATGTCACTGCTTCAGAAAGCAGATAGGACCATATTGCAGCAGCTTTCCACTCCAGAATAAGTTTTTCCACAAGGTAATTGCATAGGTGAGGAAACCAGCTTTATGCTGAACCAAGGGCACAAGGATATTTTGTAGAAACATACCATAACATTAGAAGGGTAATATACCCTAACTATTTTTTACTTTATTCTCTTCCAGTTTTGCTTTTCTGATCTCTATCTGAAATACACTAGTTACTATGGAAACAGCAGTGTCATTTACATGGGTCTAATATACTCATGTCCACTGGTACACTAATAAACTAATTTATCTAATCATTAGGAATATACAATATGTCTTTGGGAAACACAGCATTACAGATAGAATAAAATGCAAACTTGCAAATAAAAAAAAGTCATAATCATTCCACACTAGTGAAGTTGCTTGAAATTAAACATCAGTTGGAAAGAAATACTTGTATATTGTCCTATTTCCACCAAAACAGTGTCAATAACTAATTTAGCTTGAATTCTGATTTTCATGGTTTCCATAATTATAACTTAGAGCAACAACTTCCCATGTGGATGTTTGCTCTGGGAAGAAGTATTTGACTTTTGTGATCCTGCTGTGTCAAAATGCTTTGCTTTTGATAATCTCTCACTTGCATGTTTTTCCCAGGAGCCTTTCACTTGGAGACAGCCTTGGTATAATCTTAATGCTGTGTGGAAGTATAAATGGTGAAAAAAAACCCAGTTAATTCCCAAATCACCTGTACAAGGATTCTACAAAGAATTCTTATTGGGTTTGTAATGAGACTGCATCATCTGTCAATATAAAAATACTTTTTTCTTTCACAAATTGTAAAATTCTGTTTGTTGGTAAATATGCACAAATGCCACTAAAATATAAAGAATCACTGATTAGTATGTCATGGTGGGTCACATCCTTTGTATGTGTATGTAAGCAGACTGTCTCAGTTGCATCTTTTTGCATATAAACTTCATTTAAAAGCACAGAATGTTGTTTAGGGTTATTTCTGCATATAGTTATTGTCCACACTTATTGTTTCTACCCTCTTTTAGCAATGAGAGGGTTAACTTCTAATGAATCCTGAGTTTTCTAACAGGTCACGTACAAACAAAATGGTTATGATTTCATTGTCATCTTACAAAATGGGTAAGAATTAGAGGGTAATTTTCACTAAAATAAGTTATTAAAAATTTTTAAATACCATCATAAGTACATTATAAATACATTTTTAAAATTTGTAGGCTAGTTGTTAAATGTAAATAGTCAAAGTAGAGTGTAGTACTAAATTGCACTGAAATATTAATATATGGAGGAATTAATTGTAGATTCATAAGACATAAAATACCAGACTTATTATGTAGGGTGAATTTTCTATTTGTGGAGGAACATCCAGATGTAAACTCATTATGTCTTGTTAAAGAAAAATTGCAGGCCTTGTCATTTATATGATGAACTTTGGCTTCATAACTGTTTTCAGGATTTGAGCAATTAACACTGTGAACTTTAGTCTTTGCTTCATCTGTACAAAAATGCATTTGAAATAACAATTTATATTTGCATTTAATTTGTAAGATTACCATTTGATGACCCAGTAAGTGACACAGTTCTGTTTTCCAAACTGTTGATCTCTTTCAAGTACATTAGCTTCAGATGTTCATCCATCTGTGGATTGTATTCAGCTTATTTACATTTCTGCTTTTACGTGAGGCAGGGTAAGGTTATATGCAATGCAATTCCCCTAAGCTTTGGAACACAGATTTTAGTTGGTTTTATACCCCACTATATGAATTAGAGAGAATGCTAAAATAAAAAATGTTTTTAAAGAATTATTAAGTTTGATAACACTATGAAACACTAAAACCAATATAAACCCATAGACTGCATTTTAGACTACATATTTAATGCAAAAATTATTCTGCATACTTTAATCTTAAATCTCCTCAAGCTATTGATTTCATTTAGTCCTCCATCGTTTAATGTCCTGTAAGTCCTTTCTCTCTATCCACGTTTATTAAAAAGGTTATTCTTTACTGGCTACATCTCTGTCAGATTTTCTCTGATTTCATCTGTTGTCTTCATCTTAGCTACTACCGTTTCCTCTCGCACCTCTCAACATCTCATCTTTTCCATTTGCCTTAAATGGAATTTCCAATATCTTGTTTCTATTGTGCCTGAATATAGACTGCATTGTTACAAGTCAGTGAAGGCCAAGGCTGTTAATCCTTTCTCTCTGGAAGAACTCATTTATGCAGAAAGGCCAGTGTCAACTCTAAACTTCTGATTAGATTGCCTACAATTAACTACATTTTCAGCAGAATACCTAAGGCTCATTGAATGGTTGGTGGTCCCTGCCAGGCTGTTGCATTATTTAGATGATAATTCTATACTGGGACTGCATTAACAATTTTAGACTGTAAAACCTTTGCATTAGGACAGTTTTAATTTACATCTTCTGTGGCGCTGGACAGGTGGTCATTTAATACATAATAATGACACATGAGAAAAAAGCAAACCTCTGCTGCAACTGCTGCTAGGAAAAGAACATAAGAAGCCCTTCAGCGGTCAAAGATCAACTAGAAAAAATCTCTTCATATTTTAGACTAGGTAAACAAATTTCAAGAAGTAGAAAACTGTTCTTCCCAGCTTCCCTTGGGACAATTTTTTCCCCCAGGCAGTGTAAATCACATATTTTTTTTTTTCTTCCTTGCCCGGACAAGGATATTGTGTGACAGAACCTTGGGCTCAGACTGAGTGAAAGGAAGGAAAAATCCAGTTTCTGCAACATGGGGAACCACGTAGTAGGAATTTGAGATAATTCATTTTGTATCCTTATTGTATGTATCCTTATCCATATGTATCCTTATTTGGACTACTAATTTTTTTTTATTTTCTACCAAGTTTTCCAAATTTCTTAGATGTGTGTCACTTTACTAATGGATGTTGAAAACTATTAGACCTTTGGTTTTTTACAGTAACTTTATATTAGCTTTTAAATGCATTTTAACTTTAAAAAACCCCAATTTTCATGGCTAAAATGAAAATCCTTTTCTATTTTGAGAGATTTAATTTTATTTTTATTTTTTAAAAGAAGAAGAAATCCAGTAAAACCTTTTTTTT
The DNA here is from genome assembly GCA_013396755.1 of Sclerurus mexicanus. Classification (NCBI taxonomy): domain Eukaryota; kingdom Metazoa; phylum Chordata; class Aves; order Passeriformes; family Furnariidae; genus Sclerurus; species Sclerurus mexicanus. Next base: position 961,677 of record VWZF01001128.1, read on the forward strand.
TTTTTTGAGAAGGATAGACCCTTCCTAATTTTGAGCTTTGATTTGGAATGCTTTTTCTAGAGAAATAAATGGTTGAAGCAAATTCTAAAAAATTCCCTTAAATAAGCAGAATTCCTAAGTGGAAGATCAATAGTAACCAGTTTATATTTTTGCCATTTGTTAGGCACAGAAAAGCAGTGTTTTACAGAGTACAGGAAGAGTAACATAAATGTATTTTTAGTGAGATTTATTCCTTCAAAGAACAGACACACATCTTGCTCACTTAACGAGTCGTAGTAGCACACTATGACCTTGTGCTCTGCTTGCATATTGCTCTGTGTAACAGGTGCACATCTCTCCTCTATTCTGTTGTTGAGTCTTGTCATGTGAAAGGGAGAGTTTCCTTGAACCCTTTATATTTAACCAATCTGTCAGCACCCCTTGAAAAGATGAGACCCTTGTGCCTGACCAGCATGTCAGTGTCCCATTATGGGGTCTCCACTGAACAGCCCCCTGTATCGGAGGCTGGTTCAGCTAACCTATTCAGGGTCACATGCCAACAGTGTCCCCACTCTTAGTTGGTTTATTTTCAGTTTTACCAATTATGTTATTCACTGAGGGCTGCTGCTAGCACCCTTGAAGGACTAACACTGAACAATTTACAGAATAACACACTTTATTTACAAACACACTGCTAGTAGAAGACTGTGACAGGTTAAGGTTCAGAGATTGCTGTTGATAGTAACTGACTGCAAAGATGAATTGGAAAACAAAAATATACAGATAGGCTCCAATCACCAATGAAAGCTACCTTGAGATAATCATTTAGCATGCATAGAATATGGTTCTTACCCAACAGGTGTCCATGTTCTGCCTGTTGACAGATCCCAGAAGTTATGACAGTCTTCTTGAACCTCACTCCTCACTTAAGCTATCTTTAAGGGAGGGGAAAAGGTACAGTTAGTTGATGTCCTTTCATGTTTAAGTGGAGTTTGAGTGATTTTAGTCATTAACATATGTGGGGTGTGAAAAGTAATATGTATTTTCAGGTTAATAAAGCAAAGTTCAGCTTTTAATTACCATCTGGATCATTCCTTTGGCTTAGTTCCTGTTAGCTGCATTGTTTTCAATATAGCATAACCACAACACTGCTGTGTTGCTCCATCCTTTGTTTCACATTTGTACTGATTTCTACAGGATATGACTGCAGCACCTCCATCCTTTTTTTCATGTCTCCCCTAGAGTGATACACTAAGCTCCCTCAGCGTTCCTGCTCCTAAGGTGTGTAGACAGTTTGTCCCTGGTGAACTATAGCCATTGCATGCACTCCTTCTGACTCAACTTTGGGTTTGGGTCTTCTCCTTACAACTCTATTACTCCTTTTTCCCCATTCCAGCAGCTTTTAGTGTAAAAACTCTCTACATCTGGGATAATTTCTTTCAGACATTCCAAAATTCTGGCTATGTGTTTGTTCTGCTTGTATGCAGTCTTACAAACAAAGCAGAAAAATTACTTGATTTTTGGTATAGGCAGCAGAGTAATCTGATGTGCACTAGGATGGCATCATCAGTTTGTGTGGCAAGAAGTTCTTTCAGTGGTACCATTGTGTGCATTTCCTGGCAAGCTATTTAGCTCTACCTTGTAACAAACCATGAAAGAACTTGGTTTAGTCTAGGAACGGAGTCAGTGTGTTGTTGAAAGGCCTGGATTTCATTATTACTAAATAACAATTTGCATAGCAAATGTCATTCTTGTTCTAGTATTTTCAGTGGTTTGCATTTATTTTTTTATTTCCCTAGATATTCTGCTATTATATTTATCAAGTGCTCAGATTGCTAAGGATTACAAATTAAAACGTTGAAAGTTGATCAGGACATCTTATAAAATCAACTATTCTGCTGTTTGCTGTGCTATACTGACATCAAAGTTTTATATTTTTAGACTGGGAAACTGTTAGATAAGAAAGTCTTTGACTAATTTGTTGATACTGAAGATTTCACATCTGCTACAGAATATTGCACCATCAATAGAACACATTCTTGGGACTATTAGCAGTAATAAACACTACCCTGTTCCTTACATGGCAGTTCTGTCACAGATAGCACGACTTGTAATTCACTTTTATTGTGTGGCTCAGCAGTGGCTTACTAGAATCTCCTATGTTCTTCTGCAGAGCTTGAATTGCATTTTAAATGTCAAGTGCTGAGCAAATAAATATATGTGTATAGATTATGTGTAAAAGTACTGCAAGTGACTCTTAACTATGGAGTATAAATTTGTAGCTGTCAGTGTTTTTCTGTGTAAATTCCTTAGTCTTGCTGGATCAAGAGAAGACAAATTCTTAGCTGTAAAATCTGTACTCTACCAGAGACTCCACATGGGATGCTTTATGTGTAATGCATTGACAGAGGACAATCTGCTGCAAAAACACAGCTATGCTCATAAGTGATAACATTTAGAAAACAATATTCCAAATAACACAGTTGCTCAACACATCTAAGAGAAAATCACAGTCTACTAGAAACTCCACATTTAGCTTAAGTGTCCTTTCTTTCCTAGATCATTTAGTCTACAGAGATTATGGGATCCATTCTCAAAATAATCTCTTGTCTCCATATTTAATCACCTCAGTCTGTAGTTTGATATTTTACGGCAATAAACTTCAGCAACTTTTCTAGGAAGAAAGTATTGATCCAGATATAAAACCCAAGGGGCAGCTTCTTTGGTTCCTAGGCTATTGCTAGAGTATTTCCACCTTCATTTGAAGCAAGGATCTTTCTGTTTCAAAGAGGTCAGTACAATACTCTTAAGGCCTTGATATCTATCTGTATTTTATATGACTAGATAAAGATATATATCAAAAGAACAAGACTAGCTACTAACGCATTCCTAATAAATCCAAATGTGAATGAGGAAGGACAGCAAAACTGAAAAAAGGTGAATAAAACTAGAGCATTTTCTCAATCTGAAAATTTTCCTTTTGCTTGAATTCAAAAACTTTCTGAAAATTAGAAAAGTGTTATTCAGTTTCCCTCTAGAAAGATAGAAAAGAGAACTCTATATATAATAAAAATTGTAAACATAGTCAAATAGTACCAATAAGCCCTATATTAATGGTCACAAGCTTATACCATACTGCTGGAACAACCAAGATTTGAAAGATCATGAAGAGATTGCTAAAATAGGTCTTGATTCAAAGGATAAAACAATTTAATGGCTTAGGTATGTATATTCCATTTAATATTGAATTCTAGACCTTCAAAGATATTTGTACCTCAAATATAGTTATCTCTTCCTATTTCACCTTTTGCTCCTATCAAAAGTAATAAAAATGTAAATAAGTGCACAGTGCTATCAACATTTTCAGTTAGGTGTTTTGTAAGCCAAGAAAATCAACACTAGATTGAATAACTAGTTGAAATCTTTGAATCTTTCTTTCTCAACCATAAGAAAAAACAAAAAAGTATCAAGGTAATTGCCATTTGCTTTTATAGTGCTCATAACTTTTTGCTCTGTAATATTAAATGAGTATGCAAAACCAAATGCATTCCTCAACTCAACGTTTATTTGCTATATAAAGCTTCAGCAATAATGTGTTTTCCTCTTTCATTCTACTTGAATTGATTGAAAAGTTTTACATATTTACCAAGCTCACACTTTGCTTGAGTTCATGAATTATGCAATTAACCATGAATGTAATTTCCTGCATTTTACAGTAATAGCTTTAATTGTGAAAAGCAGTGCTATCTAGAGAGAGCTCATTCATAAACTAAAGAACATGTTAGAACAACTTCTTACATTGAGTATTCTTGGCCAAACAGCTCAGATGAATACGGTAATTTGTCCAATAAATTATTTCTGGGCAGTTTTTATGCAGGGGCAGTATTCCTTAGGCATTTTCAGGTTAAGTAGGAGCAGGAAACCAATGCTGTTTTTGTACATATGCTGGAAAGATTCTAGTAACTTCATTTTTCCTTCCTTACACTGGGTTTTTAAATACACGTGGACATGAAGAACATGGTAAAGTATGACATCAGTAGGTGTTTAGCCCTTGTAATTCTACTGTGCATCATTTAATGTAGTTATCCTCAATGATGCTCAGATTATTACACTAGCACTACTATATGCTTTGTGTTTTAAGCTATGAACTTAATGAGAAGGAAGTCACAGAATTGTTTATTTTGTCACTGAACAATTCAAATCCAGTAATACAATTACAAATCATTAGTATTTTGCTTCACATTGCATTAGTTGGAAACAAATCTGTGATCCGTAAAAAATTAATAGCCCTGAGCACACTGTTTACACCAAGTAAACAGTGAGATTCATGCAGAATTCAAGAGAGCAGGCAGCTAGGCCATCATGCAACACTGTGGAAAATCTTTTATTTCATCTCTCTTTTTCATTTGCAGCCTTTGAAACAAAATGTTCCCATGTTACTTTTGAACGGCCAACTTTCTTATCTTTACCGGGCTGCCATTGACTCAGAGTCAGTCTATAATTTCTATCTTAAACTTCAAAGGTTTACCTAATTTGCAAAGTTGCACTTGAGACTATTACCTACAGCAGGCTTCTTTTATATCAGAGTTCATACACTCAGGTCTTAGATTGTGTTTTGACTGATGTAGCAGGTCTTTTTATGTTTTCTATGATTATGAATATTTAATTAGAAGTGGTTATAATAAATTTAGAAATATATATGTGCTTGGGTTGTGCTATAAATGGTCAAGCAACCATTTTAGGACTGCTCCTGAGAATGCCTGTAATATTGGGAACAGAACCAAAGACTTTTGGTTTTCATCATCTGGTGTCAGTACAGTTCAGCCTGCTATTCAGCTACCTGGCTGTCTGATTTCCTCTGGGGCCCTCTTGACTCACTCAGGAATTGGAAACTAGACACCCTTGGCAGGGTTCAGGGGCCTAAGCAGAGACATCTGGGGCCATTTAGGATGTTTAGGGCAGCCAGGATATCTGAAAGGTGGGCAGGCAGATGAATAAGTGGACACATGCACATTTCCTGGTGCCTAGCAGAGAACACTGTGGCACCTCAGATGACTGTGCTTGCTTATCAAGGGGTAGCTGCATCTCATACATCATCTTTTTGTTAAATTCACAGAGAGATTTTGTGGCAAAGTGAATAGAAGAGCAGATGAAGGGACAAATGGGAAAGAGATTCTGTAAGGTGCCTTTGCTAAAACCTAGTGCTGTGGATCTCGCAGGCTACCTGCTATTTCACCCACACTGTAATCCCTGGTTTACTTAGAAAGCTTCTTCCAAGTGATATTTCTTTTCTCCAGGCTTCAAACCTCAGTTTAGTAATATTGCCCATTATGTTTTAGATTATTTTGCCTTTGTAGTAAATGAATGGAGTTGCTAGCACAAAATTTGCATCAAAAAGAAATCAACTTTTGTTTATTTTTTTTAATGTGAAGTAATTTCTGAAAATGTCACCTTTTTTGGTTTTGTTTTGTTAACTATATCCTGCTTTAATAATGAAGCAACAGTTCCCAGTGAATTTTCTGGTAATTATTGTTTTCTTATTTAATGGCCTGAGGCCAGACTTAGAGCAGAGAATGTTCTCCTAAAGCAGGAGGAACTGCAGTAACAGTAAATCTCTCTTGTATTATTGCTATTATGAACCATTTTCAAAAGTTTATGATGCAGATGTGCAAGAATGAAAGCACTCAGAATCACATTAAAGTATTCAGATATTTATATATAACAGCGTTTGTAAAGCCTTAATCCTTTTCAGATTACATTTCAAAACAATTGCCTATTTCATATTCTCTCACACCTCAGAACCTGCTACCTTTCTTTGAGCATTAGGTATTTCGCAGGCAGCCAGATGACTTTAGCAGAAGCCATTTTATTACTTTACCCTTTTGTCTGAGGATGAGTGTATATTAAATACCTGACTTTTATTTCTGTAACCATTACCAGTGTTTTCTTCTTCCCCTGAAGTCTGTATGAAATTGCCTAAGAATTTTCTATATTACAGTATCTGCATTAAATTTACATTGAAGTTTTTTTGGATATAGCAAAAAAGCCTGTTGAAACAAAAGAAAAATTCTGTTCAGCCTATATGGTCTTTAATCTCTGAAAAAACTAACTTGCACAGATCCTGTCTGAATAATTTGTAGGGAGAAATGTTCTTTTTAGTTAAGAAGCACTTCTTCCCATCTTTCAGAGAAATGCATATCCACTTGTGAGAAGTATTTCATGTTGTCCACCAGTGAGAAGGTAGCTATGATTCCAGCTCTACAATCTTCATTTTCTAAGGTGCAGGCTGTACCACACAAAAATACTTTAGAGAAGATCACTTTTTTCTTTTTTTTTAAATGTATTCTTTCAGTATCAGAACCATTCCTTGATGAAAAGAGCATGTCAGTTGCCAGACAAAAATTACAATCAGAACATATTTAAGCTTCATTACTTACAATAGTAAGTCAATTTTTAGCACATGTAAAAAACTGTGAATCTTAAGACATAACAAGAAGCTTTACTGAAACCAGATTATGTTTTCTTAATAGTGGTAAGGCCTTATGTTTAGGCCCACAGCCTCAGAAATTCAAAAATCATGTTTTAAAATGTATATTCTTTCTTGTGTTCTTAAATGCAACCCATTTTTTTATACTGGGCATATTTTCGGTTCTTCTTTCTACTTTCTTTTTGTTTATTACAAATATACTGCCCATGCAGCAATTCTGTCTCAGTCTGTGTTCACATCTTCTCATTTCAAGATGCTCGACCTTACTGGTACTGCTAGGTCCTTCTGAACCCAGCTTCTGTCAGAATTCTCTGGTTTTGACCCATAAGCAAATATAAACTATTTTGAATTAAAGTACCTTTTCACCCTGTAGATCTCTGGGAAATCTTTTAGCAGCAGGAATTCATTTACTGTAGTCTGTAGTAACTAAGAATTTGTTCTGAGATGAGAAATTCAGTACTGGAGCTATATTTGACTATGGAGTTGTGTCTTCGGTTAATTGTTTGTATGCCTATGTCTAATTCCAATGTCCAGATGGTTCATTTTAGTTTGTAACTTTTATGCATGCCTGACTGGCTACACATTGGTTTCTGAAATGTTCAGACTTCCAAAATCTAAAAATACCACCCTGCAGTGTGAAGACTGTTCTTAGATGTGACCTTTCTTCTTGCTTGTCTTTGCAAATTTTCTCCTGTATGCTTATCCAATGTGGTTTTTAGAAGTGTATCAGAAGTTATTAGAGAAAAAAACAGCACAGTCAAAACTGAAATTAAATGCTGACGACTTTAATTCTTCTAACATAGCTGACACGGATGTAAACTGTATTCATTCCTTGGTGGATTGTGATGTGACACAACTTCCTAATACTAGCAGGTCTGAGCCTCGTGAGTATTCAGTCAATCTGGGCTATACCTAATTTAGATTTAGATGAGAGATTATAGATGAAAACAGGCTGCTGCTGAAAGTGATTGCAACATGGGGAGCAGTGTTTGACTGCAGTATGTCCCTCAGTATTATAATCAGACTTTCAGTAGTCTAAAGTCTCTCAGTAATTAATTACTTGTCTCCCAACAAACTTCCGACAAAAATACTGCAGGGAACAAGCCAACATGTAATGATACACCCTAGTCCAATGGACTTTTATGATCATATATGACATCTCAGATACTGTTCCAGCCACAGAGACTGTTTCATAAGTAATTCAAGTAATTTTTTTGAACAGTTGATTAACGGGATATTGATGTTCAGTACTCTCAGGGTAGCAAAGAATGTACTGAATTAGTTTTACATGAGTTACAGTTCTTGTAACAGTCATATTTAATACAGGTTGTAATATACTATAGGTTTGTTTTTTGGTTTTTTTTTTTTTGTCAGAAATATTGTAAAGCTGCAAGGCAATATTGTTACCAACTATCAAGAGTGCTGAAATAAAACACTTGCTAAGGAGAAAATGCCATTGAAGGAGGGAGTCAAAACTTTTAACATAGTGAGAAAAATAAGTCACCTTAGAGCAATGATCTGTTGGGGAACTGGTGGTGTCCTTAAACACATTCTACTCTTCACCTATGTTATAATTTGTGACACCTCTGTCTAGGCAGGATTCACTGAGGCAGGTGACAGCACAGAGCAAAAGATATGTAAAGATCAATGAGAAGAATGAATGTGCCTGAAGACTGGATGCTCAAGAGTGATGGGAGTTTTAAAAACTTGGTAGCTGAGAAACTTTATCCATTGGAAGGAAACATTGACAGTCTTGCATGCTGTGGGCAGAAACATTCAGGATGCTCAAAAAAAGCAACCCTCTATCAAAACAGCCCGTAGAAGCAGTGCTGGAAAGATCTTCAGAGAAACCTTACCAGAGCCCTGCACTCTCAGGGTCAAGAGACAGAAGTGATCTGAAATGGGAGAAATTAAGGATTTTTAAATGCAGGTGATGGAAAAGCAGAGCTAGCCCTGTACTGTTGTCTGACCAACACTTCAATTTAGTGCATATGAGAGATCATGGCTCTTGAATACTGGAAACTCATGAAAGTGTTCGTGAAGGCTTTGCAACAGGTAATGATGAACATCAACTATGAGATCGCTTGGTAGCTTAAAAGCATGTAAATTGTTCATATAGAATAATAGGGAATTGCATATGAATGCCATAAAACTGCAAATCTAATTGTCAAAGATGCCCAGCAGAAGGATGTGGAATGCTTGCATATTAAAAAAAGACAACTAAAAACAACGAAACAGATTAGAATGTTTCAATCTGAATTTTCACAGCGATATTAATGGTTAATGCAGTTTTTTGATAGGAAATAGTAAGTGTATGCAGAGATTGGATAGCATGACAACTGGCTTGGGATTTGTATGACCAATCAAAATCCAAGTCCTTCCTCTTTTCTGTGTACCATGGAAAGCAATCCCAGGGATGAGATGAAGAAGAGGTTTGATCTTTAGATTGCACTGTCATAAAGTAGGCTCAACCCTGTATTACAGCTTAAGGGGGAAAAAATGATTTTGTTTTGATTTTATTAAAATTATTGTATGAAATTTGTTCCAAAACAAAACGAAAACCAATTTTAGATTTTCAGAAGCTATCAAGATATAGAATAATAATTTTAATTATTGTTATTACTGCAGTCATACACATGAGAAGTCAAAGCACCAGAACTTGCAGTCTGGGTCTGGAAGGAGTCTGTGTGGCTTAGTTCTGTACAATTTGCTTGCCTTTGCAGTGCTTTGGATGTGAACTGCAGCTGCTGAAACAGTTTGGTTTCCTTCTAAAGCTATAGTCACTGTACCCTGGGGGCAACCTGCTTTCAGAAAGAGAAATATTAATTATGCTATACTGTCGCGATCCTCACATGGGAAGGACAAGCACACCCTATATGAGATGAACAAGAAATGGCATTTATTGAGGGGGGTGCAAAGGGTTTTTATAAGGGTCTGAGGGAAGGTTCTGGAATTAGGGCGGAACAGGGGTGGAACTTGGACATATAAGGGAAAAAGGGGATGGAACATGACCAAACTGGGAAAGAATGAGGAGGGGATTACCATATAAAGGATTGGTGCACTGCACCAAAAGAGAACCAATCAACAGCAAGGTAACGGCAACCAATAAGAACGGGTAACCAAGGGGAAACCAACCAATAGGAACATTTGAATTTTTACAACTGCAATCCCTCTAACATTAATATCTGTATTAAGTAATAAACCATATAATCATGGATCGTAGAGGCCCCAACGCCTCTCTGCCCTTATGCAGTAGGCAATATTCTCTTATGATTTCTTGTAACTTATATTCCTTAAATTATGATTTTTCCAGTCATTGTAACTACTCGGCGAACTACTTGGCGACTCTCCCACACTATACAGAAAAGGGGGGTTCAAGCAGCTATAGAAGTAAAAAGAAAAGTGGACTGTAGGAGGAAGACTGAATTACACAGCTAGTTTTATAGTCAGGATGGTAAAAATCCTAGAATATTTGAAAATGGTATAGAAACAAGCACTGTAGATTCTAAGTCATCTGTGAATTAACTGCTGTTAGGTCCTTTTCTCTGCAATAGGTAACAGTGAAGAAAGCACTTATGAATGAAAATCCAACCTAATGACCTTCTGGAAACTGTAGAGTAGTAAAATGAAGGCAATAGTGCACATTAGACCATAGTCACTACATGGGCCTTTTATTAAAAGTGCCAGCAAAATGTTAGTGGAATAGCAATACTGCCATACTGAAATGGCACTTGATCCATGATTTCTCCATTAGCCTAATTCTTAGAAATATGCCATGCATCGAATAGTACCATTTCCTTAAGCTTATAATTTCAATATTTATGATTCAATTTGAATCCCAAATAATAAAAAAATATTCAGTTGTGCAGCTCTAGGAAACAGCTTATCTGATGCATAACTAATTACCTGGAAAAGTTCAGCTGATTTCCTTGTCTCTCCTTCCCCCTTCCCTTCATTCCCTATGAATGCAAGTTGGTAGCAAAGGTTCTAAAATATAAGCAATCTTCATAAAATCTGCTAAATACCCACAAATCAGTTTCACTTTGAAGAGATATTGAGATATGGAAAAACCCAAAATCTATGTCAGATAACTTCTTTAAAATTCTTTTCTCATTCCAGGAGCAGTGACTTTTGTTTAAGTTCTGCAGTAGGTCATCTCAGGTCTTGTTCTTTGCTGTATGTTTTTGGCCTTCTCAGTTCAGGACAGTGTTTGTGATTGGCCCCGTTTCATTTGTTTGCTGTTTTTCCTTTTGGTTTTGACTGTTATGTAGCTTTAGCTGGCTCTTCTACCTTTTGTACTTATTGTACCGTTTATAGCTATGTATTTTTCATTTCATTAAGTACATTTTTTAACTTCTAAATAACATGTTTATATCCCTGTGTAAAACAGCGATTCTGTTGTTCCCTGGTAAACTGAAACAGTCCTGCTCGACATGCTAAAGGGGGAAAAATGACGGATCTAAATATCAAGAATTTTTGATTTCAAAGAGTAGGATTTGAAAGTCAGGTAGTTTGAATATGAAGCTACACATAGCATGATTTCCCTCTTCTAGGTATTATTACTGGTGAAGCTTCAAAGAAAAAAATCATTGTAGTGATCCTCCCTCAATCAGCAATGTCTTATTCCACCATGGAATGGAATAGAAGGAAAGGTTTTATGGGGATGTTGGCACTCATTTCTCCCCTTCCCCACTGAGAATAATAATTTATTTCATATAATTGAACAGATGGATGACTATATTCAATATTTCACTGTATAAAATTGTATAGATAAAATTCCTGAGGGTTTTGTTGTTGTTGTTGTTGGGGGTTTTTTGGCTGGTTTGTTGGTTTTTTTGGAGGGTTTTTTGTTTGCTTCTTTTTGTTTGTTTTAAATTTTAAGGATTCAAATGCACTTCCATCAGTTCCAAACATACCTAGGAAAGTAGAACTAAAGAAAGAATGGGGGAAATGGAAACTTTTATAGTAAATTTCACTTTCCACCTCTTAGAAACTTTGAATTTTGGAGAGAAATAATGTTATTGACCTTGAGGGAGCAGAAAACAGAATGTTTCTGTCATCATGTACACAGAGCTAACCTGTCAAAACAGCAAAGGAGTTCCGCCAAAACAGACATATTTGATAGCAGTACCGAAGAGTTATTAGGGGATATTCAAAATTTTGTGTAGGGCAGATTTGACTGTGAGCAAAAAATATTGATTGTCCAAGAAGTGCACATCTCTGGACGTTGTGACTCTCCTGTGTTGCTTTGCTGCAGCAGGTTGTTCCCATTTTCTGCTGCAGCAATTTTAGTTCATGCTTACAGGTTCATGCCAGAAGAAACACTGTTGCTAGTTTTGTTTACTACCTTAGCACTTTGTATTCAGACCTGTCATCTTTTACAAAAAACTCAGACTTTTCAGAGATGGAATTTTTTGCATATTAAAGGACCTGCCCTGATACCCACGCATCTGGCGTATCACACCATCCTGCAAGCTGTGTTGTATTTTTGCTATGAAAGTTAATTTTTTTTTAGCCCTTGATAAACTTATTCCTAAAATCATGCTGACTGTGTGAGACATTCAGCTCTTTGATTATTGCCTCAACTTTTCAGACAAAGCACACATCTTTAAACACTAAAATAATTCTTCTGGATTCACCCATCTAAGATTAAATTTTTTTCTAATACTTTCTTTGATCCTCGACAACTTTTAAAGTAATAGCATTATTTAAACACTTAATAGTTACTTAGTTTCCTTCCTATGGAAGGAAATCTCCAGTATACTTGACTTTCTGACATCACTGCTGTAATGAAGTTTTACCTACTGGTTGTGAGCTGGGTAGCCTGGGGCTATCATGACAGAAGAACCTCATGTCTACATGCATTGTGAACATGAAAAAATCTGGGTTAAAATTGTTATTTTTTTATTAAAAACTTCTCTGTAGCTTGTACATGAACACAAGCCAGTCACCTAGCAGGTTTTAAATTTGATAGCCTTCTTTAAAAATTTTTTGCAGGAATTTCCTGGGGAGAAAATTGATACATACTACCATGGATGTCTGGATTTCTCGTAAATGTTCGATGCTATGTGTCAATAATGTTGGCCAAAACAGCCAAACAATAAATTCCTTCTTTAGTATATGATCAAGCAATTAATTTGTGTTGGTTTTCAGATTATCTTCAGAAAAGCTATAATTAAAGGCACATGTATCTCAAAATCAGATTTACTCCAGTTTTGTGCTGAACTTTATTTTGTTTTGCTTGGGTTTTTTTCTTTTTTTTTTTTTTTTTAATAATGGGATTATTTTCACAGATATTCATTTAAGGAAAGAAGAAATCCTTTCCTAAATGTTCAACATTTCAATAATCCCTCATGACTATATGTAATGGCAAAGAAAGGAAATTCCTAGTCTTTACAAATGGGAGGCCTGGTTTGTTTGGTTTGGTTTGGTTTTGGTTTTGGTTTTGTTTGGGGTTTTTTGTTTGTGGTTTTTTTGTTTGTGTTTTTTTTGTTTGTTTTTTTTGTTTGGTTTTTGTTTGTTTGTTTGTTTAAAAACCCATATAAATACTACAACTTAGGCCTCTATTTTTAATAATACTGCTTTTCAGGTTGGATTCCTTTTGTTTCATTATTATGTACTGTTCTGAGCTTACACACTGTAAGGGCATATAATCTTGGTTTTTTCCTATTGTTACAAGTTTTCTATTGTGTGAGGTACTGGAATTGTTTGAAATGTAATTCCAGCAATTAGATTGACACAGATCATACTCGTTGTCGTGAGGAACTGATATATTTTAGGTCGGTGGATTTTTGAGCTAAAGATATGCCCTTTAGTCTGAAAGTTCAGAAAAGGATTGTACCTTTTTTCTTTTTTTTTTCCCATCAATATTTAAATAGAAATATTAAATTTCAAAGTTGCATTTCTGCTAGCTTGGCATTGAGTAGGCAAAGGACTCTGGGACAGGCTTGGTGCGTCACAGAGTCTACAAAATGTTCCCAGATTATTTTTTCCTAACCTTTGTTTTGCCCTTATGCTCTTCACAGATTTCTTGTATTAGCATGTAAAAATCCTTTTGTTTTAAGACCTTTGCCTTTCTGTAACTTGGAGGGCTTATTATTTTTGTCTGCACTCTTTTGAAATTGCTTTCTGTGTTTAAGAGGCATTGGAAACTATATTTTACTGGACTTCCTTTTCTTGAAACAGGTGAATATAAATGTTCTTATTATAGTTCTAGGAAAAAACATTGTTTATTTAAATTACTTCATTCTTCTCTGAATATAAAACAGCCTTTTGATGTTAGCTCTTTTGCATTTCTCTTGAGTAAATCTGATTTAATTTATGCTAAGCATAATGGAACACCTGTGTGTGCTGGATAACAACTAGAGTATGTAATATTAGGTGGAGAAATGTCACATCCTAAGTACAGAAAACAAGCAGCAAAATTCTGGAGTGTCTTTTAACCTTTTTGGAATTAAGAAATCTAAAAAAATAAAAATAGGTATAACAGCTTTAGTAGGTAATGAATGACCAGAAAAAATGAAAAAAAAAAAAAAAGGTAGGATACAGAAAAAAATTTCTATGCTGTTTTGCCAAAGCATAAGATAAATTTTTAATCAGTTTTTCATGTGTACTGAAGTCCAATCCATGTAATGAGACTTAATGGATAAACTGAAAGATTAAGAATTAAAGTAATTGATTTCTGATTACTTTGTCAGTCTTATAAGTAGTAAATTGGAAATGTCGTGGACAATTGTGCTGCCCATGTATCAAAGAAATATTATAATAGAATGAACAGATAGTTTCTGATTTTTCAAAGAGAAAGATGGTTTTTAAAGAGTACAATATTTGATATAATCCCATTTTGAAAATTCTTAATTCAGATGGAAGATGGAGTGTTGAGTGTGAGATCTACAAACAAGGAACCAGCTACAAGTTGTGCTAGGAGTGCAGTTGTTTGAAGGAAGGCCTCAGTTTTAACTTCCCTTTGTGAGGTTGTTTTGGTGTTTTTCAGTTTTGTTTTGGGTTTTTTGTTTGTTTTTTTGTTGCTGTTGTTTTGGTTTTTTTTTTTCTATTTTCAGATCCTCTATATTTTGCAATTATTTTCTTATATTATCTATTGAGGAGTATCAGAATATACCTTATGAGAAGGAAAGGTTATTTTTCTTTCACAGCTTAAATATAAGATGAAGTATGACAATTTATTTAAGAGGAGATACCTCAATAACAAGGAAAGAAGCCTGACTTTCCTAATGCATCTGTGAGTCAGCAATTTGATATAGCCTAGGGAAATAAAATTATGACCTCAAGACATATTACATGTGAGGAATCTTCACTGAAGGTCATGACTGCAACCCCTATTAAATATAGATTTCATAATTTCCCTGTAATATTCATTTCTTATGAAAAAAAGAAACATAAAATAATCAGCCTGGCTTATAGAGTGCAATTTAAAGCAATACAAAAGTGAGTTAGCAGAAGTATAAGGGAGGTATCATTGCTTCTGTAACTACTGTAAATGGATATACAAATCACTACAACATCATGGAGGGAAAATAACTCTAGAAGGTAATGAACAGAGGCTACATCAGAGCAAGTAGAGCATAACACACAGGTGAATATGTACAGACTGAAGGTTTCTACCCATCAGAGAGAGGGTACAGTTCCAAGTAAGTGAAGTGAAGCCAAGAAGATTTATTATTTTTTTAAGGGGAAGTTGAACAAATTTACAGAAGGCAGTATTTGACGTGGTTGCCTGTGAAAGAAGTTGTTTCAGCCCAATGTAAGGGAGTTGCCTTCTGATCCTGTTGCAGTAGGTCAATGTAACCCTCTAGGCTGCTGCATACCTCTTAAAAAGAGGGACATCATAACACTTATGCAGTTACAAAGGTTTAACTCTGTCAGAAGAATAAATGTTTTAAAGTGAAAACACTTCTTGTTGATCATTCTCAGCAGTGGTGAATGACACCATGAGGAAAAGATGAAGCTTTTCCATGTATATACTGTTTATTGTCTCCTTTTTTTCCTATTACCACTGCTTTTTGGAGTCCTGTTGTTGGCGGAGCAAATTGTCCATGCAATTTGTATCTGTCAGTATGGTGAGTACACAGAACATTGTGTGTGGGAAAGGCTATAATTGCATATTTCTCTACCTTCCTATTCAGGGTAAAGTTTTATTGTTAACTTCAATGAGAAACAGGTGGATACCAAGCTCATTAGAAGTGGGGCTGCTTACAGCTGCTTTGGAAAGGAAATAGAGAATATGAAAAAGAATAGGGATGTAAACAACAAACTGAAATATTTTTTTTTAGTAGGATCAATATATGAGGCCGCTGGATCCAGCAGTGCTAAGGAGAAACACAGATATCACTTCATAAAGTTTATTTGTTCTTCATTCATTTTGACTTCCGAGTAGTAGTAATGGATTGATCAATTGCACTTGGAAAGATGAACAGAAATGAGCTGGCTTGCCCCAACTGCAGCTGTAGGTGGTTGCAGCAATGAGAATAGGAATCTACTCCAGTAACAGTCTGGTCTCTCTCACCATCTGGCCTTTTGGTTCTGCAGTGTGCTGACACTGCAGCATCTTTGTGAACCAGCTGGCAGACATTGCTTTGGCTTCCACCTTCCTCGCAGGAACAGTCTGTCAGTTTGCAACAATGACAGGAAACCACAGAGCTATGCTCTAAAGTCATTAAGACATGTTAGGACAATTCAGCTCCTAATATACTTTTCATAGCTCTTGAAATAGGATGTACTTGCTTCTACATCTCAGTATATATTTTCTGCAGATATATTAAAATAATCCTACAATGCAAAGCTGAGGTACAAAGAAAGGGTAAGATTTCATGTTAAAACACAGAGCTGAGGATGAACCTGGAGTGTGTGGAGTTTTGTTGGTTGGTTGGTTGGTTGGTTGGTTTGGTTTTTTTTAATTTTCTGCAAGTAGCTCAGTGTATGTCTCAGAGAGATGCTACAAACAAAATCAACATAGCAACTTCAGGCATCAAAAGACATGATCTTATTTTCAAGGTTCAGAGCACCTACAGCACCAATTAAGGTTAAGATGAGCAGCAGACTTCCAATTCCTCAGTAATAAATAAGAAGCTTAATTATTTAAGAGTCAAATTTCCTTCTGTGCTTCCCCTTACTTCAAAGTAATTTTCCAATCAGGAGATTGTAATTTTACAGTCGGGAGATTCATAGATGGGAAATACGTATTACTGAAAAAATTTTACCAACTGAATCAGGTATCCAGATGGCCTAGCTCACAGTAAGTGCTTGTTCCATCCTGTCTCAGAACAGGATCAATGAACATGTTGTCTCTCACATGGAACTAGTCTTTGAGATGCATACAGGCTAATTTATAGCATATACAGCATCATACTCAAGTACTTCAAGCTCAGTGAGAAGACTGTGCAATATTCAAATATTATTGTCATCATTTTACCATTGAGAAACAAATTAAGTGCCCAAATTAGGCAAGCGTTTTATGTCAGAGTAAACAGCAATTCTCTTCAGCCTCATCTATAGTCCATATGCAAATCTTCCTAATCAGGAGTAGTTCTGGTTTTAAGGGGTTTTTCAGGTCAAAACCAGTGTTAAAGTTCTCAAAGTTTCTTCTGGTGGTTCTTCATTGTGGTCAGTTTAGCTGACTAATGTCATTCACTCTCTGTTCTTTGAAGTATTATTTATCATTATAAAAGGCATTTTATATAATATATAATTATATATTTAATTCACATTAAGTACACAGTGTAAACAAAAATGGTTAAATGAAATGAATCTAAAGTCTTGGAATATGTTAAAGTGATTGTTCAAAAGCAATGATCACTTTAAGAGGGTGACATCATACAAAGTGTTTAGACTCATCAGCAGAAACTGAAATTCAAGCAGAAACTGAGCTCTTTCTGTAGAAGACCCATTTGGGGTTATCTGTCTCTGTGTAGTTTATATATTTAGGCTTTTTAGTCTTGTTGAGTGTCTTATGTAGGGCTAATCTGTATCTAGTGGAAATATATACTTATATAAGGAATTCAAGTATTTTCAGATATATATACTCCTTGCTTATAGCTTCTGCTTGTTACTGCTTATTTACACATTGTATTCCCTAAACTCCAGAGATTCTCTAGGTTTGCTTAAACATGACTTTTTATGACTTCAGTTTTGAAGTCATAAAAAACCAGAAATTTTTTTACAGATCTATACCTAGAATTTTATGCAGTATGTTCAGTGAGACCATTACCTGGAGGTCATTTATTTCTACTAAGACCAAAATGGAAAAAAAGATAGGGAGGGGGAGTAAAATTCACAGTGCTTTCCCAAAGTATTCATCAAAGAAAATTGTACGGTAATACATCTCACCAGAATCAAATCTGTATCTCAGATTCACCTCTTCCTGGAGACTCCATGACGAATGTACACGACTTGAGAGGCTCGTGATAAATTATAGATGGACAGACCAGAGTAAGAGCAGCAGATATTACAGTGAGAAACTTTTTGTTCACTATGTCAAGAAGCTGGCAGCAGGGTGTTGTCTTGGGGTTTTTTTAGAGGGGACTATTTTGAACAGCCATGAGCTTGCAACAAATTTCCTGTAATGCACAACCGTCTTCACCTTTTCATCAAATGTAATTATCAGATAGAACATGAAAAGGTGTGTGGTGTTCTTTATTACAGGAAATGTATAGAAAGTCTGTAGCTACATAGAAAGTGAGTGGAGGTAGTTTTAGGGGAAACAGGACAAGCATATGCTGACAAACCTTTTTAGATGTGAAAGGTGTAATTGGCCCCCAGCCTAAAGTGTGCTCTTTATTCTACATGGGACATGCTGAGAAATTTAACTGAGGGAAGGCAAAAGAGGGATATTCATGCAGACTAAGTCCTTGCATTAAGATACCACCCTCTGCAGGGTTCCTGCATGAGGAGGCAGAGAAGCAGGAACACCGAGAAAGCAAACAATTTCCTCCAAAACAAAATTTAGAGAAAGAGGATAATTCCCTGCTGTACTGTAACTTGGGGCATAAATCAATTAGTGTGTTTATTTTAATGTGCCATTTTTAAAAATTATCTAAAAGTTTTCAAGTGAGTTAAAACTAATGATTTCCATCTCAAAAATATGTTTCTTTCCCATCACCTAAATATTTAATCACATGTGTATAATATGACACATGTAATTCGATTGCCTGTAAATTCACCATAATGTTTAGTCACTTTTAATACAAATAGATACAATTACAATGAGTAAGCATTTGTCTACTGACAAAGGAATTTTACAAGAATAAACATTAGTGTATCCATTCATTAAAAGCAATATAAAAATCAAGTACAACAAAAACTGGCACAAAGTATGAAGAAAAGAGAATTTTTCATAAACCAGCACACTCTAGGATAATGAGTCCTAATGCTACATTTCATAATAGAAGACTTTTATCACACTCTAAATACTTGTGGTTAAATGGCAGTAGATCACCTTGCATGTTTTTGCTATGGTTAAATAGCATCTGACCCTGTATCAAACTTTTATGGTTTAAAGACAGGGAAGCGACTTCTACATTTGCTAAAAAACTTCTCAGAATACCTTTTAAGTTACACCTTTATAAGTGTAAAAAACATGATGCTACTAGAGAAAGTAAGAGCAAACCTAACTTTCAGACCTCCTAATGAATAAAATATTTAATGAAAGATGAGCGTCCCTTTTGACTCCTCAAATAAGATATATTCTGAAAGTCATTCCAGCTATTCCAAAAACAGCCAATAGAAGTGTTCATATAATTCTTTACATGAAATCACCAAATTGCTGAGCCACCAAAAGAAACCCCCCAAAAAGCGAAGATATTAATTGCAAAATTCTTCAAGCTTTCTAGAGAAAGAGATGAATATTTTTTTTTTTTTTGGTAAGATGTTATGCTATATATTGACAAATTTTTATGTTATTTTTTTTTTCCTGCTTCGTCTCCTGGTTGGTTGCATGAATTTTCTCCCTACTGTGGCAAGCTCTGTATTCTTCCCATGTTACTTGACCTTGCTTCCACCTTCCACTGGGCATATACATTATTTTTTTAAATTTTATTTCCAAGAGAAGATTCCTATTCAGCCAAGTCAGCCTTCTGCCTTGCCTGCTCGACTTGGGACATTTGGGAATTGCGAAATGGGATGCTGCAGTCCCCTTGTGCTTTTTTTTTTTTCCTTTTAGAGAGGCACCATGATATTTTGAGAAAAGTCTCATGTGAAAAGTCTTATATAATTTAATAATATTCCTAACTTTGAGTAAAATTCACCTTGAAATAACTGACAGGTTCATAATTCTAAGCCATAGGTCTGACTTTTACTATTGTGCAGCTGCCCAGCAGTGCTGCTCCGTGACTGTATGCTAAGAATCCTTTACTTTGACAGAGCCAGAGAAAAGACACTTTGCCTAAAAGAGAGAATAGAGAAAGAACACATGAAAAACTATTGTGTGGAGTTTTTTGAAAAGACTAATTTGATTATCTGTCCCAACTACTGCTAGTGAAATATTTTATATATTTATATCTATTTTTATATATTTATAGATATTTTTTATATATTTTTGCTACTTTTGCATCATAACTTCCTATGTCTTCTGCAGTGAAGCAGCTGTGAAAGTTGGTAAGGAAACCATAGCGTGATGCGTGATCTCTTTCCAGGTCATCCTGTAGCGATTCAGGTGAGCCCAGATCAGATGAAGTTTGGAGACTGAAGGGAAGTTAGAAGCATCTGAATATGAATCATCATGCTCTTCCATATGCAGTAAGTTACCATTCATGAAGGCTGACAATGTTTTATATTGTCCACACTGATCCTACGGAATAATTAGAACACTGAGTTAAACATGATTTTCAAACTGATTTCAGTATGTTTCCACTCTAAACATAAAAGAAAATGGGCTTATATTCTCTTGAGCATGTGGAAGATACACACCAATATGCTCAGTGTACCTGAAAAAGCCATGCTACCACAGCTATTAAAAGAAAAATAGGAAGAAGATGTCATGCACATTTCACTTATATAGTTAGTGCCAAAACTTCTTCCTGTTTTCATCTGAGAGTCTCATTTAGCTGTGTAGTATACTCTTCTGTTAAAAATTAATGCTTTCTCTTTATAAAAAGTGATTTTCAGACTGCAATCTGAAGCACTGACTGGAAAATCCAATAAAAGTAATAGAAATATTTTGGCAATTATGCACCATATTTTTTTTTTAATTACCATATACCAAGTAACATCCTGACAAGATGTTAACAGAATAAAGTAAAGACATATGATAGCCCTGTCATATTTAACACACTCATATGTTGTCACATTCTGCTATAATTTAATCCATTAAGAAGTCAGCATCATTTTTGGAAGTTCATAGTGTATTTAATTTATGTTCCTCCAGGACAACTGAAAGCTTTAGAAGCTTTAGAAGTAAAAATATTTGTTATACTTCTGTTGTAACAAAAAGCAGTAACACTGAGTTTATCAATTGATTGATAAAGTTAGCCACGTTAGCCTCTCAAAAATAGCCAGGGGTAGCTCTGTTTCTTAACACATAGTCCTTTTCTCCACCAGTGGAAGAATAAGTCTGAAAATGCTATTTACATGAAGAGAAAGGTAAATGTAATACCTATTTGTGAACATATTGACTAAATATATTAACTAAAAAAATAAAACAGAACAAATAAAGTATGTCATTCTGCTTAGACCTGCCTAACAAATTATTTCAATAAAGAATGCAATATTAAACTGTTATTTTCAAAAATGTTCTTCTGTTTACTTAATTTCTCTTCAAACTTTGCTGGAGCCATTAGAATATTTTAGTGCAAAAGAACTAAATAACTGTCATAATACAAAAAAAAATTAGTAATAATTTATAAATGTAAAGGTTTCATGTATTCTGTTCTGATATATCTTATGGCATATTTGATATGTTTATTTTTCTGCAATAAGTAACAGTATTTCAGGTTTGGCATGCCAGAAATTCACTATTTTGAGAATGGACAACACACTCCTAATAATATTTGCAGCTGTTTTACATTTTTCTGGAAAAATTCAGTTATCACATAGACATTTATTTAATTAGTTACTGTGCTTTAGCTACTACAACTCCATATGATTTTGTTTCTCAGAGTCAAAAATGTGTTCTGGCAACAGACCATGCCATTATAGTTAACACTGAAAACTGAATTTCTCTATTTATACTAAATTTCTCTTCTTTTTTTCCTATATATTGTAAAAAATACATTTGCAATGCAATTTTTTTTCTTTGTCACAGTGGATAACTGTTCTAATGCTAGGTTTTCAAGAGGCTGCAAGACTACCAAACATGCTATCCATTGCTGATGGAAGCAATTGTTTTCTAATCACGAAAATCTCATGAACGCAGCTGAGGTCTAATACACTTTACATAAGTAATCACTTCAAAGCACTAGGCAGGTGAAATATATAAGAAATATGAGATTTACAAGGAGATTAGAAGGCTCTGGAGATACCTAATATTTCTTACTAGGGTTCCTGGGAAAGTTAATATTATATTTGTTTTAAATGTTTTTTGGTGTCTCTCTAGTATTCAGTACCACCAGTTTAAAATAAGTACAGAAAAAAGTGAGGAAGTTTCAATCAAAGAGTATGATGCTAAATACTTTATTTGATGTTATTGAACTGCTAAGAGCACAAGAATTCTATGTTCCATTCATTCCGCATCATAATGAAGCACATTATTAAACAATCCTAGATAAAATTTGTCAAAAAATACTTTTATCCCCAGATAAAGCTTAATTTTCCAGCATTCCATTTTATGCCAAAACCCCCACAACACTGAGGATCAATTTTTGTTTGCGGGTGCATTTGTGGCTATTAAGATTCCTGATAAATGACTCACAGTTTTAAGAGAAAGTTTTAGCCTTTTCCTTACTTCCTTACATAAGACCATCATGTTGTTAGACAAAAGTAAAAGAGATTTTGATCATACAGATGGAGCCATAAAGACTATAACTGTCAAACATAAAGACTGACAAACTGATTTCTTAAGTTTTCCACTTCCCATTCCTCTTCAGTCTGGTTTCAGTCACATAGATGATATTATCTCCAAGAAAACAAAATATATATGTTGTAACTCTACAACTTTTCTTTGATTTTTCCCTTTGAATGGCACAGATAGGAAGTACAGTTTTGGGCCCCTCACTATAAGAAGGACACTGAGGTGCTGGAGCATGCCCAGAAAAGGAAAACGAATCTGGTGAAGGGTCTGAAACACAAGTCTTATGAGGCAAAGAGGGAGATGGAATTGTTTGACCTAGAGAAAATGAAGTTCAGGGGAATTGCTCTCTGGAACTACCTGAAAGAAGGCTGTAGTGAGGTGGGTGTTAGTTTCTTCTCCCATGTAACAGGTGATAGGGGAAAATGATAAGGGGAAATGGCCTCAAGTTGGACCAGGGAAGATTTAGATAGGATCTTAGGAAAAAATTCTTCACAGAAAGGGTGATCAAACATTGGAATGGGCTGCCCAGGGAAACGACTAAGTCACCATCCCTGGAAGTATTTAAAAGATGTGTAAATGCGTCACTTAGGGCCATGGTTTAGTGGTGGAATTGGCTGTGGCAATTAACATTTGACTTGATGATCTTAGAGGTCTTTTCCAACACAAAGGACCTTGTGATTCTATACAGTGTAATTGATTCAGCACTGAAAGTCAGGAATGGCAATAAAATTGCCATTGTATTTCTCTTGATTTTTCTTTCACTTTTCTTGTACATAGTTTAAGAAACTTAGGAGTAATGCAACGTATTCCACTAGGTTTATTAATGTTATCCAAACTTCCTCTGTGAATTTTATACTGTAATTCTCCCCTAAAATTTTCCCACCCATTGCATATTATTTTAAGCAACTGCTCAGCTAATTGTGTGTGTTTACTATAGGCATATTTGTAGACACACCTATATACATATGAATATAGCTGTATCTATAATTTTGGAAACAAATGTATTACTCATTTCTGGTTTTCTCCCTTTATTTCTTCTTTACCCGTTTTGCCATCAGGAAGCTTTTGTGTTTCATTACTGCTCTTAGAGACAAATCTACAGCCAATAGATACGAAAAACCAGAGTTACAGATCTCTTCTCCCAGTCCTGTTCCCTGGGCTACTTCTGCCAGAAAACTGGAGAGCAGCACAGACATATCTGAGACATCAGGTAAGGAAGAAAGTTTCTGTTCAGTCATGGACATGAGGGAGTCTGACCTGTATAATTTTATCTATTTCCTCATAAATCATGCATTCTTTATTCAACAGCATTTAAATAATGTAGAATACATTCCACCTTTCCACATTTCTACTTACTATGAAAAACTCAATTTAGCATCTATTGTTTAGAACATAAGTTATAATCTGAAGAGAAGCCAGGATATTGTATTAATATCTGTTTAGAGTTTTTCTCTGATTTTTTTGGAAAACAGAGCACGGAAAGAAAACATAGTCTTTATCTTTCCTAACTCCTCCTTCCCTCTTCAGAAGAGTGAAGAAAAAGCACCTATCACCTCTTTTGCAGGCTGACCTAATGTCTTCAACACCATACCTCACGTATTTTTCTTCCTCCAAGATAATAAAGTGAATTGACAATTATAAGCATGATGACAGATTTGCATGTAAGAGGTCCAAATCCTGCAAACACTGTGATTTGCACTATTTCCAACCTCAGGCATCCACTCTGCTTGGGGACTGAAGTGTCTCAGCAACATAGATATGTATGTAGAAAAGTGCTTTTAACAAGCTTCCTTAGTAATCGAGATCACCGCAATTCCCATAGTAATTGGAATCTCCAGGCTGGTAATGCATTTACAGATAGAAAATAAGTAGGGCATAACCGGAAGAGGCTGTGAAAATTTATACAGTGCAGTAAAATGAAAGCTTGTATGTACATATTCTCCCCTCGACTCTGCTTGCTTTGAAGTTGTCAAAAGAATTTATGACTCCTTCCTCTGATCTTGTCACTCCTTCCCTTTGAATTCCCTTTACAACACTATGTACCATCTTTTCTCCATGCTGTTTAACCTCAGTCCTCCCAATATTCACTAAGTTGCTAACTGACAGCATTATTCTTACATGCCTGAGAGATACTTTTTTCCTTTCTCCCATGCTCTGTTTTGTAGCTGGGGGACCATCTTGATTATAAAAAATAAAGCCACTTGCTTTGTTCCTGCAAAACTCTTTCAAAATTCCCCTTAATTGTAATGCATCCAGTAAACAGCTAATGAGTAGATGGGTGGTGAACAAAAACATTTACCTTTATGTATTTAATAAAACAACAGCGAAATTTATCTAAAGGGAAAGAGAAACACTTGATGTAGTGAAAAAGCTCCATGTGCTTTAGCATGAAAATCTTCTCGCAGTTTGTTAATCTACTTCCTCCCTGTTCATAGAATGTAATCAAGATTACTTTGTTTATTGGTTCTTTCAAAGAGAAGAAACCCAGCAGTAACTATCAGCTTTAAATAGCAGAATTTGTCATGCATACTTTTGGAGAAAGTACTGTTCCATTACAGCCTTGTGTGTATCTAACCCCGCGTGACCCTGACCACCACTGGCTGTGTGATGATACATCCTTCTTCAGTTTCTGATAATGCAAAAGCAGGCTGTGGAGTCACTGCTGGGAATTACTGGCTGCTTGATGACTACCTCCGTTATAAAACAGATTTTCTCCTGACCTGCTTGTGGAGTTAAACAAGCTGCTTTCTGGCCAGGGAAGAAGAAGGGCATCCTTCTCTTCCTGATTTGCTCATTTGCTTTTTTCTTTCTTTCTACCACAGGCAGACTACTTCTGTTTTTTTGTTGTTGTTGTCATTGTTGGTTTTTTTAAAAGCCAACTAGTGAGTGACACAGAAAAAAATAAGCAAAGTGAATATTTTTAACCACACAAATTTACATTTGATCTACTGCAGTGAGGTCTGTCTGCTCTCTAAGGTTATTATCTTTTATTAAAATGTATAATCACATACTAAAGCACAAAAAAGATGAACACTTCAGGCAAAGTCATATGTAAAACCTATTATTTTTAAGTCTATAATATTTGTAAGTTTTCACTTGTCATGCTAGATTTTTTAACAGAAAATAAGTATTTGAGAATATTATCCTTAATAAGAATAATGATATTTTGTTGATATTTAAGAAGAGTTAAGAAAGCAAAAAAGAAAGGAAAAGAAAAACAACTTAGAGGTTAGTCCAACCACGCTAATAAATGATTGTAAATGGTAAATACAGTCTACTGTTCATAAGTATATAGAACAGAAACCATTCTGATGTTATTGCTAAAAGGGATTTTTACTGTAGAGTTATAACATTTTGATTTAAATTTGTAACACATGTCTTGCAAGAGGAATACTGAATAGCAGATACATCAATATAAGTTTTGTTAGTGATTTTAAATGGAAACAAACCTGGCAGGTTCTAGTATAAAATTAATGGTTCAATGGCATTTTTTCTGCTTCAGTGGGCAACCGAAGAGGAGTGCAAAGGCTGGTTAAGTACCACAAAAAGGACTGTCAATAATGAAGATCTGTACTGAAAAAGTTATTAGTAGTTGCTGAGTCTCATTCTGGCAAGTTCTTGAGCAGATCAGGATATTTGGTAGCTATTCCTTATTAGAAATGTCAGGCCAGCATCTTACTGCTCCAAAAGCCAGGCAACTAACCTCTTGTATCCTCTCACATGATCATTGTACTGAATCATTTTATTCCTCCCATAGGATAATTTCAGTGTAAAAAAAGCCTCATTTTCTACTACAGTAGTCAAATTTTAGTCGTATTATGGATTTTCCTATGGGAGCACATTTTCTCATGTAGGAACAGAACTAAACGGATGAATGCTTTCTAAAACAGCAATGGAAACCTCAGGTGAGCTTAAGAGTGAAGGACTGTCCCCACAGGCTGACACGCACAGACTTTGAAGGTCAGTTGATTCCAGGGTTGCAGAAGGGCTCAGCTCTGCTGAAGAGTGCATGTGGGGTGAAGTCATCCAATTGTGGAGTAGCTGGTGATAAATGAACGTCTTAGTCTCTGCAGACATTTCCAAACCTGGCTGTGGGGCTAGCAGGGAAGAAAGGAATCTGAACAATCAGCTCACAACAGCTTCACCAGAACTGAAGACTGTTTTTAGTTCATCTTTTTGCCAAAAAGAAAAGAATAACGTACTTTTCTCAAAAATAGACTGTGAGTCAACATGCTTCAGCTCAGTATCCCTGAGAAGAAAATTTCTGGAGACACGTTTCTGTTTCGCTATTGCGCATTACTCTGTCAGAGAAAAACGTATTTCAGAAAAAGAAAGTTATTTTTTGACTATCCCTCCCCATACAAAACATTTATTTTACTTGGCTCTCTACTTTTAAATAGGTCTATAAGTGTTAATAATAAATATCTTGAAGTACATACATTGTCATTTGAAACCACAATCATTTTTGGCACCCGTTCCACTAACAACATATAAAATATTAACAGGATGCAAAGTTTCCAATTACTTCCTTGGCTTTAAAATCTTCTTTTTAATTTCTGAGGAAGGGGAAGAAAACAAGTGCAAGGGAACTTGAACCTTTTTTTCCTAAAAAACCCAAAAACCAACAAACAAAAAACCACAAAAAAACCCAGAAGTCAAGTAAGAAATAGGATTTTCTTAGTGTGATTACTCTGAATTTTCTGACTCATAATCTACTGGGTGTTCATTCACCTCTTGCAACTTGAAAGTGTCCTTGAGATCTGTAACTTCATCTATATGCCAGCCTGTGAATTCTACACTGTTGAAAGTGGAATTTTCATTTATTCCAGGAGCTGAGCTGCACGGGGATTAAAAGTCAGAAAAAATCAGAACTCTAAAAGATATGAAAGAAAACAATTACCTTTGATTTGACACTAAAAATTAGGACTTGAGCTTTGTATGATCTGAGATCCATGGTAGGGGTATGGGCCATGGAGTTCAGGCCAGGAAATTAAAAGGAAGCTTTTTATTAATAAGAAAGTTAGGTAAAAGAAAAGTAAAATATACATTGGGATTGCTTTCAGCTTTCTGCAGAGTTCCATCCTGAATGAGTAGCAGTTGGAGCTAAAGGGCTTGAAGCAGAGAGAGTCACAGACCTGCAAGAGGTATGGCTGTGGGTTCCTGCAGACCTGCAGCCTGGGTGTGAGGATGGGTTCTACAAAACTGAAAAGGAATGAAGAAGGCTTTATTTGTTCTTGTCCACTCCCTGTCAGTTTAGCCTTCAAAATATCTCCTTTCTTTACATAGCCTGACATAGTAGAAAAACTGTGAGACCCTGGATTATTATATTAATTATTGGCTTGAACAAACTCAAGTGTGGGTGTGTGGGAGAAGGAACAGGTCAAATTTCATGAAGATGAAATGGTGCCCTGCTCTGTACCCCATCCCTTTGGAACTTCATTGAGCAGCCCCAGAGTAGGTGTCAGTCACTACACATCATGGGCACTGCCCCACACCAGCTTCCCTGGGGCCCTTAACCCTGCTCCAGAATGGCTGGCATACTGGGAGACCCAGCTGGAGGGAGTGGTCACAGGAGCTCAGAGTATATAAAACCAACACCATAAGGCCATTATATGGGTGTGGCGCTGCTATTTCCTGGATTCCTGGTAGCTGGATCTTTGCTGGATTTGGAGTGGTAGCTATAATTCTCTCTTTTTCTCTCTCATTCTTTACTTCTCCTAATCCCTTTTCTTGACATTTGGGTAACTTAAAGCTGGGTTGAATTCTGCTAGGTTGTATGGGTTAGCATGGGCTAAGTCAATGCTTTCTGAAATGCTTTATTGTGGTTGAATGTTGCCCTTTAAACTTTTGTGAAGTTGTCTTATTTTCTAAAATTTGCTAGTAAAAGTATGTTATTTGACCTTATGAGAAACGTGAAGTGTCTTCTCCTGTGCGCTTTCTCAGGGTATAATAAAACTGATGGCCCCTTTAATATATCCAGCTGTCAGATTTTTGGAGCTCATAACTCAAACCTGGTGTCTTGCAAAAATTGAATGGCCCCACACTTAGCTCAGACTGCTTACAGGCAAATTATAAACTTGGGTTTATCAACCCGAACACAGCCTGATTAATAAAATTATACTGCTGATATAGATCCTGTTTCCAGAACCTGAGCTGCATTAAAATTCTGAGGACATGACTTGGGATTGCTATCAGTTGAATAAACTGGAATACTTCTACAGAGGCTGTTTGCAGACTGAAATTTACTATATCATTCTGTTTTTCTAATCTTCAGAAGAATCATTAATGACTTTGAAGTTACTGATATATGCACTGAAATTCAACTCTTATATCCCTCCACCAGTAAAAACTTATCTTAGTCTTTACAAGGGTGTCTTTAAATTGTTTCAGTTCTCATGGGCTTGTTGCAAAAGCCTGCTTATTGTCACTAACATGTACAGAAAGGTGAATCATTGTAATGAAGATGTGCATTTATCAAAGTAGATTATTTGCACCTTGTTTGCAGTAGGAAGGGAAATGCAGTTTCAGAAATACAAACATCACCACCCCTCAAACCATCCAAAAAATCAAAAGACTAGATTGTAAAATATTTCTCCTATGATTGTCATCTAGCAGTTAAAAAGAAAATTGACATGGGCATCAACTTATATTCAAGCAGTATCTGGAACAGAAGACAGCTTTCTCAAATATTACTGATCAGGAGCCTTGCATGGAGTTAAATAATTGAAAGGAATCAAATATTTCAGTACTGTATTTCATTTCAATAACCTTCTAAAATGGCTTTATTTACCATAAATTGCTGACTCAGTTTTCCTATTCCTGCCTTGATTAAGGCTGTCATAAATGGCCCTCCGTAGGCCATATCTTTGTTTCACAGAATATTCTGAGTTGGAAGGAACCCATGAGGATCAGTGAATCTGACTCTTCAGTGAATGGCCTGTGTGGGGATCAGACCCATGACCTTGGCTTTTGTAGCACCATGCGCTAACCAATTAAGGGGAAGTTCACCCTCACTACCTGCAACTTGACATGACAGACCTGTCTTGATCTGGATGGACTTTTATCATTTACATCAGCTGAGGATCTGATGGCTTCACGTTGGGCACTGTCATACTGCTCCTGTAAGTGCTGTTAAGATAAAAGGACCATTTATGTAAGTAAAGGATGGAGGATATGCATCTTCAATTTTAAATTCCACAGTAGATGTAACCTCTGTGGTTTTGTTGATGTTATTTTGTCTTAAAACTGTTATGTATTTCAAGGGTCACTATCAAAACGTCAGAAACTTGTACACTCACTGCAGAGATGTTAGTCTCTACTCCTTGAGGTCTGGCTGCTTGGAGAAACACTGTCAGTGCTGTAGCTCCATCACCAAAGCAGCCAGGGAGAAGAGAAGGTCTATGCTATTCCATCTTGGAAAGGGCCAGCTGAGATTCCAAGGCTGTATCAGGACAGATAAAAAGAATGTAACATCATTAATAAAGAATGTCAATTATTAACAGTATTTTGTTATTTAGTTTGAAAGAGAAAAAATGAACTCTCATTCAATCTGGATCACAATTAGAGATGTGCTGGAAAATCTATTAACAGCAGCCAGCCTACAGTTGTCAGGAGCAATTATTGTTAGCTTGCTTTCTATCTGCTTTGCCTCATCTCTTTTCCTGTGTCTTTGGCTTTCTTACCAGATCTGTCTTCTAAATGCTATGAAACAAAATGTATCATTTCCTTGTAACTTCACATCGTCCTTCACTTCAAAATCTAACATAAAATTTTAACTTCATGCGTAATTTCAAACAATTCCACCACCAAAATTAGTGTACTTGTGAACAAGAAGTTAAAAGTGAAAATAAGGTGAAAACAAGAATGATGAAAACAAAACAAAAAAATAACATTTCCAAGGGCTGGTATTGATTGATTTGTGCTAAATATTCGTGTTCAGGGTGGTCTTGTTTCTCTGTTAGCTTTCTTTCCCTGTTCAAAAGTTTTGCATCTATGATAAAACTAGTATATTTGGAACATAATGAGTGGCAAAGAAGGGAGAGCTGAGAGAGTAAGAAGGAAGAGGTCTGCAAAAAGCTCTAATTCAGCATAGTCACACTCGAAGTTAAGATCTGAAAATTCACAGGAAAATTATTTAGACTTTTTCCACAAATCTTTGAGAGAACTTGAAATTTCTAAATGCATATATAATGCTTAGGCTAGTTTTATACATCAAAAGGAAAAAAAAACCCAACCAACCAAAAAACCAACCAAAACCCAAAAATCAATACAGTTTGCAGGTTAACATTTGGGAAAGCAGATATTATCTTTTATGCTTTTTGATATTCATCCTATGGTTTTATCTGGTTTTATTTATGATGCTAACGACTTTAATCACCTGAAATTTATATCTGGGCTCAATGGACAGTATAAGCATATTAGTATAATTAAAGAATGTGTATACTGTAAGTTAAAGCTATAACTATTGTGCAGTACCAGCCTGAGGCTAAATAATTTTTTTTTTATTCTTGGTGTTCAACAGACAACACTACTTACTTCACTGTGAGCGGTTCTCTGTAGCTGTTACTTCTTTTCATGGGTGAACTCTGACTGTGTAAAGAAGTTTGTTCAAAAGTATGATTATTTTGAAAATCATTTTCACAGCAGATTGCAATATTCCTACATAATTTAAATGACTAAATTTTCCCAAATGTTTCTGGAATGATAAGTTGGTTATATTTTTTCTTTTTTTTTTTTAATGTGGGAATAGTTATATAATGTAGTTCCCATTCAAAGTGATACTTATTGTTTTTAGTGAAATCAGATCCTTTCTACCATTCTGTCTTGCTTCTAGAATAGAGAATATACAGTAACACACATTAAGCAGGAAACAATAGCTTTCAAAATGTTAGCAGCAAACTGCTTATTTTTTAAAAATTGCTCTTCCTTGTATTCTTCTAGAACCTTGTCATCTGACCTTGAAGGATCAATGTTTTCTGTCCACCATTGCTTACAATAGAAAAGGGATGTGCTGAGAACGGTGGAAAACCATTGGAGTTATAAAAATTTATGTACTGATTAATATTAATATAAACATATATAATATAAAATCATCTAAGATAAAACAGTTTCGTGTGACCGAGTTGTTCTGCAGTGTGTAAGAAAGGCCAAGAAGGCAATGACTTGGGAAATTGAGCTTTTCTGTAAGAGAAGATACAGTTTCATCAGCAAATATTACACCGGATAGTCTTTAGTCAAATGTATAACGTTTTGTTCCTATCTAATCCAACCTGGAAGACTTACCATGAAACCTTTCTATGAAACCTTTATCTACATATGAGACTATTGGTTACATAGTCTCAAACAAGGAAAGAGAATTGGCCTTCACATCTAACAGGATAAACTCAGGTAAACTCACAGAAACTTCACAAAAGTCAATCTTTCATCTCATGAAATTAGAGAAAATAAAGCTCACAGTGTTTTAAACATGTGGATCTTTTTGGCACAAAAGACAGAAAAAATTGTGGCCACCAGGACCTGGGAAGTGATTGCCCTGGTGTACTCAACACTCGTGAGGCTGCACCTTGAGTACTGTGTTCAGTTTTGCACACCTGATTTCAAAAAGGATTTTGAGGTGCTGGAACTTGTTCTGAGAAGGGACAAGGCTGTTTCAGAGTCTAGAAAACATGTTCTATGAGGGTTGACTGGGGGAACTGTGGTTGTTTAACCTGAAGGAAAGAAGGCTCAGTGGGGACTTCATCACTCTCAATGTCTTCTTGAAATGAGGTTGTAGTGAGGTGTAGGGTGGTCTCTTCTTCCAAGTCTCAGGTGAAAGCATGAGAGGAAATGGCATTAAATTGCACCAGGAAACGTTCAAATCAGGTATTATGAATTTTTTTTTCACTGAAAGAGTGGTTTGGCACAGGAATAAATTGCTGGGGAGACAGTGGATTCACTCTCTCTGGAAGTGTTCAAGAGGCATCTGGACATGGCACTTGGGGATATGGTTTAGGGGTGATTATGGTGATGCTAGGTTGAAGGTTGAACTAGGGAATGTTGGAGGTCTCTTCAAACCTTCTGTGATTTGAACTATTCTACATCTTTGTAGACTCCATACTTCAATGTCTATATTTCCCTGTTCAGAGAAGTGGCTGTTTCAGTTATGTGTAGTGTCTCCATGCCTGGAGATAGTTCCTCATCCACTAAATGTGTTTGGAACAAATATTTGATAATTTAAAGAGAAAATATAGGAGAAAAAAAGTGCTTCTCTAGGATCTAGTAAGGGACTAAGAAATAAATTTGCCATAGCTCAGGAATAGTAGTCTATGGTCCTTATTGTCAAAAGAGACTTTGGTGTCAATTTCTTTGTGAATTTTTTTCCTATATTTTGTTTAACAGTGGATTTCAGTCTTGTATTAGCTTTTATTGTGACAGAAAAATACTGGATCTGATAAAGGTAACTAGAAAAGTGAGGATTAATCTCTTTGATACTGATTAATTAAGCCCTGCAGAAAGAGACTCCCTTTAAGAGAAAAGATTTTTTTTTTTTTTTTATTACAGAGGAGCAAAGACATATTAAGATATCTTTTGGAAATTCACACTTTTCTGAAGAAAAGCAGATGGGCAGAGGTATCTTCTAAACATCCATGAAAGTCAAGTCAAATTAGATTTGTCTGAAATTACTATGGTAATTGTTATTAAACAGAACACTTTAATAGAAAAGAAGTTTGATTTTTGGTAGAAAAATAATAAAAACACCACACCAGCACTGCTATGAATGTCTTAATCCATAGTCAGGATTTATTTAACTTATCTTCATTTCAGTGGTTTTTTCTGGCCATGACTTTGCTGCTGGGTATACTAATGGGGAGAAAGACTTTGGCTAGCTTTAAAAGATTCATCTGGACACATCTTACTGTCTCCAAAATCAATTACTACATTCTCTATTGTCTACTGCATAATACATAAGTGCGCCAAATGTAATTCCAGTGATGTCTGATGATTTCCTCATTCCTGCAAAGGAGATTTCATTTTTCCCTTTAACATCTCATGATTTATATTAGTAAAAAGATTGTTTCTTCATCCCTAAAGAGTCTTTATAAACAGCTCTGGAGTCTCTGACCACACACTTCTATCCTTATCTATTGCTACAGCTGCACATTAACACACTCAAACAATGGTTCATAAACACCAGTGTTGCAGCAGAAGTGCTTTTGTATGGTTTATCTGAAAGATTTTCTCTGAGGGATAATTATATTCCTAGCCCTTAAGAAGAAAGAAAATGAAATTAAGTTCATTGTAGATGTATTGAGATAGAAATGAAAAAATTGAAAAGGAGGGCTGTTCAATAGTAGTTTGTCTCCGATGATATGTAAATTCTGCTCCACTAAACCTCAAATTTTCCATAAATTATTGCCCTGTCCTATGGTAGAAGTATATTCTTCTTCTTTTTTGGTTTCCTGGTTAACTCATTTGCTCTCATGGGAATTTCTAAGGATATTGAGTCTTTTTTATGGAGAAATGCTCTGTATAACCACAATCTACATACCCAACACTGAACAAAAGCTTAATGCT
Organism: Sclerurus mexicanus; assembly: GCA_013396755.1. Lineage (NCBI taxonomy): Eukaryota > Metazoa > Chordata > Aves > Passeriformes > Furnariidae > Sclerurus > Sclerurus mexicanus. The sequence goes on from VWZF01001128.1 coordinate 995,654, forward strand.
TAGTCAGTTTTCAGACTAATCTGTAAATTGGAATCAGCTGCCAAATTGCTGGTAACATGGTGTTTCAACCAGGTCCCAGAAGATTTCAGAACATCCAAGTTCAACAACATACCAAGGGACATCAAAATAACACTGAGAACATCACACCAGTCAAGGAGATAAGATAGCTGAAAAAAACAATGAAGATGTGCGTGTGCCTCAAATCCCACCTTCTCCCAGAATTTCAGCACCTAGCTTTAGCCTGTGGGAGAGCTGTATTCACTTTCCTACTGTGATTACTTGAATAGACATTCTCTTCCCAAGAGACTGCCTTGTATTCAGAGATGTGTGCCAGCTGCACATTTCCCTTTCTTCAGCACATATCATCTCACCCACACTCCAGGCACCTGCTTCATGTATTGATTTTAGACAGCTGTGGGAACTTGAGATATCCCCTATATTCTTTCTTTTTAAGTGAGCAGTTTTTCTCATTTGGGTACTGTAGGTTTTCAGCTCTTCCAGTTCACATATTTTCTTTGAAAGCTCAATGTAAAAGTTCAGAACTCTGTCTGATATAAACAAAAAATTATAAAACTATCATTCTACCAATAATACATCTATAGTAAATCTTAAGAATGTGGATCTATTGGAATTTTAGCAAGACTTAGTCAAGACATTAGCAAAGACTATGGAAGAGTATTTTTGGTGATTCAATTGAAAAAAGTAAAGAAGTTGTGGTTCCATTTGGTCTTATAGTTGGTCCAGGTTAGCTGGTTAATTTTTTTTTATGAATCATTCTCTCCCATGTTCATTCTGTGTTCAGTGTCCATGGCTTGACACCAACCTCCTGTTGGGAACCATTTTACACTTTTGTAGAATTGGAGTTCAAAATAACTTCTGTTTCTGTAGAGTTTTACAATTACTCCATAAAGGCATAATGTAAAGAACTGGGGAATGTAATTTTAGTTATGCATGATCTATAAAAGGGATGAGATGAGTTCATTTATGTCACATTTCTGTTTCTAGCATAAATACTTACAAATATTGAACATTTAGAAGTCAGTGGTTTACAATTAGAGTTAAAATTACAGTAGAAGATTTTATTTTTTAAAAACAATTTACAATTATATTGCAGTCTAAAGATGTATACAGAGAGATACATATTTTTTGATTCACAGCTCATTTAGGTTATATTTTGAGAGGTTCTGTGACCATTGTACATCAATAGGTTGACAGCTGGTTAATACATTAAAAAATTATAAAGACTTGCATATGGACAATGAATACTTTTAATATTTTCTTCCTTTTTTATTTAAAAGATTAATCCATAGCTAGATTTTTAAATGGAAGCTTTCAAAGTCTGAGAAGCAGAGCTGGGGTTGTTATTTTTAGATCACATTTCAGTACACTTGTTCTTTGTACAGTATGGAGGAAAAAATGATCAAGTCATGAGAAATTAATCCTTCTTTTTAAGACAACATTATTCAGTCTCCTTTCCCCCTATTAATAAACTTCCAGCCAAAATTGCTAAACACTATTCATCTATTCATTTTTTCAGTGATATGGTAATATTTGTTCAACTTAATTTATTTTGGAGTAAGATTTGAACTGAAACATATTGGGAACATAACCATAAATGCCAATTGAAGAAGAGTTGGATGTCAATGGAAGAAGCAAGAATTATTTTTAATAAGATTTTAGAAGTTTTATTACAATTTAGGGTTCTTTTAATTCATGGCCATTTGTAGTTATTTTTGTAATAGCTTATATTTTAGTGCAAATCTTAGAGTTGTAATAAATTTAGATCAGGCTTTTAAAAAGGTATAAAAAATCAACCATCTGAAAAATCAGCCAGAGCTGTTCATTACCTAGAAAAGCAAGCAATTTGAAGGCAACCACTGCCTATTTTTTAAATCACAGCTTTACCATCAGTATCATATCTTACTTTTTAAAACATCATCCTGCTCTGTCAAATAGGCAGGGAAATGTTGATTCCAAGACCTGCATCATCTGAAGTCTTGTCTCACCAATGGAACTCAGTTCTATTTGACAAGTGTTACTTTGTCCCTGAGCACTCTTGGACTGAAGCAACTGGTTTCCTCCAAGTCAAAATACAAGTGTTGGTCTAGTAATGGTTCACTAGAGACCTTTTGCACTGTGACAGATGGATATGACAAAGAGGCAGGGACTCTTTCCCTCTGACCTTCACAGGTCTCCAAAGAAGTCCAACGTGCCTTTAATTCCTAAATGTGCCCACAGAAGTACCTTGTGTCCCACCCGCGGCATGAAATGAAAAGGCTGTATACAACTACAAGACATAATTCTGTCCTGAATCAATAGGAAGGAAAATGTAAGTAAAGAGAAAGAATTACATCTTCTGAGGGCTGCAGCCACTCAGAAGGTCTGAAACAAGTCTAGATTCACCTGTGGTCTTCAGTGTAGAGATAGCCATATGTGTCTATATACATACATGTGGAAGGCTGGTCTTTTTTTGCAGGTCTTACTAACATAAGACAAAATTTTCTTCTGTTAATGAGAGGAAAGAGAAGTTAAGCAGTTGAAATTGCCTTCATGCAGTTCTAATCTCAATATGCTCGATGTTTGGGATATATAAATGTGTCCTGAGAGCTTGTCTAAATGAAATCCCCTGGCCTGCCTCTTTTTTTTCCTGTTGATTTGAATTCTATAACTCAAATGTGCAGGAAGCTCTTATCCCATGTGTTCACATAATAATTATGACCTGTCCTACAGGCAGTACTCACTTAAACAGCTGGAAGAGTGGGAAGACATCCTCTGTTTCCACATGCATTACCAGCATAATCCTGTCATGGCATAATTTTTCTATATTAAGACGATCCTTATCAGATATATTGAAGCGATAACTATTAAGAGCTTGTTAATAGCTCACTGGAGTGATGTTCTGTAAGAATTTGGCACAATTATTATTTATTACAGTGATGAAATATCCTTGATAATGCAATTTTTGAAATAGTCAAATCATTGTCTTCGAGTGGTAGGCAAAAACCAGTGCCAATAATTAAACTCAAAAGATGGATATCAGAAAACTTAACAAGTTGCATAATTTGCAGCTTCTTGTTAAGTGAAACCCTTGATTAACATTTCCCAGTTAGCTGCCAAGAACCTTTTTATAAGGCTCATTAGGAGAGGCCATTCAGAGGAAGAAGACACTGATAAGCAAACACAAAAATGGAGCACTGATTTTTTTTTCCCAATATCTGCTTACATCAAAAAGATATGCTAGCAACAATGTAGTACTGTTGCCTTAAGATCCTTAAGATTTTTTATATATTTGTAAGTTTTAATATAGCTGTATGGGTTCTCACACATAAGGTGGCAGTTGACAATTACTCAACCCCTTTCTCACGGTTTGTGCCGCATTCTTGAAGTTCTGTTTAACGTTCTTTTCAAGAAAAAAATTTAGCAAGGACACTTTTTTTGGGACTCATACATAGAAGGACATAAGAAGATATCATTGTAGTAAAAGCAGAAAGCTCAGAAACCTTGGAGAAGCTCCAAAGAATGCACATGATGTGAAGATGATGATGTGAAGAAGTGAGAGGTCTTGAGACCTCTGACTCAGTTCCAGAGAGTTGTGCCAAGGAGCAGACCTGAGGGAAGTTCTGGGAGGTGGATGCTTCTTGGGTTGGATGTATCCATTAGATATTTATTATCCATTAGATAATTAATTAGTGTTATAAATTTGTGAGTCTTATGCTGTGGTGGGTAGCTACGTATTTTGCTGCTCCTGAAAACACTTTCATGAAAGGACCTGCTCTCTATTTTGCCTATACTAATATAGTCTGGAAATTTCTTTTCTTCCATTTTATGCAGCAGTATGTTACTGAAAAGTTGGAGCAGGTATGGAATAGTACCTCCCATCAATACATATGTGTGAACATACAGAGAGGAGATTATATAGCTGACATGTCTTTGTTAAGCATCAGAAAGGTATTGCTGTAAAATACGCAAGTTTCAATAATGGTTCACTGCAAAAAGATTATACCAATGCAGCTATGGCCCCAGCAGAATAGAAGTAGTCTAATTTCTGTGATTAGATTTAGGAAGCCAATGTCTAATATGATATGCAATTTATGTGTTATATCTGTAATTTATCTGTCAATGGATACATCTGCCAGTGTAACTGGCCTGTTTTTTTTTAAAAAAAAGCATTCATAAAACAGCTAAGGGGAAATTTCCATTTCTTCACCTTTCCCATTACTGCTGTTAGTAATTTCACCTCTAATCAGATTTGCATTGATTTCACAATGAAAACCAACATTATATTCTTTTTCTACACTTAGTTAAAAGGATACAACTTCTTTTCTTTCTTGTGTTCAAACTGGAGAAAGAAACTTTGATTTACTTGCCTGTAGTTAAACTAAGGCACATTTCTCAATGTCTTCTGTCAACTACACTTTACCTAATTCACCTGTGCCAAAGATTTGATTTTAATTAAACTGTCTTCATTGATTACAATAAGCATGTTACTAGTTTTAGTGTTTTTCTTTTAAAATTAAGTTATATATTTTGGCACCATAGATAAATGTAAAGTCATATAGTGAATTGCTTATGTGGTAAGAAAATGGTTTTAGTCCTGAGCCTGTCCAAAATGAAGCACAAGAAAACAATTTTTTATTCCAAAACAAACTTAATGGAAAGTGACAAAGGGAAGAGCTGCTTTGCTATAGTTCTACTTTTTTTTCTTTAATTCAGGAAATATTAATAACATAAAACAGCCTTTCGAGAGATGTTTTATTATTCACCACTGTGCCTACTGAAGGAATTGAACATAAACACAAGTTCGTTTGCCACACGCAACTGCTTTATCTATGGATTTTTTAAATGAGTGCAGGGGTGTGCTCTCATGAGATACGTACTGAGGTTGGGCCTAACTTATCAGAATGACACTGATGCTGTCATGTTACATATTTTGTTTAACTGGCCCAAGTGAAAAGAGCTAAATATGAAGCCTGCACATTTTTTTGAGATGTTTTCTAGTTAAACTTTTTGAGTGGAAAACAAACTTAGACCTGAATTAAAAAGTTAAGCAGAAATTAAGGAAGTTAAAAAGAGAGTGCATAATATTAAGAGAAAATTATGGTTTGTCTGAAAACTGTTTACAGCCTACAACATCAGTTCAACACACCACATATATGCAAGGGAAACATGTTAGCAGAGTTAGGTTGAAGTTCAGCCTCACAGAATGGCATGTGGCTGATGGGGATCAGGGCTTTGTAGTGCGACTGGCCGTGTGCTTCATGTGCTCCACTGAAATGTGTGTCTGCCCATGCATAGTTTTTGCTATATTGCAGGGCCAATATTAAACTGAACAACTGAGCTGACTGCTAAAGGCAGGATGTCCGACTGGCTTCAGATTGTCCGTCACTCAGAGGTGGATTAAGAAGCTTCTGCTTCTGAGTTGCTTATTGTGAATTCTCTGCTGGTTGAGTAGCAGAGTAGCAGGGATTAGCACAAACTGGCAGTCAGTTGTGGATTCATGCCATGGAAAAAGCTATGGGCAAGAGCAAACTCTCCCAGCCAAGCTTTCAGGTTCTGCTAAGAAAGCCAACACAAGACAAACACTCCACCCCTCCCAGTAACAACTGCTACAAAGAGGCATGGTTTTCACATCAGTTATAAACAAATATGAGAGAATTGAAAAAATTCAAAGTTATAAAATCCAGATGTAAAAATCAGCATTTGAGGTTATAGGAGCGGCACATCTCATGAAAAATTTGATTTTGGGGACAGGAAAACTGAAGACAATATGACTTTTGTGTAATGCACACTCCCTATTCCTGAGGACATAATTAAGAAGTTGTGTAACACAACGAAAAGTCTTGCAAAACACAGTTGGAGATCCAATTTGTGGATAATTGCCATTGCTGTGGAGGACATAGGAAGCAGTAGGATTTGCTTCATAACAGAGCTTTTACAAGGCTTGTTTGAAGCAGAAACTTCTCCCAACCCTATTGGAACAAGGGAAAAATACTTCTTTCTATACTCAAAGTCATAAAGTGCTAGTAAACAGTTCTGCAATTATTTATAAAAAGTTGAATCTTTACTGAAGACACTGCACACCCTGGGGGAAAAGGAGAAAATATTTCCAGATCTGGGCCTATAAATCGTTCACACTTCTGAAGGTGATGGTTTGTGAAGCAGTCTGAAAGAGGCACTATTTTTTACTTTCAGTTAGTAGCAGCTATTTTTGAACTGCTTCATATAGCTTTCACAGTATGGAGAAAGATCATTTTCTGTTTATGAATCCTTATGTAGAGTCTTTTACCTTTAGATGTGAGCATGAAGATATGAGTAATGTTCAGTGAGACTACTAGCAGGATGAAGAACTTAGTGCTAGTGAGGATAGCAAAATTAAGCTGTTGAGCTGAACTGCAAGTCTTCACTCAGAGTGAGAACCACTTTTACTCGGTAAGTAATCAAACAGTTCTTCATATAAACTTGCTGACTAGCAGGAAGAACTAACTAAAAAGAACTCATTAAATAGTTGCTTATTTGCAACCATTGTCCTGTAGATGTAAGGGGTTTTCTGTTATGTGAGTCAAATTAGGAACATAGCACAAAGATGCAAACATCTATTTAAAAGACAGTCACATATTATTTATCGTGAACTGATATTAACTATGAAATCAAGCTGAGTTCATAGGAGTAAATGAAAATGTTTATATTGATGCATCACTACATTAGGAAATGAGAGGTTTGATTTGCAGTATATGTTAGGAGAAACCTGAAAGTACTGGGATACTATAGCAGGAGTTAAGTAGAATTTAGTCTGACTAGTGTCTGAGCCTCAATATTCTACTGGAAAGAAGTATTTAAGTTTGAACTTCACCACCCAGAGAACAGAACTAAGTGCCAGTCTTTCACATGCTGTACAAAAACTGTAACAGATGGAAAAGAGACAGGCAAGCAGCACTTCTCTGAGGCTTCTGACTTTTGTACATAGACCTTTCTGCTAAGCACTTGAGACCAGCAGCTCAGTATATAAAAATCTGAAGTGGCAAAAAGTGCTTTACCATAGGGAGGTTAGTGCCTGAAAGTTTCGAGAACTAGGTTTGAATTTGACTGGCCAAGGTCCAGGTTAAATGCGCTTGAAAAACATTTTAGAAGATAGAAAGAAAGAAATACCTTCAAACTACCAAAAAATGAAGATTCTGGAGGTACTAATGTTCATGTGTAATTGTATTTGTTGACTTTAGAGAACATTATGCTTGTGTACAGATGCTTTATGGCTATGATTTCTTGTATTCTTGTGATTTTAAGTAATCTTTAGATGAAGGCTTGACTGGGAAAAAGGAAAAATAATGCATGTTGTCACCCAACAGCTAACACATTCTTGTCTCAAAATTCTGTCAGATGAGATTCCACACTTCAGATAGTTCATATGGCACAGTTACTTTTATCACAAAATCTGGTTTTTCCCTTAAAATGCTGTATTCTACTATCTTGCAGACTATAAAAGCTGTAAAATTAACTGTGTCACATCCTTCTACTTTATTAAGAAGAAAAGGATTTGCATCTCTTGTGTAAAACTTGTGGCTTTGTTTTGCTAAGTGCAATAGAATCAAATCAATAATAGGTCTGAGTTTAAGAGTTAATCCTTCAGTAGTGATATAGCTATCACTATAACAATGTTATAATATAGATATGTGATAGATATTTAGAGAAAAGATTTCATTGGTTTTGATTTAGAATATTTGTGTACATCTTTGCTGGCAGATTACTGTAGTTGATGAGCTTCTCAAATTTCCATCTTTCTGGCCAATTTCATTTTTATTTCATCTCCACCATAGTGTTTATGTTTTAACAAAACCTGAAAAAAACATTTCTTATTACATGTGTTTGTAATAAATGTTTGTCAGATTAGTCATTTTTATATGTATAGTTTAATTTTCAAGAAGGTATTTTCCACTTGAATTACCTCAGCTACTTAAGCAGCAATTTTGTTTGTTTTTTTTTTTAATTTCAATTTCATATATGTGATGATGTTTAACATCCAGAATACTCTCTTCTAAATGGACTGTGCACCTTAGCATACTTTGAATTACACATAGCAGAAATGCAGTTTCTTCATCTTTTCTGGCACGTAAATTTTTGTACACTTCTTTTTTTTCCACTCTCTGGCCAGATGTTCTGTGGGAAGGTAGTTTTGGTTGTTACACCAGATGTGATGTCAGTAAATTATGAACTTGCAGCAAATTTATGAAAAGGAAGGACACAGCCTGCCTTCTTACTGACAAATTTTCTCTGGCAAAGCAAGAAGGCCCATATGTAATCTTAAAGTTGTATCCTGCTGATGCAAAAAAGTTTTCTGGGAAAGGGAGAAAGCCATGTTTCTTCTAAATAGCAAAAATTGAGCTTGTCAATTCTTTGAAAAATTTCAATTGTTTGAAAAATTATTTTATGACCTTATTAAGAAAAATTCTGCCCTTCACATAAGTATTTATTATTTAAAAAATTAATTGTGAATGAAGATATCCTTTAGAACAGATACATATAGCTTGTTTTTATCTATATCCATTGTTAGCTTTTCCGTCAAGAATCTCTAAATATTGCATCTGCCTTTTCTTAACATAAATCCTTATCTTGTCACAGTGGTTGACATTTTACAAAGACATCCCCTGCAGCTAAACACGCCTCTGAAAATCATGAAACCTTTACCAGATTTTTTTTTTTCCCAGTCAGTTCTGAAGGCAAAAATACAAAATAGTTTATATACATAGTTGAGCACGTTTTAAAATAGGAACATGATTCTTTTCTTGAACTCATATGAACTTAGATGGCCATGTGCATTATGGATGCTGATTGTTGAATGGAAACACATGCTCCAATGTCAAGTAAACTTCCTGTAATAAGTCACATTCATACTTCCTGAAATTCAGTTAAGTTTTCATTTTACTTTAATTATAATCATTTTTTACTATTTCTCTCTTCATGTATACAGTTTTTATTTTTGTTCAAACTACTTTCCATTATGTTCACTTCATTCTTATTACTGGGCTTATGAAGTGATTGTAATTTTAATCAAATAATTGTAGCTTTAATTCTAACTAAAAAATAATGCATTAATTTCCCTGTCTTATGCAGTTAAATAGAAAGCTTGAGTCCCACCCATACAGCTCTGCTTTTAACTAACTTAGAGCATCAACACTATTCTGCTGCAACCCTCATCATCTTGTTGGGTGGTTCTTGGGCTGTGCCTGTGACAGTCTATGGGAAAGAGAGAGCCAGGCAGTGCTACTGAACCCAGAAGCGTTATGCCTGATGCATCCCAGGTCATTTATTCCAAAGAGCTGTGAAAGCAGGCTGAACACCACAGGCAGTGGTCATCTGCACAGAATTTGCAACATCATGCTTTTCTGACAGTGTACAACCACAACACCAATTGTGCCAGAGCAGGCCAAAGAAATGCTTATTAAGGTGAGGATACCTTTATATTTTCAGGAGGAATATGGTCATCTGACTGTCAGCATCAACAGAATTATATGTGACTGCAAGATTATACTAAAGAGAGCCAATGCTATTTATAGTTAAAGAAAGGTGCTAAATCATGTAATTTTCTCTGGGTTTGTGTTACAAAATATGTTTTCTGTGTTGGAAAGCTTGTCGTTCATTAACATTTAGAATACTGACTTTTTAAAGCCAGACAGCTGAATGAGTATCAAAGAAAATGTGTGTAGGTATTTAAAGACTTATCTCTGTATGTTCTATCTCCATATTCATGTATATAGTTTGGTGGTGCCTTCTATGAGGCAGGACTAGAAATGACTGGCAGCCACACTAGTGTTGTCTCCTGCTCAATGCAAATGAAGAATAGAACAAAGACTTTCTGCCCTCCTTCACATCATCACAAATATCCTTGCTAAACTGATAAAAAAATAGCTGCCTTTATTTATGGCCGGCCCCAATGACTGTCCAGTCATGGATTTTTAAGCTGGTAGGCAGCCAATATCCATCCTTCTTATTGCTGGACAGGAAGCCTATCTAAATCAACTAGCTGTGAGTCAAATCGCTGATCTCAATCTCAAAGCATACTTGTCTTACCAGAACAGATTCAGCTGCTGCTTCTTTTTCTGTATGAATCTAGTCTATTACAAAGATGCCTTGAAAGATGCAAGACTTTCAGTAAGGTAGACATAACGGTTTTATCTCTTAAAGTATGATTGAAATACCAAAAGGTGCAAACCCTCAGGACAAGGCTTTAACAGCTGAATGGAAATACTGGAGGGCATCTGTGAAAAGAAATAAGACTTGTAAGATTCGCTTGATGAAAACCAGCACCCTGAACTGGTGATAGGACTCTTCCAAGAAAAGAAGTGACATCTGTCCTCATACTTGAGCCTCTTCAAAACTGTACCACTTACAGCAAACCTGAACTGAAATGAAAGTGCACTTTGCAGAGACAGCTTTTGGATGGTGGTTTGTCATCTGCTGATTTGCAAAATATACTGAATATTTAGAGGTCATTGCTAAGATTAAGTAACACCACTCTCATAACAGAAGAAATCTTCATATTTTATATTTCTTGTGGTTTTTTTCAGTCTTAAATATCCAGAAGAGTGTTCATGGCAATGAAATGTAATTCTAATGGCCATGTGAGATTCTTAAATGGTTTAGCTGCACACTAATATTCAACAGGCAACAAAAGCCATTTGTTGTTCGTCATAGTTCTGTGGTAAAGCTATAAAGATTATTGCTATTAGTTCTGTTGGTTTCATGTACTAACATGGATTGTTCTCATGTTATTCATACAAATGAGAGTTAAATCATGCAAAAGTCTGTGTCTAGTGAAATTTCAGGAGATTATTTTATGGGGTGTTTTGTTTTGTTTTTTTTTGTTGTTGTTGTTCTTTTGGTTTGGTTTTTTCCATTTGCTTTATACCTCTCATCTCTGTGGTTTCAAGAGACCATTGGATGTTTGGAGTTAACATCCAGTTAACATCCAATTAATCCATGGAGACCATGGATTAATTGGATGTTAACTGGGCAGACTGGCCTTGTACTGAAAATCTGATAAATATTCTCATTTGGGAAATTCAACATTAATGAAGTTAGTATTTTGCTATTGCTTTTAACAAAGCCAGGAATCTGTGATCTGGTGAAAATTTATAGTAGTAGCTGCTATTGCTGTCTGCTTACCATGCCTCTGCCACTCACCTCCTATTAGAGGTAGATTATTTTATAATTTCTACACGTAGTTATAATGAAATCACCAATAATTTAAACATTTTAGTAATACTATTCTTAAAACACTAGTAGTTTTTTCATAAATAAGCTTTCTTCTCTAATAAGATAGGTCTGATTTTAATCTGGAGTCTGCATATAAGGGAAGAGAGTTGTTCCTGTGATCTCTACTCGCACTGGTATGGTATTTGAATAGATGGAGACCTTTAGGGTTTCCTTTCTCTAACAGAGGTCTTGTCTGTTTCCTGTTAGCTTTAGTTTTAACTCTGTGGTCTTATAGCTATTCCTCAGACTCCTGTCCTTTTATTCTTCCAATTTATTGGCAAGCACACTCCCTTTTCTTGCTCTTTGTCAGCCCAGCTCTCTGCATCTTTTCCATTGTACTTCCCCATGAGCTTCACCTAATCCCTTTGATGATGCCAAGCACTTTTTTTTCCTCGTAGTTGTGCTTCTTCCTTGAGTGTCTGTTGATGACATTGACTATTTCTCTAACTGAGAGTATTTGGGAAGCTGTAATCACACGCTCTGAGAAACGCTTTGTGATGGCTATTGTGCAGCTGCTGCTTCTTCCTTTAGTTGTCTCCAAAATCCTGAGAGGACTTGCCCTCAGAACATGCTCATTATTTTATGCACTTTTTCTGGAGAAAGTAACCTCAACTCAGTGCACCTGAGACAGTATGCTTAAAAAGCATTCTGTCACTCCATGTAAAAATGTAGAACTATGAGAAACAGTACAACTATGTTTGTATGGGCTGCCCTGCAAAAGCACCCTTGGAACTGTTTCTGGCATAAATGGCACTGAATAATGTCATATAAAATGTTAGCGTGATAGCTGTTCAGATTTGTGACTTCTTTTCTACCTTGTCTCATGAACAAAGTGACCAGAATTTTTCCTTCCAGTATGATTCTGTTTCTGCTGAAATTATTAATAAAAGTAATAGAATTCAATGAGGAAACAATTCATGCTTTTTTTTTTCTTTGCTTTCACAATCATAGTTTTTTGTTTATTACTTTACCTGAATTCAAAGACTGGAGGCCACATAAGTTCTTCAGAGCAATATTTTTTTTAACAGACTGCACTTGACTAGGGGTTTGTAGACCAAATAATGGTTTGTAAAACAATGTGTTAAGAGCAATAAAAGTATCATCTTCATTTTGCTGCTTCTGCATTTTTACTAAAGCTTATAATGGCATTTGTTATTAAGAAAGATGCATATTAAAATTTTAGGAAGCCATTAACTTTTTTTCTTTATAGATATATATATAGATATAGAGCTAAAAGTTGAAACTTTGATCTTATAATTTGAGATATATAATTTTTATGATTGCATTTTATTTCTGTTCTCTTCAAAGAGATACAAAAGAATCTCAGTCACAGAGCATTTATTCCCTGGACTCTCAGACTGAAAATTCTCACATGCACTAACAAGCATTCAGTTTAAAAACACAGAAAATAAAAGAGTCAGCTACACATTCAGCCCAACAGCAGACATCTCAAGAGGCCAGCTAGCTTGCCAGTGAGTGGCCCATCCTGCAGTGGATGACCTGTCAGCTGGAACATGTTTACAGATGGAAGTCACCGTGACTTGCACAGTGCATCTTCCAGTTCTACCCACAAACAGCATGCATGTTGAAATCAAGGATGAAGAAGTCTAATAGTACGAGTGATCTGGTTTATATAATCCCAGAAAAGCCTTGTATGGTTTTTACTGCTGTTGTTTGCCTAGTGCTTTGCTAGATTTTTCTCATTGCACGTTGTAAAAATTCTCACTGCAGATCCTGTCAGATTCCGACAGTCTCTGTCAGGCTCAGTGTAGTTCATGTGACAGTAAACAGAATTCTTGGCTTTGATCATAGGCTTGGTGGGATCTGATAGTCAACTACTTAAATAAAGGGAAAATTCTGCCTTGAATGAAAAAAACAAGCAACTCACTTGAAAAAAAATAACATATTGCAATATTCTCCTGGATGGGCATGGAGCTTAATTTTTTACCAAAGTGAATAAAATGACAGTCTCTGTGATGGCAGAGTTTGTTTGGGCTTTGTAGAGTCTTCATTTGTGACAGGACAGAGGACTTATTGCTGAGGAAATCTCTGCTCATAGTTGATGGACAGTTAATGTTCCTGTTGCTGACCTAAGTAGGGAGTCTCAAAGTCATGTAATCCAGCCCAAGAAATGTGTTAATAAAGAGAGTTTTCAGGACTTTTTAGGAGGGAAGGCTAAGTATAAAAAATGAAAGATAGTGTCTAGTATTGAAGCAGCAACGACAGAAATAAAAGGGCACAGAAAGGTCAGAAGATGCTGGCGTGTACAATATGATGAAGGTATGCTGTGCTTGAACTAGATATCTTTAAGGTCCCATCCAACCCAAAACATTCTATGATTCTCTGAAGAAGGCTGCTAGTGACAGATACAGTAGAAAAATAACCTTACCATACTGACTGATGTAGAAGATAAGTACAGAAATAAAATATGAACTCATAAGGAAGGAGACTTCCATGGGACAAAAAGAAAAATATTTCCTCTGCTCTGATAAATGCAGAGGAAATATTTGGTTAGTCCTTCAGTCCCTGTGGCCTGAGACTAGCTGACGCTGTTTGTAGTACTTTTCCACAGCTTTTTTCCTGAGTAGTAGCAGCAGCTAACAGGGCTCGAATATAATTTCTCCCATTTTCTCATATTTTCCTTTAGAGAAGTTTAGACCTCATTAGTGTTCATAAGAAAGAAGAGTACTAGAAGTGCACAGGAATGCCATCTAGATTTAGGCTTATGGAATAGACAGGTCTTAAGAATAAATGATTGACAGTAAATCATATGTGGGAAATTAATTGCCAAGAACAGATAGAAACAGGGGACTGGGAACTGAAAATTATATTGATGTGAGATGGAAATATATGATACTTCAGATGCTGTAAGAATAGACAACAAAATCAGGCTAAGGAAAATGTTAGTAGCAGAATGGTTGAAACATTTTTTAAAATAACAGAAGAAATTAAAATGGATAAGACAAGTCAAGGTGCTTTTTGGAATATTTGCTGCTGGGATAAACACATGAAATATGAGATTTGGACATCAGTGTGGATTATAGAAATAACTCTCCTAAATGAAGATAAGCACAAATGATGTGAAAAAAAATGAGAAATAGGGAGTAAATATCACAAAAAAAAAAATCAGGAAAACTCATAGTGTCCAGAAATAGTATAATGAATTTTATTATGAAATAATTGTTATTTTCTTCATTTGTGAAAAAACAGGTGGTGAGATATAATTTTACAAACTCAGTTATTTTCTTAATATATGGTAATACCAGACTGACTTTACTGTATACATTTATAAATAATTTAAATTAATGTACATGTGTTGCAGTGAAGAAAAAAGACTGAATATTTAAAGATGTATTCTCAGAATTTTCTTAAAATTATGTTCAAATAAACCATCCCCAGTAATTGCATAGCTGATTATTGAAAACATTCATCATTCCAACATATATCAGGACTTAGAGTAGATCCAAACAGTGACTTTGTCACACTCAGATGTTGGAACACAAACTGATTCATTATGAAACCCCATTGTCAGTGCCACTCAATGCATGGGAGATGTGAGGTGCTTTAGACTGAGTGGCTATTTAAAATTAGCACACTTAAGTTTTTTAGTGCATTTCAGCTTGTCAATAAGAAATGTAATGGCAGTCTGACTTTAAATTGCTGCTTTCTAGGTTAGAGGCATGATTTCAAGACTGCAATGAAGTTTTCCAAAAAGTCCACAGATTTAGGGGGGCAAAAATAACCTTTCCTTTAGGAACTGAAATAGACAAGAAATAGGCAAACTCCCCTGACTCCATGGTGAAGTATTTATTGCTATGAGTTGATGTATCTGTTGCTCTTTTATAAAAATTTTAACCACATTGTTCTTCTACGCAGAGTTCTATTGTTTATTCTGAAGCTGGTTCTGAAAGAGGAGTTTGTAGTGTCCCTATTCCTCTTCTGAAGTTGTGTCATTGCAACAAAATAAATGGGGAGATTTACTAGGGCAGAAATACAGTAACCATTAGCGTGATTCTGTAGCCAAGCAGTTAAAGGTGGGAATCATATTCCAATGTAATTTCACTTTTGCATCTTTTTCAGTGAGTTTTGATTACACCTGTACTTATGTTTCCCACAATGAAAATAAATATTTTAGTGTGTTTAAGAAAGTTGCAATTTTAAACTAGTCAGTGCCACTGTGATTCTGTGTTTCTTCACAGTTGTAGCCCATGGTGTAAATCTGCACTACAAACTTGGCCAATCTGTTGCAGATACGACAGATGGACTTTGCTGGCTTTGGACTCAACTCTGGCTTTGCCCCAAGCAAAGAATGGCTGCTTTGCTCCCCCAGACAAAGACTGCATCACGAAAGGTTAAGAATTCACAATCTGTCTTCTTTGCTGTGCCTGACTCCAAAGAAAGTATTCACCACCAGACCTATATCTCTCCAGCTATTTTCACCCCTCACATATAGGCCAGAGTTAAGGACTCTCTTCTGACACTGTTACTCTCATTGTGCTATGTCTGGTAGTTTGGTGGCAGAAAGAGAAGATGAGTTGTTGCTTTCCATGTAATCTGACCCACAGCTGGGCAAAACTACATTTTAATCAATTTCTTGATGATGTTTGAATAAATTCAGTATGAAGTGCATTTCATTAAGTATAAGCAAAATATTAACATTTTTAAGGTTTCAGAAGGTAACAGTTCATTAGCTCTTAAAAAGTACTTCAGTCGCATTGAATAAGACACAGCAGACTGTTAAGTCCAAAAGCTTAACACAAAATCTTGACTACTGTTCTGATGGTGCCACAGATTTCTTATTTGTCCTTGGGCAAGCTATCTGTTTGTGCTGTCTAGGAAGAATATTAGTAGACGTTTTCCTCTCTAAAACACAGTGTTGTCTTTTTCTGATGTTAATCATGTGATCAAATGACTGAACTTCAGTGATACAGCTCAAAGGTCTTTGGCTTTATGCTCTCATATTTCAGGGAGAAATTTCTCCCCCCGCCCCCCTCCATCAACAGCCTCACGTGCCCCCTGAAGATTTCTACAGAAAGAGGAATTTCAAAATTTCTCTTTAAATCAAACAGAAAAGTGCATCTTAGCATTTTACAGCCAAGCCACAGTCACTCTGTTCACAGTCCAAGACATCAGGGAGTCATGTAAATGCAGATATTTTGGCACTGATCCTGTGCCAATGTACCCTCCTTCTCAGTAGGTTTTGGTCTTCTGTTGGTATACCAGAAAAATCTTGCATCTGTTCAGATCAAGTTTCTGTCTGCCCACAAAACACAGATACCACAGAGCCTTGGTGGACTAAAAGTAGAAGGAAGCATCTTTTTTCCAAAGCAAGAAATGCCACTTCTCCAAGAACAGCAGTGGATTTGTATTTTGGATTCTAATCTAAAGAGGAAATACTTAGTATACTCTTCAGCACAGTTCACCAATGATAGTCAGGGCACTGTGAATGGCTATGGTGTCACAGGGAAGATTCATGAATGCTTGATGTTTCTTGCCCTGGTGTTTTTGAACATCTGTTATGACCATTGCTGAAAACAGCATCTTTTATTAGACAGATCTTTGATCTGACCTAGCATGTCCACTAATTAGTTGTAAGTAATTAAGACAAATATTATACACTGTTATACTTTTAAACCTCCAGGTTCCTTGCTGATCTGGGGCTTTTTTCTGCTTGAATGAATTTAAATGACAAATACATATATTTCTCCAGAAATATCTTTAGTCTAGAGCACTTTTCAGAATGTTTAAGAAAGGACCTTCAAAGCTTAGGCCTTACAATTTTGAAATATCACAGTTAGAAGTGAATGCTATTTTCTGTTATTTCTTCCTTGAAAAGAGCAATTGACTCCAGAAGTCTGGGGAGTGGGAGGCAAAATGGAGAACTTTTACAGTGTGTAAAAGATAGAGCATACATAGACTTGCACTTCAGATCATGACTGAAATATGTGTAATATAGAATTAATATTTATCTTTTCAAATAAGTAAATAACTGTCACCCCTAAAATATGAGATTGACTGCAAGATGTCCATAGCTGAAATGCAGCATTGAATTCCATACTAAACAACACAATTAATTAACACTGGCTATATAATTGCACAACCCTTTCAACTCTAGATGCATTACTACACCAGAATATCCCTCAGTGTAATCCTATACGTGAAGTAATAATCACTCAAGAAAGACAAATCTTGTTTTTTTTCCACTCATCAGTACTGTCTCAAGCAAATAGGTTTTATATTTTTTTTGTATTTGAAGTTACAAATGGCACACTTATGGATTGATGCTTTGCTTTATTAAATGGTTAGTTTCTGAAGTTGTACAGCTTTTCAGGTGTTTCTCTCTAATTTTATATTTCTCTTTGATAGCGTTTCAGTAGGTAATTAAATACATCTCTAATAAGGCAAGCTGTATAAACCCATGCTCAACATAAGGAGACGTGCTTTGCAATAGAACATCAAAACTGAATGAAATGTTCTTATACTTTATACCTGGCAGCTTCATTTTTGTGTTTGAATGTTCAGGCATAGGCCCATAATTTAGCAATCTCTGGGTTGTTGGCCCTTGTGTGTATGTCTCAGTTCTTATTGGCAACTTATTTTCTTAGAGTGATACCCTGCTTTTCTTACAGCCCTTTATGAGATTGTCATACCCCACTGGCAAGTGTATATAGCCCTAGGACATAGATTGTCACAACTCATGCAATATCACATCCAGTGGTGAGTTCTCATAATCACTAGTTTAAATGGAGCTTATTTCTTCATTCAGATCATTATGATACTCTAAAACATAAAGAGATCTGGAAAAAATGAGTGCCAAGTTAACATATTTTACCTCAGACTTTTTCATTTAAACTGAATTGCAAAAAATTGCTGTGTGAAATTATTTTTCTTTTATTGTTTCCAGCAGCAGTTTCTGCCTTTGCTGTATGAATGCAGTAAGGCAACTCTGAAATGTACATGTATACAGGCACCTGCTAGTGCATAGCTGGAAACATGGTGTGAGGAGGCTTTTTTTTCATTGAATTTCTTTTTTTTTTCTTTTCAAAGCTCCTTGATAATTCTAATGTGCATGGTGTATGTTGCAGATAAATCTGTTTTCTTCTGCTTTCTGAACTGTTACATTTGTGTAAATAATAGTTCCATTCTCTCAAGGGATCAAAGGTTTCAGCTGCACCAGAAACTGTATTTTATGTATTCATTGGAAGTAGTGAGATGTAGTAGCTCTTATGCTAATGGTAGTAGCTAAGTAAATAATAGATTTCTTTTTTACTTCACTTCTAGTTCAATGTAAAATACTGAAGATTTATCAGAATATACTAGAATCAATCTGCACAACTGAAAGAGGGGAAATATGACTTCTTAAAAGTGAATTATTTTCATTTATTTGCAAATTTCAACGTCATAAACTTAAAAATTAAAGGAAATTTTGAAACAGTAAGTTCCTTGAGCATATGGACTGAAATAATTCACATAGCACCATTATTGTTCAGTCTCTGATGTTACATCCCTAAAACGAATGAGCTCTGAGTTGGATTAATTTTCCTTAGGGGGCCTGGGTCTACTTTCTCTAACAGTACTGATCAGAGCAAAACTAGTTATTGCACGTAAAAGTTTCCTACAACATCTGGTCCTGGTGAAACTGTTCCTGCTGACCTCAGAGAGTTAGCTGCTCCTGGGTTTCCAGGGACTTCAATAAATAGATCATGATGCTGAAGACACCGCACGGATGCTCCCCTGTCTTTCAGGAGCACAAAATGCCAACCTGTAGCCAGGCACGGCAATAAATGTCTGTACCTGAAGTGAACTCATAGCCTGACTGAAGTGACTCTGCAGCTGTCCAAGTAACATGGCAAAAAATCTGCAACAGGACCATGAGACTCTGGTCTGAGGCTACAATATGAGAAAAAAAGACATTCTTGCATGCAGGCAGGGACCCATATGACAGGTACTAGATAGATTCAAGAATCTGACACTTGAACATGCACAGGATCTGGAATACCTGCCTGAGGCCTTCCAGTTACAGCAGGCAGGATGATAGATGGCTTCGTGCATCTACTTCATGTCTTGTACTTCAGTGCTCATGCTTTAGAGGATGGATGGATGGATGGAGCACGTGAGTACTGGAACAGATTAAAGGATGTAAGATGACACTATCTATACAGGCAAAATAGCACCTGTCTCAGGGCACCAAAGGGTGAGTTTCTTACCCTGAAGGGTTTTGTCAGGAAATAGAGTAGGATTCTTTGTAAGGGAGGGCAAGCCAGGATCCAGTGGTGACAGCCAGGCTGGCAAGGCAGGGCTCTCACCCTCAGGCTGAAATTTCACAGTACCCCAAAAAAAACCAAGAGGAAAGAAAGAGTTTGATAACCAAATTCAGGTAACAGCTCAGTTGATGATCAGGCAAGTTGGTAGTGAAGACTTGCTTGAAGTCAGGCCAGAACGACAAACCAGGGAGGCAAGGAAAAGTGCAACGCCAGGCACAGTACACCCTCACCCTAATCAGGCTAGAGCAAAGGGCTGAGTGCAGCTGCAGCTCCTGAATTAATGCTTGGGAGGCTGCATGTTTTTGGGTCCCAGCAGAGGCTTCCCACAGTTGTTTTTCACAGCTTCACTGTTTTCATGGCACTCAGATCTAACCATGCACAGTTGTGCCATATCAAAGTAAACCGTGAACACAGGCAGCTAAACATCCAGGAGAGGGGAGAAGAGTTTAAAGGGAAGAAACACAGACAAAAGAGGTCACTAACTGATCAGGGCAATTAGATCCTCTTGGTACCTTCAAGGTACCAAGGTAGTTTTACAATTATCATTGTCTGGAAGGGTGAGACGAGGAGCTTGTAGGAGACTGCATGTTTCTACTTCCACTCAAAAGCAGGAGCTCATAGTGGCACAGACTGTCACTGAGAGAACTATAGCTTGCTTATTTGACTCCTTGCCTCTTGATTGTAGGTGGCACTTTTCTTGCCTTACCAGGCTCAACAGACAATGATCTAACAGCAACATTGGAGTTGTCACCAAAGGACTACAGTAAAAACCTTTAAATTACATCTGCAAGGTAAGTCATGGGGAGAAGGTTCATGGGACAGGAACTTTAAGAGCTTAGACACAAACTGAGAAGGCTTATGTGAGGTGTGGAGGAGTTAACAATATCCAGGGCATGAGTACCTACCTGTTCATGTGTGCTAAGGATGGAGTTTGTGAACTCTCCATGGATCTGGAGTCTTCAATTTGGTCACAAGCACAAGTACTGTATGGCTTTGTGCCTGTATTTGGTTTGTGTGGCCAGGTTTTGGTAGCAGGGGGAATATAGGGATGGCTTCTGTGAGAAGCTGCCAGAAGCTTGCTCCCATGTCTGGTAGAGCCAAGGCCAGCTGGCTGCAGGATGAACTCACCACTGGCCAAGGCTGAGCCAATCAGGAGTGATAGTAACACCTCTGTGATAACATATTTAAGAAGGAAAAAAGTTATTGCCCAGATGAAATTGCAGCCAGAGGAGAACAGAGTCAGACTATGTAAACAGCTCTACAGACACCAAGGTCTGTGGAGAAGGAAGGGGAGGAAGATCCAGGATCCAGAAGGATCCAGGCTCGAGAGCTGAGATTTCCCTGCAGCCTGTGGTGCAGCCAATGGTGAGGCAGCTGTGCCTCTGCAGCCCAAGGAGGACCAGGGTGGAGCAGAGATCTCATGGAGGAGCAGCCCATGGAGGAGACCCCCTCTGGAGCAGGCAGATGCCCAAAAGAGGGCTGTGACCCCAGAGGAGGCCCATGCTGGAGAAAGGTCCTGGCAGCAACCTGCTATGGTGAGAGGAGCCCATGCTGGTTTCCTGGTAGGACTTGTGACCCTGTGGGGGACCCATGCTAGAGCAGCCTGTGCCTGAAGGACTGCACCCTGTGGAAAAGCAGCCCATGTTGCAGCAGTTTGTGGAGAGCTGCTGCCTCCATGCTGGAGCACAGGAAGGACTCCTCTCTCTGAGCAGTGATAGAAATAAGGTGTGATGAACTGATTGTAACCCCCAGTCGCCCTCTCCCTCCACTGCTGTGAGGGAGGAAGCAGAACTTGAGAAGAAGGGAGGGATGGAGTTTTTTTAAATTTATTTTACTTTTTGTTATCCTGCTCTTGATTGCTTTTGTTAGTAATCAATTAATAACCCCACTTTGAGTCTGTTTTGCCCATAACAGTAGTCAGTGAGTGGTCTCTCCCGGTCCTTATCTCAGCCCATGAACTCTTCATTATATTTTCTCTCCTCTGTCCAGTTGCACAGGGGAGTGACAGAGTGGCTTTGATGGGTACCTGGCATCCTGCCAGGGTGAGCACACTACAGTGCCTCAAGATCATAACCAGGCACAGCTAATAAAAGCAACACAGTCATTGTCTCTCTCATTACGTGTTGCATCTTAGATCCCACCTGTTGATGCAGAATTGTCCTGCTCACTGAATTAAGCATTCAAACAGAAGCCTATCACTTGCTCCTTAGCAAGGGGCATGGAGTCCATTGTTCCCACATGATGACATACAGCTTCAAGGAAGATTAAGAAGCCCTTTGGGGAAAATTCATAGATTTCTAGCTCAGGAGTGTGTTTTAGTGTAATACAACACTGAACTCATGTAAGTACAGACAAGCCTCAGGGTTTTATTGTCTTAGACTTAAATCTCAACGAAACTGGTCCCAAAGAGGAGGATGACAGGTTAACTGTGAAGGGAAGAGCTGTTGGAGTAGGTTGTACTTTGTTTGATACTGCTTTTTGTTATGACAAGACAGAGCTGGTGGTTTTTGCACTCTAGAGAAAGATTGGAGTGATATGCGAGGAGGTGTTTGGAAGTAAATGTGCATAGTCATTGTTACATTCCAAAACCTGCTAAAACAGGGATATTATGAAACAAAGAATGTAAGGAAAGAAAACACTGAGTGGGAAAAGGAACAGATAAAAATAATGGATCATGGGGAAGCTGAAAGAGGAATGGAAGACATGAAAATGGAAATTGTCTACGAGGACATAAAAATAAGCAAAGATACAAAAAGAATAACTCAAATTCAAAGATATTTAAGGGCTGCCTTTCCAGTCAGTATTTAAAAGGGTTTTCAATTAATTAATGGTGAAATGATTTGCCACAGATAGTGTTATCTAGGGGACTGTGGTTTGTAGAACATTTACTAGTGTTTATCATTTTCTACGACAGCCATATGAGTTCTTTCATAACTGATTAAATTAATGTACACTTTAGTGGCACAGTAGCTTTTGAAATAAAGAGCAACACCTAGTCCTGACCTGACATCTTGACACAGTTAACATTTTAGAAACTATTATTAAAGACCAATTGAAATGTTCCCTGAGTAGATCATACGAAGATATCACAGAAGGTCATACCTTCAATGTTTTTCAATACCTTTCCCAAAAACACATATTAAAACCTTGTTGTGTCTCTCCATATTCCTTGCAGAGCTAAGAACTTTGGAATTCACATATTTTGTTGGACACTTAATTGCCAAATTTTTGATGGGTTTGAAGGAATACTATTTTTTAACCAATAAAATGAACTGAGGAAAGCTAACTTTTTGGTACTGTTTTTCAGTGGAAAATGATTCATAGTCAAGTATTACATTGTGTATTAAAACTGTGACTCAAAACAATTATCTAATATTGTAGACCTAGGGCCAATTCTTTGAAACAATTCTGTATTTAATTTTGTGTATGCAAACAAACCACTCGCTTGGGCTATTAGCGGTATTAGGCATGTCTATATATCTTTTCAGATTTGGACCTTAGTCATTTCCCAGTTTTTGTCTTTCAATTTAAGCTTGTAGTCTAGACAACATAGGTTTATACAACCCTAAACTGCTATAAACTTCTTACATTTATTCAACAAATGTCTGAAGCAGTTTGAAAAAAATTTAAAAAAACTCTTCCTCAAGACTTTGTACTTCAATGTCAATCATTGAAGTTTTAACACAAAACTAAGAAAAACTGTTGTCTCATATCTTCCATTTAAAAAACTCTGCAAAATAAGCAAAATAATTAGAAATGCTAGGTTTTGGTCCTTCAAATGATTTATGTTTGTGTTAAACTCATGCATGTGAGTATTTGTATATTTGCAGAATCAAGGTCATTGGTAGGAATTTAAAACTATTTGGCACTCTACTGTCTATGTATCTCTCACCCCAAAGCAAGTCTATACTGTATGACTTTTTGCATAATGTGAGTACTGAAAGAGTTTTTTACTTTGTTTTGAATGTTAAAATGGTGTTGAAGTTTTCAAAGTACCTTGTTAACTGACAGGGAAAAATCATATTCTACAACCTATGTAGGGTTGCCTGCATAAGGCATACAAAATAAATTAAAGAAACAAATCAAAACCCAGTTAAGGTGGGTGAGATATTATAATCAAAGTGTTGCAAAATACCCTTGATAATAAACTGATAAATACTTTTAACCATACAAGGCACCATTGCATTAGAACTCCAGATGCTTAAAATGGCAATTTTTTAAACTGTCATGTGAATTAGAAGCATTAGTTTTGTAACTACTATGTGAAACTCCCACTTTGCTTCATACATGAAAATATTCTTTTGGTCACTAAAACAGAAGGGCCAAAACTATATGTGAGTTTTAGGCTGTTTTCAAAATGAAGATGTAGTCACATGCTATTGGATAATTTTACATATTTTCAATTAAGTCAGCTGGATAGCCAAAGCATTTTTAGTTCATTTATGAGTCAAGCAGAAGCATGTACACACAATAAATTAATTTTGACAACAAACCCTAAGCTTTTTATCTTAGTATTCGATAATGTGTTCCAAGTACTAAACAGCTCAAATGCAAAAATGTTAAGTAGTGAGTCTAGTTTGAAAAGCAAATATGAAGTCTGTCTTGCCTTAGGCAGTTAGGCACTGGGCAACTTAATGTGCAAGTAGTTTCTCAGTAAGAAATGCATTTGAATGTGGTTTTTCATCACATATATGACACATTGTCATAACAGTACACTTTGAAGGGATGCTCTGATTTTACATACTAGGTGACCAACACATGGGCACCTTTTCCTGTACTTTGATTGAATGTTTGTAGATCTCAAACTCTTACTGCCACATTGTCCAATGTCTTTACAGACATTCTTAAAGTAAAAGTAGTTCAGCTTTATGGTTAAAATGGGCATTGCTTTCCTGTCCATGCCTCACCATCATTTTAAGCAAGGAATGCATTAACCTCAAATTGCTGTCTACAGCTCTCTAGTTCCACTTTGAAATGAAGAAACCTTTGGGTTTTTCCATTGTTTACAAATATTTTTACATTTTCTCTTTGAACACAATCACAGATTTTTTTTTCGCTGGCCTTAATTTTTGTAGGTTCGAAGCTTTTATATTGGCATTTTTTCCTTTGCATGAAGTCTGGATGCTTGCTTGCTAAATACTTTCTCCTGAATTTAGTGCAATCTTTAGAGCATAACTGTGGATCATCATAGTTAACAATGACGAGACTACTCCATGATGTAAATTTAAACTTAAATGAAGAAATCTGCAGCAAACTGTATTTTAATATATTGGTTCTTAAAAGGCAGCAAGCTTCTATGTAGAGCTGCTGCCCTCATCTACATAAGAAAGTAACCTGTTAAAGCAGATCCATGACAAAGGCTAATTAGGCACAATCATTGAACCGACTTGAAACTAATAATTTCTGTGGGTTTTTGTATGGTTGGTGTTTGGTTAGTTGGTTGGGTTTTTTTGGGTTTTTTGTGTGCCTATAATTGATAAAAGAATCAACATGATTATAAATAGGTTTGTGCATCTGTTGGCCTTTCACAGCTTTTCAGTGAATAAGATACCTTTATTTTAATCAGGTTTCTTTCTTATGCTTTTAAAACCCTTACACCTTTTTCCTTCACTCATAAATGCATTCATACCTTGTGAGATGAAGAATGTGTTTGCACAGTTTTTTCCAAAACAGAGTGAAAGACCACTTCTCTGGGTAAAGAAAAGGTAGCAACGGGGTGCTAATTCAACCTCATGATGTTTCTCATAGTTGTCCAGGAGTTTTCTCAGTCCTTTCCTTTGTTTTATGCAGCTACACAGACACAGAAGTTACAAAATCCCCATTTCTGGCCAAAAAAGGTGCATTTTCTTCCAAAGTTTTGGTTTTACTGACGAATTGCCAAGCTCCCATATCTCCCCAGAGATCTATCTTCAAAGTTGCCTGGATGTAGCATGTTCAGGGACACATAAAATTGCTAGTCTTATTTTACAAATGTGTAAAATACCCGTCAGTATCCACAAGGAGTATTTCAGTCTCCATCAGATAGCACTGCCAGGTGGAAAAAAAGTACTTTTCAGGCTGAAAAGTGTGATATGCATCTCTAAGAATTGTTCAGAAGTGAAGGTATTGAAGTTTTCAGATCTATTCAGCAACCAGCTAAGTTTGCATCATACAGGCTGTTTTCTTCCTTGATTGTTCTGTTTCTTAACTGAAAATGAGTCATGACCTTGCTAGTCATTTACATCCTTGATATTTTGTCATGATTTACTGACCTCAAATTAGAGCTGAAGGTTTTCAACATACATGACAAAGTTGTAGCCTTCAGCAAAAAGTTTCAACTCTGAGTATGTCAAGTAAGAGAAAACTACTTTGACACATTTATACCCCTTGACCTTTTTAGGATGAAAATGAACAAACTCGACAGTCTGATGAAAAAGACTACAGAGGGGAACACTTGATAGGTCTCAGTTGCCAGTTTACCCAATACACCTCTGAAATGAACAAGGGGAATGACAAAGCCGTTTGCAGACACCTGCAATTCGAGTTTCCAATTAAGGGACATAAAGCAATTCTACAGGTCATCTTGTGATCGTGGAAGGAAACAGGAATTCATGCTAGTACCTACTAAACAGGAAAAAAGCAAGCAGCCCTGGCCAGGCACATAGGGCTGTAACAATCCATTTGGGAACAGGTTTACTGTCAACAAAAAATGAGTTATGCACATAAATGAAAGAAATACTTACCTGTACCTGCTTGGTACCACAAAGCAGTTTTCACAATTTTATTAGAATTAATATGAAAATTGTAGATTCATAAAATTTTAATGCCTTTTTTTTAAGGTACAAGCCTAGTAGTCAGATTTATAGTGTTAAATTTGCTACATGATGCTGGATTTATATCTGCCACAAGTGAATTTTAAAGAGACCACAACTCAAAAAGCCTCTAGTCCCATAAATGGAGATTGCCAGAGCATCTTAGGCCCCCAGTCAAGGAACCAATAACCTGGTATATTCTCTGGCATATACCCACCTCAATTCAGATGTATTTGAACCACAGCAAATAAAGACATAATAACATCTAACTTTGCTAACTTAGCTCATTTAAAAATAGTTTGAATAGTAGGGCTGGAGAAAATCTTTAGCATGGTTACCACATTCAAATACAGGACATTGTGCAAAATAGTCACTACTATTAAGAGTGGTTTCACAGCAGAGAAAGACACTAGTGCTCACAACAAACTTGTCTGAGGTGAAGTCCAGGGCATTAGGGCTCAAAAAAAAGAAGGTGCTGGTGGATTCATTTAGACAGAGAATAAGAGGTTGAGATGGGCATAGGTCAAAAGAGAAAAGAGGTATACGTATGTGGTATATTGAAAATGAGGAACTAATGTACATTTGCAGCTCTTGTTGTACCAAATACTCCTATTACTTCCGTGGTGACATGGAAATCTATGCAAATGTGCAAGACAGGAATCAGTTTAGAATTTTGGCTCCTAAAATGAAAGCCTCAGAGAGTCTCAGAGACTTCCCAGGGGCATTTGGACCACACAAAGCTGATGTTTCATATTTACATCCCAGGCTGTTTTGCCCTGAGAGCTTTTTGTGTTGTTTTTAATGAAGAGAACAGACAAAGGCAGCACTGTAAGTCAAATTCCCCCGAAGACAATGTAACTAGGCCAGCTGACGCACTGAGGCCTTGCTGAACAGACAAGTGCTGCTCATCCCTCTGCACACTAAAAGCTGTGTCAAATATCTAAAAGCTTTGTAATGCCCGTGCAGTCTTAATATAGATCATGTCTGTGCATGCACTGTGTACTTGTGTTTGATGAGATGGACGCTTCAGATGTTCCAGCTGCTGGAAGATGACATCTACTTCATTTGCAAAATGGGGTTAGTTTTTCCCAAAAGCTCAAAACTTCATGAAATTTGGTGTACTTTCAAAGAAATAACTAGAACCGCTTCTTCATACAAACTTGTCCTGATTCTGCCTGAAAAATATCTAGTGCATGATCCTGACCCTGAAGCTGCTAGCCCCCTTTCAAGGCATTTGGGAGCAAACAGGGAGAAATGTCTGAGAACTTGAACAGCTGACAGTCTGCTAAGGCTCTCCTGTGTGTGTCCATGTGTTGTGTGAATATGTGCATTTCTGTTTCAGCTGTTCCAAACTGATTAATGAGTTTTCTCAGCTACCAGACAGAAATACTGCTCCAGGACTAAAGTTGCTGTTCAGTTCTGTAGGGAACAGAATGTGTTGCTGAGACTTAGCAGAGTAAATGCAGCAAAGTACAGCAAGGAGTGCACCCCACTGAGTTGACTCTAGGCATTTCCTAAAAAACATATATACCAAAAATAGAAATGTACTCTCAAGTCTTCTGGAGGATGGAAACTGAGTTCCCACTGTGTTTGCTGTCAACCTCTTCAAGAACATACATTTGATCCAGAGCAGGAATTCTGAAACTAACTCCTTAATTCAAAGTGTGCAACTCTGATATGACTCATGGCAACACCTTGCATAACTTTAGTTGTTCAATAGGTATGATCATGGGCAAGGTGCTGATTTATAATTGTGTTATGTTTACTATGAAATATACTGTAATACAAAATGCTGAACTCTAGTTTTCATGGTGTAGCCTGTGCCACACCATGTGATCATTAAGTCCCTAGCTGAATGTAACTCTACATGTAGCAGTTTTGCTGACACTACAAAATCTGGTGTAACATAGTGATAGGATCACAGACAGAGTGTAGGTTTAGATTAGGTATTAGGAAGAAATTTATTACTCTTAGGGTGGTGAGGCACTGAAAGAGGTTACCCAGAGGAGTTGTGGATGACCCACCTGTGGAAATGTTAAAGGACAGGTTGGATGGGCCACTGAACATCCTCATCTAGTGAAAGGTGTCCCTGACTGGAACAAGATAATCTTTAAGATCCCTTCCAACCCAAACTATTCTATGGTTCTATAAATGGCCTGGTTAGAGCATAAGCAAGGAAGAAAGTGAGTATAATCAATGCAACTGGAAACGGTGATTTAGTTGTGTGGCAGTGAACTAGAAGTGTGGTACAGAAATGAATCAATACTAAGATTCCATCTATTTGTTTACATACAAACTATTGTACAGAGGATATGCTTTACTAACATTCTTGGAAGCAATGAGCAAGGAATTTAAACTGCAAAAAGGAACTATATATTCAAAATATATAAAATGTGTATAAAAAGTGTATAAAATGAAATGGGAAAGTTTCTCTTAGAGGACTTTTGACAGAGTTATAAATTTGAATAAGATCAACAGGTTAGATATATTTTAGAATCTAGATTATTGCTCTGCTATGCCTTAACCAAGCAACTTTAAACACTGTGTTTTAGAATCATAGAGTTGTTTGAGTTGGAAGAGACATTTAAAGGCCTGGAGTTGTTACTGTAATTAAGAATTGCTTTTTTCTTTTTTTTTTTTCTTTTTTGTAAGTTGTATGCAAGTGATCTATCAAGTTTACTGAGTTTCACAACATACCCTAAATTTCCACTTTTTTATGCAAGCTACTAGTTATTTCCTTTTTCATTACCATCTATTGTACAATTTTTGCTGTCTTACAATTTTCTTCACTGCCAGACTGATATCACAGGGCTTGTGTTCAAGTGAAGCAATTTAGCAGAGAAAAGCAGCATTATTAACCTCTGACCAATGTGTAACATTAGAATAACAAAGATACTTGTAGTTGTATTAGTCTAATTTTTTTTTACAGTAATGGAATTCTTTAATTTTCTCACTGGCAGATGGTAAGACCTATGTCAACATTTAGTCTGAGATTTTCAGAAACATGGAGGATAACTTTTGGCTCTGATATATCTTAGGCCATTCCAATTCATACCCAATATTCACAGCAGTCAAAAATAGCTCCCTTGGAGTACAACTGCAGGAACTCCACAGCAGCTGTCACTATTGCATAGCCTACATGGGCTTGGACAAGGTGACCGTTCATCACCTCCAGCCCTGCACATATTAAGACTCCTGCCATTGAAATACATTCGATTTCACTAGGTGACAGCATGCCTCTGCTATGTCAGCAGAAAAACACAAGTATTATGTAGAGACTTTCTCAGATTGACATGGATTATATTTTGCACTAATAGGTATCTATTATTTTTAAAAAGATAAATTTCTGGAAATTACTCAACAAAACAATTCAGAGTAGAGAAAGAATTAGAAAGGACAATAATTTGATCAGAAAAAGAAAATTACTGCAATTGGAGATTTCCCTTTGACAGAATAATCACTGGGGTATGGGATAATGAGACACAGCAGTGTGAACTACCCTGACTTCCAACAAGGTTGTGATACTTTCCTCCACCACAGCAGAAGAGCACAAGCATAAAATCACTACACTGTTGAGCAGCAATACTGAAAGATGAGTTATCAAGAGCACCCTGACAAAGCAGGGTGATACCTCAGGGACAGTGCCTCAGGGGTACATAGAGACTGAGCTTCTGTTCAAAATACTGATAAGCATATAGCTGTTTTAACAATCAGGGAGTCATTGTGAAAACCTTAGCCTGCACCTCAGAACAGTATGAAATTCAGGAAGATTTGCAAAATTAAATGCTGAGATTAGGTAACTCACTCTCAGAAAGACAAGTTAGTGAAGCAGTAGTACCACAGGATGAAATTATGGTGACATTTGCAAATAAAAAATTAATGTCATCCAACAGTGTAATATTATTGCATAGAAAGAAGGCTTTATTCTAAGGTGTGCTAACAGAGCTGTCATAAGAAATATATGTCTGAAAATTTCAGAGATTGGAAAAAAATAACTTTTTTATAGCAACTCTGGCTTTGTTTAGTATTGTTGTTGAAGAAGGGAGTCAGTCTTCTGTCCTGTGAAAACGTATTGCACAAGTGAACAAACACTACACTATACACTTAAAATTTATGGAAAAATGTACAGCAAAAATTAATCTGAAGTTTTCCTAATGGGGAAATTCCTACTTTGTCAGTATACAACCACAGAAGGTCCACTTATTTGTAAGGAGTGAATGGTATTTGTTATTCAAGCAACAGCACTATTTTCATGGGAGAAGGCACTCTATACAACAAGGACTGAACTATAGTTCACAACAGTCACTTTCCCAGAGGGGTACACAGCAGCAATGTTTTTAATACCAGATAGATCATCTTCACAATGCCTTCAATAGCTAGTGACAGATTGTTTTGTCAATAGAGAAATTGTTTGTAAATAGGACAGCTGGAAGCTGACTGTTACTGAGTCAGGAGTCACAGAAAACATCATAATGAAAGACAGAATTACAGTTCTTGGCTCTTAATTTAGTCCTTATTCGTGAATCACATCCTAAATTACCTTAAAAATGGAGTTTAAAAATCAAATGTGATTTCTAATGGGCATCTCATTTCAAGCTGCAAATCATCAGACCAAAAAAACAAGGTTTAGTGTGAAAAATAGGCCATGATACAGAAAGCCTGAAGTTATCTTTAAATACTTTCAGATGACACAGATTGTTAATTGAATGAGTGTTTTGCTGCACGTAATTGACAAGGCTTTTTCAGAATAATAAAAATAAAGCATTGGAGAGCTCCATGGATTGACCCCCTCTGGAGAGCTGACCCAGCTTTTAAAAAATCTCTTTGAGGGTTCTTGATAATCAGTGGAAAGGGGACTTTAGGGAATAAGTTCTCTCCTTTTAGCCACTGACAGTATAAATCTCATGGATGCTTCAGCAAAGTGTACAGAGAGTTATGCTAACATCTACCAGGCTTTCCTAATAGGAGCTAAGCACCCAGATGGGGATTGTTCCGCTTTCTCAATCCTTGGGAGAGTATTGCTCACTTGCTGGTCAGAATACAATATTAAATTCCCACCTCCTGCAAGTAATGACAACATAGCCATTATAACTAATAGCTTCATAAATGACATTCAGACAAGCCTTCTTTTGAATGAGGTCTGTTGTCTTTCAATAGACAGACCAGCACTCATGGGATATCTCACATATCACTATGTACACAATTGTTCAGGAGCATTATGCAGTATCAGGTAAATGAGATACTAGCTGAAGTAAGGGGCAGTGATGAATTGAGCCTGAGGGCTGACTCCTCTCACCAGCTGCACAACAAATTATTCTTGGAATATGAAATACTTATGTAGTTCAAAATGCTTAATTTATATAGTACTTGAACAAAACAACTCCTTCCCCATACTGTTCAAATTAAGAATGCAGAAAATAAAAAGAATCTGTAAGAAAGATTCAGATATTAAAAAATGCTGTAGTATAAAGTTAAAATAAAAAAAAAAAGGAATTAATTTGTTACCAGGTAATTATAGATCACGTTGCGCATTTCTCTTATTATACATATTGACATAAATAAATAAATAAAAATGTCAGTTTTACACATCAGGACATGTTAGTTCTTAGGGGTGAATCCATCTAACTGACTGAACAAAGTTTTGGAATTAAATGACCAAAAATCAGGGAGGTTTACAAAAGAAAACTGCCAAACCTCAAACAGGTAAGCATCAGCAAATAAACCTATTTATGACTGATCTTCTAATTTCCCCTGGTTTTGGCTTACCATAGTAGCTAAGATGAAAAACAGTTAGCAAGACTGTCATTTGTTGTGGGATTGCAGCAGATAGGTAAGATCAAAGACTAAAATGTTTCGCCAGCACCACTGTCCATAGTTTACCAGGTTACCCAAGGACAGTCACAACCTTCAGATGTTTAGGCTGTGCTATGTTCAGAAGATAAAGGAGGAGGGATTTTTAAAAGATACCTGTTACTGTGTTAGTCAAATGGTGTATTAGCTGTACACTTGACTCAGTCTTTCCCTTGCTTTATCTTATGCTGCCCACAGCCCACATATTATGCAGGCTGTGTTGTCCTGACAAGGACAATGAAAGGGTTTCTCAGCAAGGAAAAAGAGTGGAACAGCCACCACCTGTACTCAGGGTGGCACAAGCACTGGAGCCCTTTGTTTACATCAAACAAATATGCAGATGCTATATTTAAAACCCACTTATTGAGCACAGTGGATGTAATGTGTGTTCTTTGAACGTCCTTCAGTATCTGATCAGATATTCATCAGTGAATAAACGATAGGACTTGAAAGATCTGAAAAGCTGTAATGTCCCTATATATACATAGGTTGAAGAAACTAATACGCATGTCCTGGTGAGTGTAATCAGTTTCATTCACAAGTAAATGCAAATGTTTGCATTCTTTGCTAAGGTCATCTTACATACTGCCATGTGTTTGTTTGTGGTAGCTCACTTTCTTCAAAAGACGCTGAAAGGAAGCAAGCTGAACTTACTTTTACTTTTTTTGGTCATACTTTTACTGATTGCACAGAGAGAGTTTGCACATGAGGGCACTGCTGTGCTTCTGTCTCACAGGATAGAGAGAAACCAGAGGAGAGATACTCAGCGACATGGAGTTGGCTGCCTGCGAGACTAGGGCTGGTGACTTGCAGAAGTCATTAAATGAGGTCTGATTAATAGCTTAAGAGACATGTCAAAGAATTAAGTATGGTTTGATCAAACAAATTAGACTTTACATTTAGCTTATTGTAGACTGGTTTTGCCAGCTGATATTTAAAGGGAAATACTAGCACCTGACTAACAAATCCTGCTAGTGTCGTGTCTATTATTCGTGTTGGCTGAAGATCTAACTGAAGATCGGTCTGATCCTTCAAGTGCATCTCCAGAGCAAATGGATTTTCAGTATGCGTATTCCAAAGCAAGCTGGAAAAGGATCAGTATAGACTCTGTGAACTGCACAAGCAGGATATTACCACAGCAAATCCTATAAACTGCTGTGCACATGAAATCGGCTGTTACCACCTCTGCATGTGCTGCATGAGGGTAGGAAATGAGCATCAGGATTTGGCATGTGATTGCACTGTATCATTTATTGTCATTCAAAATGTCCATTTTCAGTTCCTAGCCCTAAAAGTAGTTAAGATTAAGTGTGAAGATGGCATGTAAAAGCAGCCTGAAAATACTGATCCTTTTTCATGACCACCAGTACATGCTACAGATTAAAGATATGCTCAGAGCAAAAGGCAACACAAAGGAAGATAGGTAACACTGGGTAACCTTATGCTCTGAAGTTGTGTAGAATTTTCTTCATATTTATGGTAACTAATAACAATTAGTTAGATATCCCAGTAAGCTCAAATATTGCAGTACATTTGAAAAATTAATAAATTTGAGATTGAGCATAAGATATACACAACAAAATCTTTTTCTTCCTCTTCTTCTATTTCTTTTTTTTTTTTTTTTACCCCGCATGAACAAAGGCATGTAGGAAAATTTCAGTTTTTACTTTTGAAGGTTTTGATGAGCTGTTTTTCAAGTGTAGAGTAATAGAAGACCTACAGTCCTTATAAGCAATCTTGATTTGCCAGTTTTCGTTTTCTTTAGTGAAAGCTTATTTGTTAGTTCATATTTTTTTCTTATTTTAATAAAAAGACTCATTATTTTTAAGTAAGGTGAAATATGAAGCCTTCTCTGTTTCAAATTGAAATAATTAAATTTTTAGTGTTTAATTTTTTGTGCTAATAAAAAAATATACATAACATTTTAATGAAACTGCTTCAATTTATTAGTAATGTTTCTGCAATGTATTTGTATTGCTGCAAATAGTGGATCTCTATAACATATAGGAATTGTATTATGTATATTATATTTATTAATATATTTCAATCAAGTTGTATTTCTCTTCCAGAGGACACAATACAGTCAGGTAAATTTTGTGATCTAGCCATCTTCTTATGTTTGTGCCAGTTAGTATTTGTTTGGCATGTTCCTACCTTCTTACTGTCAAAGGTTAAAGTTGTTCTGCTAACCTTTCTGTGGCTATTTCAAATTGCAGAATTCAGACACATTTTATCCAAGTAAAGAGAGCCTATAATCTCATATAAGATCAACTGAGGAAATTGAAACCCCATGAAAGCAATCCCATCTGAAAGGCTGGTCTTAGCTTACAAAAAAAGTCTTGCTTCTGCCCAGTTTATGTGCCATGCTTGGAATAAGCCGTATTGTTTGGAACAGTGTACAGTCCAAACTTAAGAAAAAGAGCATTCTGAGTTGGCTTATTGTAGCTCGACGTCAATTAACACTTTAGCCATGCAAACATATAACAGATAATTTATTCATTTCAATAATTTATCACTGAAATACAAAAATTTATTTCAATCTTTTTAAGAGTTAGTTCCATTGTTTTCAAATTGAAACACTAAAAATTCCCACAATGCTCTTACTATAGGAATTTGCCAGGGAAAATCTGTAGAAGTAAGTTCAAATGAATTATTTGGCTTGTCCTTTGACGTGAAAGAAATAATGCAACATTGGTTTTCATAATGATTGTTCTCTTCTGAATTCACTTGTATTTAGATGTGCCTCTGGGACTTCTGAGACTGGGTTAATACCCAATATAATGAAGTAACTGGATACTGCACCTAGGATGAAATTTACCTTTAGGCAGAGTTGGCCAAAGGTCTCACTACTGTTTAAATAGAATTAAGAGTTTATTCTGACTCTCTGCACTGTATTAATCTTACCTTGAAGGAAAACCTTTTTGCAGTCTTCACATTTCAGAAGTGGGATGTATATTTTACTAAAAAAACCCCAGGTGCACTCTTAAGACTGTATTTCAAGATTTTGATTTTTTTTTTTCAGATTAAAATAATTGATCGAGTTAGTTAAAAACAAATTTTTTTTTGTCTTGGAAAATGTGCATTCAGTTAAGATAAAACAGATCAAGATAATAATGAGCCATATTTGTCAATATCTAGTGACAATACCTTTTCAGGATCTGCTCCTTTGAATGAGTGCTAACCATACATAAGAATAAATAAATTAACATTGGATAGCAGCTTATTTTCCCTGATGAATGCCCCTGTATTCATATATCATACTCAGAAAAACACTTCTTTCATGGATATATTTATGTCTACCAGATGTCCTTTAAACTTCATAGTGAGGGAAAAAAACCTTCAACCAACCAAACAACCAAAGAATCTACTTTTCCAGTCTGTAAAAAGGATTTTAAGTGATAACGCCCTTCACTGTCAAAATGACAAGTGATAAAGAATGACAAGGAGTATTATTTGCATTTGTATTTATTTGGTTTGTCTCAGTTTTCTAATATGTGAGGGCCTTCACTATTGTGTTGATCAATCCACCAAAAGCTGTGGTATAGCTGTTCCCATGCAGCAGACCTTCTACAGCCAAATTAAGGGGTCGTCTTGGCTGCGGCCAACATCATGTTTGGCTGCTTACTTGGACCTGGAGGAAGCATACATTTTCCATTAAATTCCACTGACAGAACAGAAGAACTAAAACACTCTTTTTTGCCCCTTCATCCGCTGCAGGCTAGCTGAGGGCATGGCTCTGCTCACTCAGCCATGTACACTCCAGTCTAGCATGGAATGGTCTCAACTTAGCACAGGTTAATAAAAAGTCGTCTTGAGCCTGTAGGTTGAAAAACATGGTTGCATATCTAGAAATACTTTCAGATCCAATATAAACTATATAGTTTATTAAAACAGGCTTATACAAAGTTCTGTAGCTGACAGAAGAGATAATCAATACAGACAAAGTACTGCATATTAGCCTAAATAAAATTTTGATGGTTTTCAACAGGATACTTACAGTGCCACAGAATAAATCTAGGAGTTATAGGTCTTGGTCCAAAGCTAGCATCAGAATAATGGACTGCAAAAACCATGAGCATATTATGTTTCATGTAGCCATAAGAAAAAAAATTAGAGGTTAAGGGATGGAAAGAAAGGATAACCTGGCAGAGAATTATTTCACCATGAACTAGAGTAAAAGGATCATTTCCAAAGCAAATATTTTTGCTGTTGAGGTCATAGGAACGTTTGCATTTGGTATTTATATTTAGTCAAGCTCCTTGAGGTAGCCATCCTAAGATGTAAATAAATACAGAAGTGAATAAAAGGAACAGGTCTTCTTTGTGTCATGAGCGTACAATAATAAGAACACTGGTGTAAATTGGAGTACAGAACATTGGAGTAAATTTATTTATCAAAAAGAAGAGCAAGCAAGAGTGACTATGGAAAAAATCATGGCCTAAAGTTTTGTTACCCTTAAAGATATCTTAACTTTGACATGTAAATACATAAGCATGAGGAAAAAGGTGAGAAAGAGACCTTTAAAGGGAACTTAAAAGGGAATTGTAGTGAGTATAAGCAAACACAGCTATAATGAAAAGTTCTTTGTAGATTTCAAAGAAAATTTGCAAAAATCCTACATTTTGTCTTTTATATACTAAAATATTTTGCCATGTAACAGATATGATGGACATCTGGTGTGACAAAGGGTCTGACAGTAGCCGAAAACAAGCTGACACGAACTAAAGGGCAAAATTATAACCTTATCTTGCTACTTGAGCTTGTACAAGCTTTTTTATTATGTTATGGACTGAAAATTCTTGTTTGCTTGCTTGTTTGTTTTCTCAGTGAGAAATAGAGTGTGAAAAAATAGGTTAGAAGCGATGCCAAGTGCACAGGCTGTTCAGTCCTCACAGTCACATCTCACGTGGTTTCCAGGGCTAGCTATACTTGCAGTATATGAAAGACTTCTACGTGCCGCTAGATTACAGCACAACTCAGGCTGCCAGCTACCATATAACTGTACAACAAAAAAGTACTATTTACTTGTCACACTATTTTTGAAACAATGTCTTGAGAATTGGTAGAAAAATACTGACTTTAATGAGAGCAGGAATAAATCTTACTGCAGTAGTTTTCATGACTAGGCTTGTGCATTTTGTATTTGAGAAGGTATTTGTGTTTGAAATGCTGAGGTGGTTTGAGTAGAAAAGTATCATGTCTTACTGAGCCTGTCCAGTAGGTCATTTCCTGGAAGCTCTCACCCACTGAAATTCTCTAAGAATGAAATTCAAAGTAACCATTTTAGCCCAATTTTTTGTTTTGCTTTGTGACAGAGCAAGTATCATTAAGGCAGAGTATAAACTAAATTCCTCCATATACAAATACAGAGACAAATCAGGTCTGATTTTCCTTTTTTTACATGAAAGTAAACTGAAAAACTACATGGAAGTTAAAGGAATCCTAGAGATGTAAAGGTGGTGTAAGGGAGAGGAGAATAAAAGCATTTAATTTCAATAGGGAACAATCACTTTGTTACCACCCTAGTCTTCAAATTGAATGCACCTGCTGTATAAACAATTAAAATTACAGACCCTGCTCTCCATGATTTTTTCCTGGATGCCTCCTGGCTACTTGTCGTCCTGAAGTTTTGCCATGGCACTCAATGTTTGAGTGCATCATGTTTCTCATTCATGACAGTAGCTTGCAATCTGCAGAGAAGGACTAAGTGGTCTCAATTTTCAAGATGGTACAAGTTGGTTCCATTTCTAGAAAAGGTATGACAAAAATATCTCTGTGCCTTTCCTCTTTCTCCACTTGAAAAATTGGAATAATCAAACTGCTAGGAATTTTCTCTGTGTTTTGTAAATATTCCAAATATTTTCTTCTGGTACATCTTCCTATTACATAAAAATAAATCTGTTTTATAAATAATATAGATACATATTATGGATACAGCTTTTCTTGGGTCTAGAAAAATCTCATTTATTATTAATTACTATTTTGATATCAAGAATATTATTTAATCACTTAATTTAATAATGTATTTTCATTTGCTAAATACTCTAAATGGTCTATTGTAGGCTTATTGCACAACCTGTCTTGCAGAAAGACCTATATAGACATTAGCTGTAATGTTATTTTATTTTTTTTCTTCTGTGGGATTTTCATTTTGTTAGTACAAGTGTGAGACTTAAAAAAAAAAAAAATCCTGGGTGGACAATGCTGGGTATCTTACAGCTCATTGCTAAGAATAATAAAAATCCCCAGGAAATTTTTTTCCCCTTGAATCTTCCCAAACCTAACCAGATTTTGTTTGTAACAAATGACGTTTTGATATTTGTTAGACTGATAGAATCCCATAGATTTTTTTTTGGAAGAGTGATGTCAGTGTAACAAACCGAACAGTTGTTGTTGGGGGCGGGGTGGGTGTGGGGTGCTTATGTTATTCCAGCAAAGACTTCCCTCATCTTTTTAGTTTGTGGTTGGTTCTGCTGTTTTATAAATGACCTATATTTGCATGAGCCTGGCTGTATCTAAGAATCATTGTTTCTACAATTAGTCCACTGCTACTGCAGAGTAAAACACTTAGGTTGGTCAATATGAAAAACACTTTGTCTCATCTTAAATTGAACAACACATACACTCAGAGGTATGTGCTAAAAATTGTTCCGTGCCCATGATTAGCAAAATTGTTTTATGGGAACTAAATCCTTTTACATCAAAACAGAAAGTTACACAGTTACCTGAAAGTTACACAGTAAACCTGAAAATTAAGGAGAAAAAAGGTGTTACTGTGAAAAATGGCTGTTTCTTAATCTATATAGTTCTATTTGCTTCAGCTGCATACAATCTCTTACAATGAATGTGCTAAATTAAATAGGTATCCTTTGTAATTGTGGTGTGGAATGTATGCATAAAAGAGATTAAAATTTTCTACTAGGTTCATTACTATTGACTAGTTTCATTATTATTTACTCACACTCCTTTCTTACAACACTTTCTGGCATTCAGTCATCCAAAGATGTCATATTTCTATTGTTTACTCTTCCATGTGAGAAAAATACTTCAACAGTGTTTGTGTTCTGAATGAACTGTTCTTTAAATCTTCTATCAAAATGTATAGAGAATGAATGTATTTCAATCTCCTGCAGAAATTTTCCCAGCAGGTGAAGGTTGTTTATTTAGTACAAACTGAGAAATTGCATGTCCATTTTAGTACTACATCTCTTCACCTCAAAATCAAAAAAGCTCAGACTACCTCAGTTGCATTTTCTAAAATTATGCTAGCTATCTTCAATGTGTTTTTTTTTTCCAAGAGAAAACACTCAGTCCAGATGTCCTGGGTTTTTTGGGGGTGAGGGTAGTGGTTGACTGCCCTTGCCTGAATGTGTATGCGCCTCCCAGGAGCAGTGTCTGAGGGAATGTCTGCATTGGTACATCAAGCTGTTTGTATCCATTCACAATGAAAAAGCGTGTATGTTGGAAGCATTCTGCTTGGTCATTTAGCAGCTATGGACTTAACTGTGCTGACATTTAAACTAGGAATCATCAAATGTACCTCAGCTTTATTAAGATAAAACTATATTTGTTAGACAGCACTTTATTTAATTCTAAACTGCAAATGAAAAGTGATCCCATTTCAGTCACATAATTTCTCCCTATCATGAGTTCATAGTGTCCATTCAAAATACTTGCCCAGTCATGTAACTTTAGAAAAATATTTGATGTAATTCCTTCTGTTTCTTAATCTGATTTAATATCAGTAAGAATCGAGGAATGGCCATATAATTTAAGCAAACAGATATTGTCAGAGACCACAAACTGATAAACATTTTCCTGGGTTACTGTACTTAATTTTCAAGATGAATTGCAATAATCTGTGATTGTCCTTTGATAATGCATTTGAGAGAGAATGGTGATCCCTGGGCCAGCTGGCCTGTGCTCACACTTTTTAGTGAGAGCAGCTTGGAACTGGCTAGGTTTCACAATTCTTGGTTTAAGACTTCTGCAGGACCTTTCTGGCTCTTGGACACTGTGCTTTCTGAGTGGAGGTTGTGGGATTTTTTAAGTTCAGGGTTCACTGGATAATGATAAGACAGCATCACAGCCCTAACCATGGTGCTTTTATAGCCTGAGTGTGCAAGTAGGTACTTCACTTTTGTATGTGAATATGCAGTAGGAGAGGAAGCTATGAGGATGTGTTAATATTGAATTTACTGTTGGAAGGGTATCCCAGGAAGAAGGAGACTGAACAATTTGACACTGTGCTTATCTGCACTGTTTCTCTGAAACAGATTCTAGTGAGAAATGAATTAATTTCAGTGCTGAATTTTGCTCTTTACAGTTACCTTCAATATGTGCATGAGAATCACATACAATAGCTATCTTAGATATGTGTGAGTCTTAAGTGGAGCAAATAAAAATGAAAAAGTTTCTGAGACATCATTGTTAAATCTTGTGCCAGTACTTTATTCTTGTAAATATATGAAGCAAGACCTACATACACTGATCCACTGTTGCATTTCACTTAACAATGTATACCAAAGCTGCTAAAGTGCATAAACTAAAGTCTGAATATAGACTACATCGAAAGTACAGCCTCATAAAATTCCAGTTCCAGATATGGCAAAAATTATGCAGGGTTAACTGTCGTCATTGTGCCTCTGTTCATTCACAGGCATAAACAGATACACAATCTTCCTAAGATTGGTTTTAAAAATCTATAAATAGGAAAATTAAAAGTCACATTAAAATTAAAAGAGCACAAACTTACTATTTTTATTTTTTATCAGTTGCTTTACCCATTTCTGAGATGAATTTTTAATGATGTTCCTAAGAGGCTAATGGTAGCTTTAGTGACATTATTAAATATGCAAATGAAGTTGGAGAACTGGAAATCAACAAGAAATAACTGGAACTATAAGAAATAGCATTGTCCTGAGCAAAACATCATTCTTCATAATAAAAGAGAGGTGATTTCAATTATGACATTTCTAGTTGATAACAACAGTGAAAAAATGACCAAATGATTGTTAATAACCGTACTTTGTTACTCTTTATCAAAGATGACAAAACACATTAGCCATATTATTTCCATGGTTCAGATACAAAATATTACAGAATTTATGGGTCAGAAAATTATGTAATAAAATGTTCTTAGAATTGATGTTTTCAGCCTCTTGTACTCAAATCTAGTGCTAGCTTTTAGCTTTTAAAAATCAATTAGGCTTGGAAACAGCCATTATTCATATTGCTCTCATTGCCATGTAGTTGATTTCTACAAGTTTCTTTTCAAATAAATAATGTTGTTCTTACATTATTCTGTTTGACGTTTTTGTTGTGCTGTATTTTTATGGTTCCAGGTGTACCAGGAACCTTGATCATACTCCCAGGCTTTCTTCTAAGTTTGCAAGTCTTCTTTCTTACAGGAAGTTCCAAGCTCTAAGTTCAAAGTGAATTCCTTTAGCAGCAGAAATAATTTTTCATTCTTATTTACTCCAAGTTGACAGAAAGACTATTTCTGTCAATCATTTTCCTTCCAGTGTTTCTGGTTTTGTTTGGCTTCTTTTCTGTCACTTATCTGAGAGGAGGAAATATCTAAGAAATGGTCTTTAATTATGTAAGCATGCCTTTTTTCACCAGGGTGACAATTTGATGACAAATATGTTCCAGCTGGAGATATATGTTTCATGAATGGATAGTTAATGAAACGACATTTGCCTCATGATGTCCTTAAGCAGCAGCAGAACTGTACCAAATAAACCTGGAGAGCAAACCCTCTTCATGTCTATACTGGAAAGCACCTGACAGAGAGCCACCAATATGATAGGAGAAAATGGTTATATCAGAACAATGTTTATATTTCTTTGCCAGGGTTAAGATTCTCTTTATAGTGTACAAAAATATCTCCTCATTGAATTTATACAGTTCAAAATAAAAGTTGTGCTGATTTCCCTTGGTCTGTTTTCACTGCTCACAAAGTCCTGCTGTCACTAGGAACTGGATCAGCTGGCAGAGCAGAAGAGCTAGAACTACAACATTATGGTAGTATAAAATACACCTCCTACCTATGGGACTCCATGGTTGCTGGTATTGCCATGAAATGTACTTAGGAAAAGTCCATAATTCAGTGACGTAATTCAAGACAATATGGTGAGGAAATTTCCCATCTCATAAGAAATGCTATGATTACCACCTGGAAAAGGCAGCAGAGTTTGCAGTGGGGAAAGAACAGTAGTTGTTCTGTGGGGAAAGAACAGCAATTCTGTGTGGAAGCATTTGGATTTTAAAGCATCAGTAATGCCCTGCAGCTGAGGAAACAACTGTAGGACCTAAACAGTGCAGAAACAGCAATTTTTGTTTTGTTC
Organism: Sclerurus mexicanus; assembly: GCA_013396755.1. Classification (NCBI taxonomy): domain Eukaryota; kingdom Metazoa; phylum Chordata; class Aves; order Passeriformes; family Furnariidae; genus Sclerurus; species Sclerurus mexicanus. Next base: position 1,038,155 of record VWZF01001128.1, read on the forward strand.
TATTCCCCCACAATGTTTGGGAGAATGCTGGATGCCCAAAGGCACAAGTAGTTTTCTGTACATTTGAAGCTATTCAGTCTGCAACTTCATTATATAGTTCAAATAAGACCAAGTTATAATTGTGTCAATGTTATATCAGAGATACTGTATTGGTTGACCATGATTGCAGGAATCCAATCTATCCAATGTAGATAGCATTCTCCACTTATTGGAAGTAAATAATTGCTTTCTCTTCTGGACTCTGATTCTCTAACATCTGCTGAGACTCAGCTCATTCTTTATTTCTTCATTTCCTTCACTAAATGATTTTCGAATATAGTGCAATGCAGCATGCATATATGTGGAAAGAGTTATTGTCAAATGGCATTATTCACTAAGGGGAAAAGTCCACCATAAAATTGTTCTGCAGGTTGCTTCATTTGTAATATTTTTTCCAGTAAACATAGTAGCCCAAGACACTGAGGCAGCTGGAAGTAATGAAATGTATTTTTCATACTCTCACTTTTCATTTCAACGTATAAAGCAGCTCTTTTAACTGCTATTTTAAACTATTATGTCTTATTTTAGAAAGCCTTTATAATAATGGTGAATAATAAGAACACAAAGTGCTTGCTATTTGTAAATGAAAATAAATGCTTAGCCCTTCTTGCAGAACCCATTTAAAATATACCTTTTAAAAGCCATCAATTTTGGTTTACACAATGGGTTTCTTTTATTTTTGCTAGAAATATATTCCCATAATTCAAAATGGTGAAATTGTTGAAACTCCTACTGTAGTAGAGACAGTGATACACAAAGAGATTGTGTCTGGAAGAACAGGAATATAATTTTTCAATTCTACATTTTATCTCTCTTGAAATGAAGGACCTGATACAATCATTCTATTCCACCCTTAGTCCCTACTATCCAGGTACTTCTGGGCATTTGTAATGTCCTGAGGTGCAAGTGTCAAGGTTCATAGCCAAAACTTGAAAAAATGAAGAAAGGTAATAAAATGCTGATGTGAAAATAGCCTTTTGAAGAAAGGTCATCAGGAGACAAATTATCCATTGCTAGTTGAATAAAGGTATAGAGATATTAAAGAATAGGTTTAAGTGTGTCATAGGCATAGCTCACCAAATAAGCACAGACACTGTTGCATCTAGTGGAAAGAGGCTTGATTCTGATCTGCCACACTGAAGAATAAGCCAGCAGGACCATTACAAAGCTTCCAGCAACAGCCACTGGACACTGCTGAAATCCTAGGACTTTCTCTCTGCTTTTGGGCTCAGTGCTGTTAGTTCTTTAAGTATCATTTCTGCAGGGAAAAATAGCACTAAGCCTCTCTGAGTTCAAGAAGCATTTGGACAGTGCTCTCAGGCACATGGTATGATTCTTAGCTTGTTCTGTGCAGTGCCAGGAGTTGGACTCAGTATATTCTATGAGTCTATGATTTTCACATATCCAGCGTTAATTATGTCTCCGATTAGCCAATTTTTCCATGGGCAGAGCCATTGAGATAACCAGACACTAGTGAGTGAATATTTGCCAGGCTGTCAGGGACCTTTAGGACTTTTCGTCTAACAACTGCTCGTTCTTTTATAATAATGATTATGGCTTTAGAAGCTACAAAGCTTTTAATAGTCAATTATCAAAATGTCTTTTCAGTAAAAATTCTGCAATGTATATTACAAAGTTTTTGAAAATAGGATGCTTGGGCACTGGCCTAGTACTGTTTTTAGCTGTGTACCAGTAATGCTGAGTAATGTAAATGTGACCTCTCTTTACTACGCAGCTTTTAAAGCCAAATAGTTTGCATAGGTGTGTGAAACCTATGTATATTCAGGTATCAGCCTAGTCCTCAAAGCTGCAAGGGAACTAAACTAAATCGTAACTTATTCATTAGTACAGAGAGCCCACCATGATTCCCTAAAATAACACGGCATTTAACTAAGTATAACCCAACAAAAAATAGAATGGTAATCAGAGATAGTTGGCTATGTAATGTTTAGAGAAATGCATAAATGTGGGTTTTTAACCTAAGAATAGTAAATGTTCTGAAATTCAGACTAAAAACCATATGAAAGCCAAAAATCTGCATTTGACCTTGGTCATGTATTCCTCTTCTACAGAATCAGTAACTTGGTGCCTTGCAACAAGCTATAAGAATCCTGAAAATAATAAAGTTTCGGTTTACAACTAAAGTAATTTTAAGATATCCATTGAAAAGCTGTAGAGTGCAATAACAGTATATAAAATTTATATGATACCTGCAGGGAAAAATTAATGCTAGAGTTTTGCGTTTTCCAAGTTTCTTTTCTTTAGGAAGTTTGTAGTTGACATATGATCAGATCATTGCTGAACCAGAAATTTTGTTCCAAGAACCAGTGTAAGAAAGGTTATGCTACAAGAAAGAGTTATGAAGTAGTGTAGAAATGGTACAGTGGCAGAAATGAAGTTGTCACTGGAAGATTTATGGCTCTAATTTAGGAGAAGTTAAGGCTTCTAAAACCCAAATTAAAATAAGCATCCATGTCCAGTGCAGCATTAGACATTTAGGTTCTCCAGGCACAGAGAGGTAAAGCAGAATCCCTCTTCATCAGCTCTTCCTTCAGGGTATCTTTCCCTTCAGCCCATTGACTCCTGTGAATCCCTTCATTTTTCTGCATTATGAGGAAGTCAAATGCCAAAAAACAGTTTGTGAATTGCTCATTGACATTTCTATGCCCATGATTTGACACGACAGTGGCCAATATTGTCATGCCAAATTCCACTGGTGACTCTAACACCTGCTTCTCACTTTTGTAGCTTTATCTGTTAGTTCACACAGCTGAATGAAAATAATCATGAAGAAAAGATATGGGTATATATATAATTTCATCTTCAAAAAATCTTGAAGTGACTGTGTAAATAAGTTATCTTAGATTTCCTATTTTTTTTTTCTTAGAAGGAATCTAGGTAGACGGGTTTCGAAGGAGGAAAAAAGAAACCTAAAAAATATGGCAGTTTGTAGTTCAATTCTGTACTCTTAAGATGACAGTCTTTTCCTAAAGCAGAATAAGGAGGGGATGTTTGCCAGCTTCTAGTCAGCTGGGACCTCTCTCTGGATTCCCAAGACTGCTCAAAAATCATCGAGAGAGGCTTTGTGATGACATCAGCTAACTCTTTGAGGATTCTGGGAGGAATCCCATCAGGCCTCATAGATTTGTAAGGATACTGCAGTGGGACGATGTTATTCCTATGCTGTCTATTGCCATTAATATATTTAGAAAAGCGCTTTTTATTGTCCCTCACATTTCTGACAGCTTCAACTCCAGCTGAGCTTTGGCCACACAAATTTTCTCCTCACAAACAAATGCAGGCAGCATCTCTGAATCTTCCCATGTCATTTGACCTTTCTTCCAGTGGGAATATACCTTCTTTTTTTGCCTTATTTCCGAAGAATATTCCTGTTCAACCAAGCTGGCCTTCCACCTCACCTACTTGACTTCCAGTATTTAGAAATTGCCTGTTCCTATGCCCTTAGGAGATGATGTTTGAAGAGTGACCAGCACTGATGGACCCCAGTATCTGCAAAAACATAAGAATGTTCCTGAAATAGAGAGTTTTCCTTAAAGCAGCAAACTCAGCGTGAATTGCTAGTAAATGTAGTCATGTAGATAAATAGCAAGAAGAAAGTATTCCATAACTACTTATAAAATTTTAGAGGTGGTTAGCTTTTGGAAAACACTGTAAAAGTATAGAATGAATTATTTCTATATTTTCCTTAAACTTAGACCAATTTCTGTCTATCTTATGAATTTTTTTTTCCAGATTCTTCATATAAGTTTTAATTTGGCACTTACTCACAGTTTATCATTAAGGGGAAATGCGAACCAAGCAGATTCAGTGCTTCAGAAACTTTCAGCCAGTGACAGTATTACTCTTAAAAACTCTGCACAGAGAACATACATTTGTGTTATACAACTGGCATTATTAGTACTGATACTACTAGCAGCATCTGGTTTAATTCCCAAGATAGATCACATTACCATTTATTCCTCTATCTCAGATCCATAGGCTAAGCCTAAGACTGACAAATCAAATTGTCTGTAATTTAATGAGGACTTCAGGACCGAAACCCATTAAGATTGTTAAAAATGGAAACGTCTCATAACCTTGTTGTGACATTGTAATGACTGAAGCAGCTACACATCACCATAGAGTAACACTTTAGGTCCCTTTTTCCTCTGTCATTGAATTTCCAGCTATCTAATTTCAGTGGATGGGACCTATGTCAAGAGATTTTGAATAATGTCCAAATAGTATAATTTAAATGTCAAGTAGTAGGAAATTTGCAACTAATGCTATTCCCCCAGACTTTTGCCAGCAAATTTTTCATGATAAATACAGGACATTCTGAAAAATCATTGAGGTAAAGAATAAAATCATCTGGTTTCCAAGCTTCTGAGATTTGGGCATATATGTTAGATAGGAAACTTTTTTCTTTTAAAAACTTTCTCAATGTATGTGTTGAAAAAGTGCATTAATGCTTTTTTCTTTTTAATTTAAGCTAAATTGTTTTCTTTAATCTACAGGTTTGGAGAGCACACTATTGATTCAGAGAATGAAATGACACTTTAAAAAGGAAAGAAACTAACAAAAATAGGAATATCTAAAATAAAAATAGGAAATATAGGAAGAGTGAGTGATCACCTGCTTCACCTCTTCAAGAAAAAAAGACTTCCTACTTCTGGCAGGCTCTCCAACTAGGTAAGTGTATTTTTTCGTGAAAGGCATTGCTTTTTGAAAGGTGCTGACTGTGGCAGGATAATCACCTTAACAACATTCCATTTTAAGATTGGAGGTATACAAGAAAATCCAATGTTCATTTTTAAAAAAAGAATTCATAACTATACCTAGTAGATATCTTTCCAGAGAAGAGGTTTGACAGCCATTTCCCTTATTCTTATCTACTTTGATTTATGGTTACTAGCATCATTTCTGGAAGAACACTGATCATCAACATGTGTACTGGGAACACACTGTTTTCATATTGCTTTTATCAAATGAATTAATTTGTTAGTGTGATTCTGTGCAGAACAATAGCAGGAAAAGTTGTACATTTCATTCATGGAACTGAAGTGAGAATGGCAAAATTTGACTAGAGATTTAATACAACAAAAGTGACACAAGAGAATCAAGACCAGTTTCTCCCAAAGCTTTCGAGTTCATTCCTCCTAATTAGACACTAGTAAATATTGAAGTAAATTCCTTACCACTGGTGACTTTTTGTCCATTTCAAGCAAGAAGACTCAATAAGGAACAAGAAATACAGCAGCAGCTGAAACACAGATGATGTGATGTAAAAATATAGGCAGAATGTGCAGTTAGATACAAATTAACCAGGCAACTGTCTGTCAGTTGCAGGACTGAGTAGCCAACAGGGTTATCCCACTACTGCTGCTCTACTGCAACATCTTCTTAGTCATGCTTCTATTTTGGGTTAGCATCAAAGATGTACTCTTACTCTATAACCTTAGAACAAATGGGTAACCCAAGAGAATGGCCAAATCATTAAGTTCTGAAAGAGGGCTGAAATGGGACATATTTACATGCATAAGTATCCATCTAAAATGCCACTTTAAACAAAACTGAATGCTTATTGTGAAGTAGGGCTGGGGCTACCATGAAATGAGAGGTCAAGGACACGTACGTCACATATAAGTGTCTAACATAACTGGAGGCAGGCACTGCAGTCTGGCCAGGCAATCACTTTGAGGGCTCTCAGGCATTTTTTTTGAAGTTAAAAGATCATGGTTTCCCAGTGTACAGGAAGAAAAAGCATCTAAAACTTATGAGATAGTGAGAAAGAGAGAAAGAGTCCTCCATCACCACAAACTTGCCTGACAGTATGTTCAGTGAGGAAACTGAGCATATAGGTGTTGGATAAATTTTGTCCAGAAAGAGATGTCCCAAGAAATATTATCCTCTATTTTTTCCCATTCTCCTTGTTCTCAGCCATACTCAGACCTTCCCCCTCCTCCCTATGTCATTCTCAACTGTATTATTTTGGGGCACTGCAAACCAGAGCACTCAGCTTATCTAAAGAGATGTCTTTGGATATTTTTGTTGTTTTTAAGCAGGGATCATCTGAATTACACTTTATAGCACAATCCCTGAACAGTTGTATTGGTACAACATGCACAGCAATTTAATGAACAACAGTAGTTGAGAGAAGCAGTGATGGAACAGGATGCCCAGAAAATTGGTAGATGTTCCAACTCTGAAAACATTTCAGGTCATGGATCTGGCTCTGAACAACCCAATGTAGTTAGTGTTGTCCCTTCTCTTTGTAAGGGGTTGAACTAGATGACCTTCCATTCCATTCCAAGGTCCATTCCAACCCAAACCATTCTGTGATTCTTTGATTCTATGATAAGAAGCAGAATAGGGAGGGCAGGAAATTTCTAAGCTATCTTCATTTTTTAAGGTTGAAATGCTACATTTTTAATGCTTTCTATGCTATATGGCAGCTAGGGATGAGGAGGGAATTTTTTAATAGCTTCCAATATGGAATATATACAGATGACTCTCAAGTGCCCATGAATACCTGTGTATTGAACCTTTGAACTATTTGACCCAAACTAAACTGCAACACAGCAACATTAGTGCTGAAATGCATTGTTTTAATTTTTGTACCAAATGGAGTACAGTTTGAGATTCCTTTTTCTTAATACATGATAATGTACATAATATTCCATATTTTGGAGTAGGTTTCCAAAGTTAATCTCTTTATTAGGAGAAACTGTTAGGTAAAAGTATGACATGCTCTAAATAATTAATTTCAATCTACCTCCAGTTAGTTTTTCTCTGGAACAAATTGTCATAATGTGATATAATTGCAGTATGTTGGTATATAACTATATGTTTAATTGAGAATTTTATAGACATAAATCATATTATCCACTGTCAAATTAGACATATTTTCTTTCTGTGAAATAGAGTGTTTACACTAACCAATTTTATTTGAATAGCTTTGATTTTACAGAACTCAACTTATAATCAATTTGAACATATGAAATGAAAAATATGTATCTAAAACAGATGCCGTTCATTTAAAATAGATGGTGTGTTCGTAGAGCAAATTAATAATATTTTCCAACTGTCCATGGAACGTATCTAGGCAAATACTTTTTTTAAATAAAAAGTAGTAAAAAAAGAATTCACACCGAGAACTACAGTGCTGATGCAAAATATTACAAGAAAGAATCCTTACATGTTATGGTAGTTACATATGAGACAGTAGAAGAAGTCTGGTATAAGAATCCAAGTAGTTATCACTACATTTTTCCTGTCAAAATCCTGGTCTGTCTAGCACTAGTGCTTTAGTAATTTCTGCAAGCATGAGCAATAAAAGTGCATATGAGCAATGCAGTGGGTGTTGACAACTAATGCCATGGATGCCAGTCTGCCTACAACTCCTCTCTAAAGCCTCAGTACACATAGGAAATGATGTGGGGGACCACAAAATAACATCCCACTTCTAGCAACATTTCATGCTTCACACTCAGAGGAGCCCTTCCCTACATACATGTTCTTAGTCCTTGACAGGTGCAAAAGAAAGGAAAATTCAGTGTTGTATTTAGCCAGGCTTTCTGTTTCAGGAATTATTGCTCCTGAAAAAATAACATTGATAAAACTTAATGATCTTTAGAAAAGAAAAAAGCCTTTGCTGTAGCCCAAATAATTATGCTTTCTGTCATGACTATTGCTTCCAATAGGAAGCCAGGCACTCAGATAAGTTTTCCTGTAACATATTTGCTGTGATTAAATATTCAAACAAAGAAAAAATTAAAAAGATGATGGATGGAGTCACATATATTATATGTAAATAGTCTAGCAGTTTCTAATATCTGCTGAAGTGGTGAAATGTTCTTACTCTGAGTGGCTGGTCCTTTTTATTCTGAAATAAACTGGAATACTTGTACTTGGGTTCTCCATATATGTATTTGAGATTGAAAGCATAGAAATAAGTACTAGATGGGACAGCAATCTTGTGTTTTTTGACTGATGACTTCATTGCCCTGCAGACTGCCTGCTTTATGATTTTTTTAAGCACAAGAGGTCTTTCATAAGATTTCTGAGTCACTCTTCAATTCCTAAGTGTACTCCTAAGGGAAATATGTGCATGCTCCACTATGAGTGAGCCTCAGTTTGCAGACTCCACATGAGGAAGGGCTGTTAACACTGGATCTATTCTTTGTATTTATATTGTTCAGAACTACATAGATGATTTAGCAGAACATCTGTAGTTTTTCTAAATCACAGAATTCATTTAGGTGGCTATGTTTTGAGTTATTCACTGCAGTCTCAGTGTTGGAGTCATCATTTACACTCTGTGTACTGTTGCAGCTTCAAACCACAAAAATTATGAGAGGAATGAAACACCTTTCCCATGAGGAAAGGATGGGAGAGTTGACTATGTTGAGCTTGAAGGAGAGAAGGCTTCAGGGAGACCTTATTGTGGTCTTTCAATACTTTCGGGGGACTTCTAAGAAAGATAGGGACAGACCTTTTAGATATGCCTGTAGCTATAGGACAAGGGATATTTGTTTTAAAGTAAAAAATGGTAGGTTCAGACTAGATATGAGGAAGACATTTTTTACCATGATGGTGTTGAAACACTAGAACAGATTGTCAAGAGAAGTTATAGATGCCCAATCTCTGTAAACAACCCCTTTGGACTTTTTTTCTTTTAAACAGGAGTCATTTGAATTACATTTTATAGCACAATCCTCCAAACAGTTGTACTAGTACATCACACACAGCACCATCAACGAACAACACCAGTTGAGAAAAGAAATGGTGGTTGCCCAGAGAGGTGGTAGATGTCCTGTCCCTGGAAACAGTCCAGATCAGGTTGGATGGGGTTCTGAGCAACCTGATATTTCTGAAGTTGTCCCTGCTTATTGGAGACATCTTCAAAATACGGACTAGATGACCTTTAAAAGTCACTTCCAACCCAAACTAATCTGATTCTATGAAGTTCAGTTCAAAACGGTGGGAGATGTGGCAAAATTTTGTTTATCTCAATTTACATGTTGTGCTGTGAAAATTTTATTCAAGGAGCATTTGAATAATTTTCTTTTTTTTTTTCTTTTTTTAAAGGGTGACATATAGTAGTTACAGCTAGGAAAAATCTCTTTGGAAAAAGCAAGAACTGTATGTACACTTCAGTTTGTGAGAGGGAGAGAGAGAGAGATGGAGAAGAAATGCAAGCTTCCAAGACCTTTCACCCTGTCAAATTGGATTAGCCTAATGTCTGTCTCACACCATGACACCTTTGCTGAGTGATACCCAGTCAACCCAACCAACTTCTTCCAGGAATTAATTGAACTCAAATTTTCTGCCTATGAAGCCAGTAACCTAACTGGCGTGTAAAGAGCAGGAATTTAAAAACTAGTATTCACAATTCTGTTAAATGCCTGTGACCTGAGTATGATCAAAAGATTAAGGTCACTCAGAGAACATGATGCCTAGGTCCTTGTTAGCCTTAACTGGAAAAGGATCATGAAGGTAAAGTAGCACATTGGGTCAGTCCTGGCTACGTGGAAAATTACAGGTGTAGGCTTCCAGGGAACCATTGAGCTGAACTGAATGCTCCCTAAGGCATGCTGGCCCCTTCAGAATTACCCTGCAACTTATTGAGGTTTTCAGAACAAGGTTTTTTCAGTTTTATATGGTTAATGACATGTCAGCATCTTTAGGCCTCTATCACTGGGATGTGACTTATGGCTTAAGAGAATCTGCCAGCTGTGCATATATTTTCCATTAATCTCTGAATTTTTTAATATCTGAATTTCTTTAAAGACAGTAGATGATCATAGAGTAAACCACTGTCACTGTTCATTGTCTTGTAAAGAAAAGGTACAGAGATTCCCTGAGATTTTTGTCATGTGGTCTGTGGAAGCCAAAGAGAATTCAAGTGAAGACTTCCTAAGGATGATCTGACTAAGGTATACCTGCTTATGTCATATTCAGTTCTGAGACCTGTTTAACATTTTTCTAAGAAAGGTGTTTAGTCACTGTAACCTCTTCAGGGCTTTTCTCTGCTAGAATGTGTCGATCTCCTCATTTCTTCTTTTTATTTCATCTCTAAGAGCATGTATGAAGTTCAGTCTGGGGGAAAGACCATTGTTTCTGGGAAGAGAAAACAGAAGCACACAACTAGAAAAGGATCATAAAAGCTCACTGGCTGTGAGTAAAGCTTTTACTAAAGCTGTTCTGGGCTGACACAGATCCTTTATTCCTTGAAGTCATAGATAACCTAACAGTAGACTGAAAATGAATTCAAAGGGAATTTATTTAGGTGATGAAGTTTCAGCATATGTTTACAGCATTGTTAAGAGCAAAAAATAGCATCCACTGTGCAAATCACACTAATGGCCTTCTTTAAATGAAACAGTATGACACTTCAGCTTTGCTTCAAGAAAACTGGCCCTCGCTGTAATCATCCTACTGTTTTAAATGACTTTATTAATGGAGACTTTTGTACACTGACGAATAACACCTATTTTCATAGGTATCACTGACAATATTCAGTGTGAAGTAGGTTTTTGGAAGAATATTTCCCAAAAGTGTGTAAATATAGACAACATAAAGTCTACCAAAGTGATTATTTCAAAAGTACCAGCACCTTTTGCCTTGTCTCTCTCTTCTACCCTCTGCATCCAAAGGTTGTCAAAAATGAGGGCATGCTCATGTTAAATTTTATGTTCATGTCCTAGTTGTAAGAAGTGAAGTGTTGCCAGCAGTTTAAAGTAGATATCAACTCTATTGCTAAAGCAAACATTGTGATCAGTGATTTCAGGTACAGTCACTGCTTTACTGCATACGCTTATGCACGTTCCCATAAGGCAGACCCAAATGCCTCGTTTGGGACCTTCATATTGTAAAAAGATGGGACATTTGATGCACAGTCACTTCTTCAATGTGTTTTATCTGGCTTATGTGTAATCATACTCATGTAACCATATAGAATCTCATTCTCAGATATTTGTTCCTCTTCTTCTGCAGAGTCTGTGAATCATCCCTGCCTTGGAGCCATATGCCTAGCTTGTAGATGGAAAGCACTGGAGAATATGCATGGAATAGCTCATATCTCAAAGGTAAAATATTGATTTTTTTTTAAAAAGTGATATATTTTTGAAAATTTCACACTATCAGAAATTGTACCAAAGACTTTAACTTCTGCAGATGTTGTGGATGATTTGTAAGAAAACTGTTTCCTGTCTTCAAACTGTGATCTTATGAGTTAAAGAATCTGCTCTATGATTCAGTTGCATACAGAGATTTTCATCTCCAGAAACACTCTTGCCTTTCCATATTTAAATGACACATTGTAATAACCACAAATAATTCAGTGTAAGTGGTTGTTTCAGCTCATGTGGCTCTTGGTGCCCTGTGATACTATAAGAACAGAGGTGGCAAAAACCCTGTCAAAACTGTAGGCAGAACCTGGCATTATGGTTAATAGGTATCTAATCTTTAGTACATAGTAGTTACAGACAAGTAGGAATTGAGTTACAGGTGAGTAAGCCAATGAATTTATAGCTGCTCCACAGATCCTCAAGAGGTAATGATTTGTCAACTTTTCTGTATTTTGCTTGAAATACCACAATAATTTGTGAGCAATGAGTGTAGTCAGGGGTGTATTTTTAAAAGAAATATTACTGTAGTTTCACTGTGTTATAGGTAGGAAACTAAGCTCTGCACTTGTGTGTACCCTAAATTCAAATGCAATAAGCTAGAACGCAAAGCAGCTTAGTGGGTATTAGAGAATGACCTGAGGATGGGTTGCCAGTAAATTAGAGACAGCAATGCATTCAAGTTGTGTAAAGCTTTGTCAAACTGTGGATTCTTTCAAGTCTTGTCTTCTAGCACAGAGGCAGAAAAAATGGTGAGAAATAAAACAACCCTATCATTTTTAAATGGTCACAATTTCAGTGCAGTCAGTATTGTATATGGTCTTGTTGAGTACTTTCAAGTAATTTTCTCAAATGAAGTTCTATTTTCTTTCCCCCACTCTTTAAATTCTGTCTCCATCTCTCACAACATTTATTTCACAGCTGAGGGAGTCTGTATGATTACACACTTTCATATTTCAGGAACTGTGAAATAATTGTCATGAATCTTTACCTTGACAGCCAAAGCCTGTCCTGATGCAGAAAGGAGCTATGATCTTTCTCAAAGCATTTTTTTCCTGAGCTATCTTCACTAAAGTCACGCTCAGCATTGTTCTAAGATGTAGAATAAAATAATATGGTCATAAAAGAAAACCAATCTTCATGCTTTAAAGCAGCTTATATACAATGACTGTAACATTAACAGTGTTGAAAGCATGAAGTACAGGTTTTTTTATAGAAATAACAACAAAGATTGACATATGTCTTCTTTGACACAAGTTTGATATATCAACAAAATGTAAAATACAGAGGTAATTTATAACAAATTTTAACTCACATATAGATGAAGAATTATCCTGAATACCAATCTACTTGCCTAGCATGTACATATCTACATTGATTCACACTCTAAGCATATAAATTTCCTAAGTCATCATGATTACATTGCCTCATTATTAGGTAGTGATTGCACTACTGCATTTGTTAATCCCATACAACATGGTCAGTGCTGTCAGTTCTATTTGGATCTTAACTACATTAGAGAATCACAACAATGTTTTCTGTATGGACTTGGAGGGAAAAAAGGAGGGGAAAAAAGTTGGATTACCTCAGATTGTCAGAATGCTTTCCTTTACACTGATGACTATTTGCAATGACATTTAACTGTGAAATATTTTTGCATTATAAAGCCAAACAATCAATAAAGGGAAAACCATGTAGAGTATTACTGAGGTGAAGAGCTAGATAAACACTTTAGATTATTAAGATTGCTCTCTAAGATATATACTTAGATAGATTTGACATTACAAAACACATTCTGAGTTGAGCTAAACTGCAGCCGTACCATTCTGCTGTTTCCTACCCAGTCTACATGCTGATTTCATGAGAAAGGACAGTTGTTAGGGTTCTCCTAGCAATGCCGTTACCTTGTAAGGCCGCAGCTGCCTTGGCTGTGATCATGTCTCCAGCTGTTGAGGCACTAGCACTGAACCCAGTGCACAGTAAGTCTGTTTGTGCTCTCCAGTACTGTGTAGCCGTATCTGAACTAGCTTTAGAGCAGTTGCTTGAGTGCAAGTAACAATCTAGTCATGGCAACATGAAGCTCAGGACAGCTGTGATGGCAGTGTAGTCAAGAGAGGTAAATTATTCATTCAGGGGTGTTATAATGTAGTGAGATCTGTTTCTCACATTCTTAGAATGCATTCTTTAATCTCCCTACCATAATTTACATTTTCTGACATAAGTAAGTTGTAAACAGTAAAAGCATAGGAACAAGGTGTTTCTGTGGAAAAAAAAAATTAGAATGAGCAGCATCCTCTGAAGAGTAACTTGGTAGAAAAGTTTGTGAGTCAGCTTTTCCTTTGCCCTGCACAATCCCTGCTAATGCTTACGTGGGCCAATTTGCAGAAAAGGCACACTGCATGCAAAGATGTTTGGTCCTTCCTTAGTCATTTGGGTGTTTAAATAGCAAGTAATGGCAGTGCCCATGTACCATTGTACTTTTGCGCTCTCCTTTTATAGATTGGTTTCAAGGGAAAACGCTCATCACCTCCTATTCCAAACCAGTTTTATCTAGTTACCTTTGCAGCTACAGTATGTGACTATGTTTTCTATCAGCTAAATCCTGTCTACTCACAGAGTATGGCATTTATCTTTACTAACTACTAAGGTACTGGGACTCAGAAAGAAATGCATTTTGTGTGTAAGGGATTCATGGTTGTGATGGTAGGCAGAGGACTTGGGTCACAGGAATTTTCTAATTTTCTGTATAAGAACCTACAAACTATAAACTTTTGTCTCAAGTACATAGGCATTTCTGAAAAATAGAAGTCTTTGAGACTATGTTCATTCCATTGCACATACTGCAGAATACTTCAGCTTAACTTGACCATATTTAGGAAAAAAATCTATATAAATATAGGCATATTTTCAGGCTCCTGGTCACAAAAGGCTTTTTTTGGAGATAGAGTAAGAGGATAGCTAAAGCATCCTTTTGGCTCTCTGGCTCGTAGTTTCTCCTTGCTTTTGAAGAACAAGCAAATATCAATAATGTATTTAAACACTTTGGTGAGGAATGCCCAGGCTGGAACTTTGATTATTCACATTATTTTTCTTATTATATTCATATATGAGCTGTCCTGGAATACATCCTTACATTTCCAAATACTCAAAATAAACAAAAAAGTTGACTTCTATCAGCAGATGCCTCTTGTTTCACCTCAAAGTAACAAGTAATTCAGAGGGTGAAGAAAAGGCCAAAATTTATTTTTCTCAATATAAAACTCCCATTTCTAATAGTATAAAAGAAAAAGTTAATGAAATGCCATCTTGTTATATATTCTGTCTGCTACCGCTATCTTTGTAAACTACCCATAAATCTGTCTACAGTGGATTCTGCCATCAGCCACAAGTACATGTCCTGTGAGCCATTGAAGTAATTTGGGAAATACCCTGAATCACAAGTTTACAGCACACACAGAACATAGCAATCAGACTGTAAAGGAAAAAGATTTGAAACTGTTTTGAATCTTTACCATCAAGAAGTCAGTTGACCATGTTTTATGGGAGGAAATAGGACCTTTCTCAATATTCCTCTTATCCAGTCTCACATATCTATGATACATTGGGTGGCATTCCTGCTGTGAAACTCCCTCAGACAAGCTATATTGCAGCAGTAAATTCTAAATCTAGCCCACAACATTGGAAAACGTTCCTGAACAGATGGTTTCATTCAATAAAACATCAAAGTACCATAGTAAATAATGCTGTTGAGTTTTTTTGCCAGTCATTTTGCAGTGCCACATTAAACATTTCCAGAGGCAGCTGAAAGTGAAAGGGACAGAAATATCTGGCAGTAAACAGAGTGCCATAGGGCTATTTGACTGGTGAGGTTGAGACCAGAAATAGAAATGAGTATCTGAGTGGCACTTCTTGGGATGGTTTTTGACTTGTAAAGAGCAGAGAGGGCTGAGCAGTTAGAGGTCACCTGTTCTTTCCCTGCCTCTTCCACACTGCAAAGAATTTTGGTGTCTCATTCTTGCTTCCCCTGTTGACTTCTTTTTCTCTGACTTTGAGGAAGAGAGACTTTAGGTGACATTTGCTCACCTTACTTAAGTGTCTCCTCATTTTTGGGTGAGTACATTCTAATAATGTACCTCCAGGCAGTAGCAGAACAAAGTTTTCTCCAAAATCAGTCAAATTCTTGCAGATCCAAACCACATATCACCCAAGTGGAGAGTGATTGTGGAATTAGATGGCTTTACCCATATGTCACAGGCTTCATATACTAAAAATAGGATAGATATCAGTTCTTTGGGATTATATCGTATTTAAGGACAAGGGCAGCAATTAGAACAGAATTATCTAGCCAGTCAGGCAAGAAATTCACAGACTTCAGTGTCTTGCTACTAAAGTTAAAGGGCATGAAGCAATTCATAGCAGTAAGTCTCTGAGAAATTCTGAAGAGAAAAAAAAATAAGATCTGTGCTTGGTTTGTAGCATCCTGCTATTGAAATAAAAAAAAAAAAAAAGGTTCTTTTTACCTCTGCAACTCCATTCTAGAAAGGTTCACAATTTTCATGTAATTCTGTGAATTACAGATTAGTATGTATCTCTACAAGAAAATACCTCTTCCTCTTTATATTCTTGTAATGAGGACAGTACTGCATGGATTAAAGATGCAAGCAATCTAGCACTTGTAGGATTTCAAGCATAAAACACAAATCAGTAAATGTAAAATATAGTATTACTCCCTTGGAATTTTCTGAAGAACATTTGAAATGTAAAACACCTTCCCATTAATATACAAGTTGAAGGCAGTATTCTTTTCTTCCCTATCTCCTTTGTCTCATTGCACACAAAAAAAGAATGTAGTCAGTTGCCAACACAACACAGCCCCGCTACAGCAGCTTTCACAGCTCTATCTGATGTATTCACAGCTGTAATTTTTTTCACTGTCATCTCCAAAAAAAATGCAATTCAGCTGCAGCCAGAACTGCAGTAGTTCCATCTCTGCCTGAGCTGGTTCCCAGCACTTCCTGCACTGTATGTAGATTCTCATTATATAGCAGGCTCAAGCAAGGGTGAAACAACTGCTTTTCACAGAACAGGCTGGGCTGTGTGTGAGTCAAAATGAAAGGCAAACCTAGGTCAAAAGCAGAGACAACGTGTGTTAGTCTGGTAAGTGGCAGGGGATTCCCTAAAGCTCTGGACACTCAGTGGCCTGGAAGCTGTAGCTACACAGCAATGTGGTTTGCCTGTTCCCCCTCTCATCAGAACTCAAATGGGATAAAGATACAAAACTGTGATAAGAAGAGAGCAGGCAAGTGAAGGAGAAGCATAAAATGATGCAAACATTTAAGCATTCTGGCTGGATATCTCCAGGAAAAAAAAAAAAAAAAGAAAAGGAGAGTACTAGGTATAAACAAGACTTTTTTCTTCTTTAGTCATGACACATTTTAATGAGATTTGAAATGAGCATAGAAAGACAGAGCAAGATAACAAGGTTATCTCCAACTCTGAATCTTCACACTATTTATGATGCTAAATTTGCAGGATATGCTGCTCACTTACATTTCCATAAAGTAGCATAATAAAAGAACTACTAGATGGTAGCAATTTTTCCTCTGAACTGGCCTTTCTGAAAAAATATATACAGTCCTCTGGGTTCTGATATTCTTTTTACCTCTGCAGAATAATGTCCCTTTTGTATTTTATCCCTTCTTTGGGCAAAGATAAAGAGAATGTATGTACATCCAGACTCCTACTCCCCTAAGTGATATGACTCATTCATACAAGCATCTGTACCCCTTAAGGGACTGTCAGTGCCTTTTCCTCTTAACTCATTAATTTTACTTTTCTGTTATACTGAAGAACTGCTAATAAAGTAACTTTTCTCAATTGATATTCAATCTCCTCTATGTCCCTGCAGGCACCTCTTCTTATTCAGGACTAAGAGTACAATGTGTTGAACTCTCCACACAGTTGGCACGATGGAGGCATATATCTTCTAACACCCACCCCATCTTCTTGAAATATCTGTCTTGCAGACTGAAAATTGGAACTAATGGCATGCAGCAGGGTCTGCAACAGTAAGGAGTTTTAAATACTTCTGATACCATTCAAGTTACACCTGTTCCTGCTATAGCATAGCTACAAACTGGCTAGCTATTTTCTAAGGAAATTTTTCCTTAAAGTTCTCAGCTCTAGTTACTATATAAAATCATTTGACTTTAAATACTTTTTTTCTGTATTCCTGAGTTAAGCTTAGAAGCAGCCTTTAAGTCATGGAAACTAGAAAATTTTATTTCACCAGTTCCATGATAGCAGTAATGTATTAAAAAAATATCAAAAAACCATGGAGGCATACAAGCGATTGCATGCTCCTTTTCAAGACATTTTCTTTCTCTGCTGCTCTCACAAAGTCATTAACAATAAAGTTTTCTGGCCCTTTAATGTGAGGTTGAATACATTAACAGCAGAAGAACATGAAATCCATCTTGTTTGAGAAAAGCTGGTATATTGATCCAGTTTACACTGGTATGAGTTGATATCCATAATTTTTTCCCTGTTTATTGAAAATGTCAGGTTTCTTACAGGTGAGGATTGAGATAACTAACACAAATATTAGTTGACAACAATAAACAGAGCTAGCAATTAGTAATATTTGACATACATATTTCATAAGTTCCCTTAGCCCTTTCAGAAGAGGTGTAATGGTAGATAATATTATATTACTCAAAACATGACACAGGTAATTGTAAGATTAATTGGAAACTTGAGTTCTCTAATCTCTGCTGAATGGATCCCATTTGCCTTACCAGTCTTTGATCTGTATGTCTGTGTTTGCCGAGACTAATAGGACAACATAAAAGCAAGAAAAAAAAATCCTATTTTAAGGAGTTTCTTTAGTGTTTCTGACACTTGTGAAACAAAGGAAGTACTAAATATTGATAATCATGTCATTTCAAAGAGAAATAGCTAGGTTTTTCTCAGGTATTACTCACCTCAATTAATCTGGAGAGTAGTGCAGTGTGCAGTGACTCTTTTCTATTTAAAGTCATTAAATGGTTTAAATAACTAAAGGTTCTGAAATTACACATGAAATTGCGCATGAATCATCTTAGCACAACTTTAAAATACCCCTTTTTTCAAATCACAGTTTTCATTAAAAAATAAGGCTCTAAGCTACTTACTGAATATTATGGGTATGAAAAAAAAATGTAGACTGTGCTGATGGGATGTATCTGATTAATGAAAACTATAGGTGAATGTAGACTAATAGTTTTGAGACTGTTAAGTGGCTGTGCATGTCAGTGCATTATAAGGGCTGACACCCTTTTAAATCTCGAGAGGTAAAAAACAGCAAGGATTAGAAAGATTTGTACAACACAGTAAGAGTAGTTTTGGTGAACTAATTCTGAATCCTTTTTCTTCCGTTGTGTAGCAAATATGCACAGAAGTATTCTAAATGTCCTAAATATCAGGTCAAAATGAATGAAGAAAATTATCCAATATGTTCTGGATGTTGGGACCAGTGGGCCTGTATATGCAATACTGACCCAAAAGGACATCCCAGCTGGAACCTCTAAGACTGAAGTGTACCAGTCCACATTTTGAGGTCTATGCTTCTCTTACATGCCTTTCTTTATTTGTTAAGTAGTCATATGGTCAGTCTGAGGGTCTGCAAATGAGTTGTCAAGGGTGAATGCTTTGATCCAGTTATTTGCATCTTCTTTGAAGGAACAGACACTATTCCCACTTTTTTAGCATCAGAAGTAAAATGATTGTGTCCGCATGTTATGACAGAATCAGGCCCACTAGCATGTGATGTCCATGTCCATCTGAGACATATTTGGTACCTGTTTTCCTTTGCTAAAGCAGTAAGGCCAGTCAGAGCTGCATCACTGCAGGTAACTGAGTGGGCAGTGTTTGTTTGTGGTCAGTTTAGAGAAGAAAAAAAGCTTCTTCAACATCAGAGACACTTTGTAATTATTCTAAGATAGATATATATATATAAAAACAGAATAGCACATACACAGAATATCAAGTTAATGACAGTCTTTCATGGTAAGAAGAATTGTATGTGTTCCTTTCCTGAAAGCTGGACTCTCTTATTACTCAATGACCTCGTCAAAAAGCACTTGGATATCATCTAATAGGTAGTTCAGATGGTGAATGAGGGATGTTTGTGTGGATATTACAATGATTGGCAGTTTTTTATTAGTACCCAGAAGAGCAAAACAATGAAAATGAAATATAGTTAAAAAACAACATTCAGAAAGCTTATCTGGCACAAAGTAACTCAGATGTTCTTTTGCTTTGGAACCCAGAATAGAAAAGCCCACTGAAATTCCTGATCAATAATCATCAGCTATCACACACTGAAACTCATTTTAAGAAACTAGATAAGGGACTAAAATCCAGTGTTTAGGTTTTTATTTTGCTATCCAGGCTCCAAACATCAACAATTACTGCACATTAATATGCAGAGAGCTCTAAGAAGGGCATCACAAACAAGTCATCTAACGGATGACAGCTTGTTGCCTCATTCCCTCTCACATTTTTTTTTAATTCTCTCTATAAAGAGTGCTGGAAAACACTGTTCATTAGCTTCTATTGTTTTTTGTGTTGAACAGATTATTTAGATTATTTTATTCTGCTTTTAAACCTTTGAATTTCTCAGCTTTCTTTAACAGTGTTACATTAAGAATTAATTTAGTTTAGTGGTTTTTTTCTAGCTATGACTAATCAATAACAACTAACTACACCTAACCCTTTATTTTGGTAACTCTCTGTTCACAATACAGTTTTAATTTGCCTTTCATAATGAATACAGAAAAGTCCAGTAGCTGATATGCCTCTATCTTATAAACTGTTTTTGGAAAGAAAATATGAGCTGAGAATATACTTCCATCACTGAAAGAAATATCCTTTGGTATTGTTATATAATACCAAATAAAATACCCAAAATATGTTATGTTAGATATTTATTTAGTTAGTTAGTCAGCTATGTTAGATATTTATTGCCTGTGTTGTTGTGGCACAACCCTGGTGAGGGATGAACGGGTTAAGTGTCAGTAGTATTCGAGACATGGTAGTGCAGACATGCTGCATCCCGTATTAGAGCTCCATTCTGTTAGGGGCTGTGGAAAACATCTGTGGTAGTATCTCTCTCATGAAGGGTTTTCAGACCTCCAGCTGAGAAAAGAGGGATGTATTACTATGCTTTTGGGAAAAAGAACCATTAGAAGATGAAGGCTAAAATTCATAATTGGTGTCAGATCATATTTACAATGAGGAAAGAATCAGAGATCCTTCCCTTATCACTAGCAGAGCTGGTTCCCAACTATACGTGTTAGGGTCATGAGGGGCCAGGTTCATTATCGTTCATTGATGTGGCGCTTTTACTTTAGGGATCTCAGCAGGGGACACTCATCCCACTCTTGCTGAGCCTAGAGCTGGGTGATTTGGGTTGCGAAGGCCTCTGTCAGCTCTTCTGCTATTTGGGGAGTCTGAGAAACATAGGTGGCTTGAAGAGACAGATATCAAAATACTGCCTTACACAGACTACTGGTTGATGTAAAAGATACTTTATTGGGCTTTTCATTGAGACACAACATAAAATTCCCAAGAAATTATTAAACAGTAACTCTTTATCTCCACTTCTAACTTTCACAAACATATGCATCTTTTCTATGTGTAGTAATTGTGCTCTATACCTCAGAGCCAGGGGTCTTAACAAAATCACCATCATATAGCTCATAAGAAGGTAAGCTGACTTGACAGACACACAACATATTGAACCTTCAATTCTGTAAATGTAGACCACAAATGTTATCAGCCCAGATATGCTGGAGCCACTAATGTAAGCTAAAGTTACAGCCAATTTTTCCTTTTTTCTATCAGGAAGAATGACCAGTTTTGAACAAAAGCACAGGAGAGAGAGCAAAATGGTGTGTGTGGGTGTGAAAGAGACTCCCAAACTCTCAAACTCTCTCGTGCCTTTACAGAGCACTAGAGCTATCAGCAATTTACCCCTGGAAAAGGAGCTGTCAAGTAAATGCCTTCCTATTCACATCGTGGTACGTAAAGATTCTGAGCTGATCCATGCCTCACGATTGAGCAGACAGGTCTCTTCCCTGCAATCAATGTTGATTAAAAACTGATTTTGTAGAACTGACAATCTGATGGTACTAAAATAAAATCTCCTAGACTCTCTGGGAAAGAAAAATTATCTACATGAAAGGAAGAAAGAGTACAAAAAGGATTTCAGACTCCTATTTATTACCTTTAAAATTGTAAAACCTTTTTCCCCCTGGTAAGTAAATAGTCCTTCTTTTTATTTTTGTTTTCATTAAACATACTTTGAAGCATTATAATGTGTTCAGCAGGCCAGATTGCAGCAGATCAGTTACTTCTGACTAAGTTAAAAAACCTTGTCACTGGAGTGTGGAATAAAAGACAAAGTGAAATGAAGTTTAGTGTCACTCACCTTATTGAATCCAGTGCTAACAGAGTATTGACAGAGTCAAATATCCTCTTCTATAACCGCTGACCTTTTTAGATTATCATTTTGAGAAAGAGAGCTGAAAATGTCCATATTTTCTGGATAGCAAATATTCAGAGACATAGATTCCATTACATGGACCTGGTATCTGTACAGAAATATAAGAGATATTCCTTCTCTCTTGCTTGCTTGGGCCGGGACACAGCTGTTAAATTTATGATGTTCCATTTTTTTTGGGCTAGTGGAGATGTAGTACAAGTCTGACTAGTAAAAGTTACAGAGTCAGATAATTGTTCCCTAATATAGCAGTTTCTTAATAACTTCACTGCATCAACCTATGAACAAAACATCTGTCAGTTTCTGACAGTTATCACACTCCTTACATTTGTAACTCTCTGCTCTAGTTTTCTATTTCCACTTAAACATGAAACAGTTAACTGAATTTACATAATCCCATCCCATCATATTTAAATGTCAAATTAATGATAACTAGTGGTTAAAAGAGGTAGACTTTCTTCTCCTAAGAAAATTAAAGAACCATGATTCCTGAAAAGCATCATAAACTTCAAAAGGAGAAAACCCCCTATAATAATTAAAAAACCTCATCTTCTTGTCTCAAGTATTTTAAAGAGGAGTCAATACAGCTTCCCTCCAACTTAGGGTATCAGTGCTGAAGGAGATGGAAATAAGTGTCCTGCTTTCAGTTACCACAGACTTGTACTCAGAGATAGTTCATTTGATATCATTATATATTAAAAATGTGGAAGCAAGCTGCTTGCAATCTGTCGAGAAACAAAACTGGGGCAAATTTTTAAGAACACAGAGATTTTTTCCATCTTATGTGAAGATCAGGAGGATCCTGTGTGCTCTGTGGCAGAGGTAGGGAGGCAGAAATCACGTTGTCCACCCATGGACAGCACACCTCAGGATTACAGACATAAGACATGAGCTGAGAGTTAAAAGGATGTTTGAATTTTAGCAAGTACTCTGGCTCTGGAGGCTGAACAGTCGATAGTGGAAAGCACTGTCAATTTGTTTTCAGGGAAATAGCCAGTCTGATTCATGGGATGAAGCCACAAGATGAAGCACTGACTGAGTGCATGAATTCATGCAGGAATTCAGTAAGATGTTGAGAATCTGTAAAAGAAGGAAGTTTTAGCAATTTTGGGGAAATTTCTGCTGGTCTAAAAAAGCCTTATGACATTATTTCAGGAAAAAAAGTTGCTGAGAGATACACAGAATGAGAATTTAAATTTACAGAACAAAAGTGCCCAGAGGCAGCTGTCTGGCAACATCTGGTTCTGAGATGGGTATGCTGTTTTGCTTTGTGCTAAATGCAGTTGACATTAGATGGGGTGAATTGTGATTCAGAATAAGAGCCTTTAGTCTTAGAAGGATTCTGATCACTGCAGAAATTATTTAAATCCATACACTTGCTGTCTTCACTAATCTGATGCTTTTGAAGCTTGAAAAATCTTGCTCCTTCTAGGTTAAAAATACAGATGACAAACAAAAATCTCATGGAGTTAGTACAGTCAATAGCATAAACAAACTTTAACAAGGAAAGACAAATATCCAACTGGTATAAAAACCATGAACCAACACTATTAAACAGTAAAAAATGAGGAAATAAAACACTTTTGACTAGTTCTGTAATTCTATGTGCCATATCACCTTCCATTTTATTTAAAAAATAACATGTAAATACAAAAAGATCTTTATGTCATTGGTATAAGTCACTGTTATACTGCTTATATATAGTTTGCCCTAGAAGACAGGAAATGTTAGCTCATTATCTTAAAAGTTAATCCACATTAAAACCCATAATATGTAACTCCAAATTTGATGCCTATATTACTTTAAAGAGTCTTTCTTACATTTCTCACTATGGAAAAATGCATACATTTATCACTACAACAAATGTCTTTGAGGTATATATCATTATAATTAGAAGAATATATAAAAGTTGAGATTTTGGCAGCTTGCTGCAGATGTTGCAGCATTGCTGCTCGGTTGCAGTGCTGGCACAGCATGGACTGCAACCTGGCCAAGATGCACCACACAAAGCAACTATTTCTTTTCAGATATTTAGAAGCCAGGTTCTTTCTCATACTCCCCATCCTTTCTGAACCGACATCAATTCACTGCCTTGTTTCTAAGTAGACGCCCATCAGCTTATACATTCAGATACACAGTGGCAGATGGTTCAGAGACCAATCTGTAATTCACCGTAAGAAAGTTGAGCTGATTTAATAATGACCACTATGAAATGTAAGTACAACCCACACTGAGTGGATTAAGGAATGGCCAACTGACAGCCCTCAAAAGCATCTGTCAGTGAGGAAAGTGTCACAGAAAAAGGGCTTTTTTTCTCATACCTTTATGCAGACTTTTCAATGCAACTCTTACAAAAAAACCCCAAAAAACAAAAGACAAACACTCCTGGTGTTATTTGGGGATATTTCAAAACTGAAATCTGCACTTGAAGAAGGTCTAAGGTGGTAGAACTGGAATGTTAAACCTAGATTATGACACAAAACCCTAATCTTGCTAGGCTTTAAGAAAATCTCACTCTGGAGCTATCCAAGTGATTTTTGACCTTCAAAGTTTCCAAGATGTGAAAAATTTACCCTTTTCGAAAATGGCCCATTTCTAACTACTCTGATACCTACTTTTTACTTCAGACTACTCAAACTCTAGAACTCAGTGCAGTTAAGACACACAGCAATTACAAAAGGACACTCACAAAATGTAGTTACTGCTACCCACTTGTGCAAAACTGATTAAAAATATTTTAATGCTGTATGGCAGAGTTGCTCAACACCACATGTATAAGAAAAATTTGAACTTTTAATGATTTGATATAACAAATACCTGAGAGATTTGTCTAATATAACTCTATCTCAATAATTACTTCTAGCCTTGTTTAGAGGTTTACTTTAAGTAAGGTGACATTTTGGCATTACATGCTGGGTTTTATTTTTGATAGCTGTGTAGTCCTGTTTCGCTTGTTGTCCTAATTGGAATCAAGCAAATGTGACTTATCCTATTTGCGATTTGGGTTTTTTTTAACTTCTAAAAGTCTCTCACACCTACACTGGTAAAAGGTTGCAAAGTAATGCTACCGAATTCCATGATAGCAAAGCCTCAGATATATCTAATTTTTTTTCTGAGAAAATTTGCTTTACTCTCCTCCTCCGAAAGGGACAAATGGCATCACACATGAACTAATTCTGGGTACCTTTTGTGGTACCATTGACCTTCAGAAATGGATGTTTGGTTTCACACAATTACTATGTAGAGGTTTTTTGCTTATGATTATACTGAAGTTTTATGTGACATATCTGAATGTAAGCCATTAACAGAACACATTTTTCTTAATGGTATATTCTTTTTCAATTAGCCTATATCTGTATCTTCCCATTTTTTATTTTTGTGTCTGGTATCTCCCTTAATTAAGGAAAGGTTTACGAGTTAATGATATGTCTTTGTACCTTTCATAGGGAAGGAGAGATATGCATAATTTTTCACTTTTATCACAAAAATTCTAGGTTTTTCATTCAGGATGCAACAGAGACTTCAAAATTTTGATTTACTACTTATCATTAACTTAAGGATCATAAGCCCTTGTGATTTTCCTCAGAAATTCTGAATCTACAGTTAATAAATATTTTAAATACAATTTTGTCATGATGGATAAAATTAAACTCCAAATCATGCTTAGAGGCAGACATTAAGGAAGTATTACTTATATCAGGGAGGAAAAAAACCCCAAACATATAGTGAGGAAGTCAGACACAAGAAATTGTAAAATGATAGAAAGGTTAGGGCTAGAAGTGACCTTAAAGATTGTCTAATTCCAACACCCTTGCCATGGGCAGGGATGCAATTCCCTAGATCAGGTTGCTCAGGACGCTATTCAGCCTGGTGCTGAACATTTCCATGGATTGGGTGCCTATGACTTTTCTGGGCAACCTGTTACAGTGCTTACCACCAATCTCTGAGTAAAGAATTTCTTCCTAATATCTAATCTAAATCTGCCCTCTTTCAGTTTAAAACCATTGTCCTTTGTGCTGTCACCATCTGCCCGTATAAAAATGCCCCTTCCCTCCTTTTTATAAGCCCTTTAGGTACTGGAAGGTTGCAATGAGGTCTTCTCATTTCATTCTCCCTGTAGTCTTCTCTTCTTCCAGCTGAACGATGCCAACCCTCTCAGCCTGTCTTTGTAGGAGAGGTAGTCCAGCCTCTGATGATCTTTGTGGCCCTCCTCTGAACCTGCTCTAACAGGTTCTCTAACATGCTCCTTTTGTGTTGAGGACCCCAAATCTGGATGCAGTGCTCCAGAGGGGGTCTCAAAAGGGCATAGCAGAAGAGAAAATCACCTCCCTCAACCTGCTGACCACACTTTTTTTTCTTTTTTTTTATGCAGCCCAGGATGCAGTTGGCCCTCTGGGCTGAATGCACACTGTTAATTCATGTCCAGCTCTTCATTCAGGAGAAGCCCCAAGTCCTTCTCCTCAGAGCTGCTCTCAATGACTTCCCAGTCTGTATTCCTGTCTCAGATTGCTCCAACCCAGGTGTAGAACATTACACTTGGACTTGTTGAACTTTCTGAGGCTCTTGTGGGCCTTTTCAAGTTTGTCCAGGTCCTTCTGGATGGCATCCCATCCTTCTGTTTTGTCAGCCGCACCACTCAGCTTCACGTCATCTGCAAACCTGCTGACGGTTCACTTCATCTCCCTGTCCATGCCATTGATGAAGATATTGAAGAGCACTGGTCCACGGACAGAGCCCTGAGCACTCATCACAGACTTGGACATAACGCCGTTGACCACAAAAGTCCAGGTGTTGTCAGCAGAGAGGCTGAGTCCATCCAGCCAATTCCTTATCCACTGAATATTCCATCCATTGAATCCATGTTCCTCCTGTTTGGAGATAAGGATGCCACATGGGACTGTATGAAAGGCCTTACAGAAGCCTAGGTTTCTTATCTTCTCATGTCAACCATTGACGTCACTATCTCTAAATCCCATCAAAACAGCTGCATATGCTTTTTATTGTATATATATTAAGCTTTTACTGAATGAATTAATGACTGCAATGTGTCTTAAGATTTCATGTAACTATAAAACAAAAATAGTAGAACAAAAGTTTATAGCAAAGGCAAGACAAATATTTTGTAATTCACTGTGTTAAAAGCAGTACAGAAAGCAATACTTTGAGCAAGATCTTACTGTGTTCAGGATCTTGCCAATAGGTCACAGTTTGATACAACTAAAGCAATCTTTGTTCACTGCCTGAGGCTGAACTCTGATGATTTAATGACTTGTTCAAACTTGATGCCTACTACTTGGGAACTAGAAGCCTGAGATAGGACCAGAGCTGAAAAACTTTTGGCATCTTCTACTTGTTTCTTCAGAATTCAGTGAAGAAATCTATTTTCTGATCAAATTTCTTCTAATTTGAAATGACAAAGTTTGTTGTTTTTTGCCAGAAATAACATTGATTAGTTTCAAAAGCTTTGACAGATATTTTTCAAGATTTCTTAACTAGTAGTAAATTGAAGAGGATACAAGAGGAGTGATAAAATAGGTGCTTATTTTGCACCTCGTTCAATATGTGATGATTTCATAGTTCCCCTACACTTAGGAGCAGTCAGTGTTTAGTTTTGGTGGCTGATCAGTGTTATTTATTTAAAAGAGTTCTGCAACATGTGATGTGGCCACCCTTGCTGGCAAAGAGTAGAAAGGAACCTAATCCTGTAAATCACATTTATTTATAGTGGTAGGATTATTCTGAGCATACATCACAATTAAATTGTTGTCCAAATCCAAGTAGTCTTTTGGGAATAGGATGTCTCTAGACATTAGCAACAGTGAGCTACAGATGACTCTACAGTTATTTCTAACTCACAAATGTTTCAGTGATTCATTTGGATACATGGTATCTCAGCTTCTATGATGGACAAGCAAAGGCTAGAAATGAGAGGCTCTCAGCTTCAGAGCAGGGAATCACAAAGCTCTGAAATATTGTCTGCAATGCTATCAATATTAAGGCCTGCACTTTAATCACATAAACTGTGAATATGGCTCTCCAAGCTCTGCTTCAGGGAAGTACAGCTAAGTCCCAATCTATGAATGGTGCACATTTGTCAGACTGAAATGTTTCTGCCAAAAGTTTTTGTTTGTGTGTTTCACAACAGTGTCTAAGAAAAAGGGATTGGGACTCAATTCACTAAGGATGATAAATAAACACAATGTGTGCAATATCTAAACTCCAACAACGATGAAGACCTACTCAGCACATCACTAGTGAAAAGTACTCCAGTATTTACTTCAGGGTGAATTGAGCTGTTCTCCTGTATGTCTTGCCTGGATCTTCATCTCTTACCAAGGGAGTGTAGACACTTTGAGGCTGATAGCTAAATTCAGATGTTTTAATCCTCCCTCTACCAGAGCAACTCCATGAAACGGGGGAAACAGCTATAAAGAAATGTCCATGGTACAAAACTACTGCAAGCCAACAGCAATAAAACTGCAGTCCCCATCCAGCCAGCAGCCATTGTCCATAGCTCTAACTTTGGAGACTGACTCTGAGGAAACAGTTTTGTTTCCCTTCCTCTATTTTGTTGAGACTGTCAGACCCAGCCAAACCATGAAAGCACCCTTATGATTCAGACAATTTTCATCAAAAAGAACCAGGACTTATTATGCTCCTGATGTTATCTTAAAAAACTGAAGAAACAATGAACCCTATCCAGCCCTAGCATGACTAAAATTTTTGTGCATGCCTGCACAAAAATAGCTACTTGGCTGCTTTCTGCAATTCAGTATGAATCTATTCATTAGTAAACTTTGTCTGGTAGCCAGTTTGGAGCTCATTGGCTAGTGTTACAGTACAAACCAATTTTGATGAGTTGTTATTTTGTCAAATCAGTTGCTGTGAGACAATATGAAGTAATTTACTGAAGTCCCCGTGTTCTACATACACTCTGAATATACCCCAGCCACTAATCCTACAACCATACTAAAAATAATAATAGTAAAGAAAAAAATCAACAAAACCAGTTTGCATAGAAAGCTGCTTTTTTGTTTGTTTGTTTGTTTTTAAATAAAACACTCCTCTTAAGTCATCGGTCAGATTTTATTTTTAATACTTTCCCATTATCTCAACCTGAAAAGAATGAGGACCCATAAAATATAATATCCAGGAACATTCTTTCTTGTCTCTGTAAGGAGACATACCTTTCCTGCTTTTGTGCATGTGCATGAATTTTTAGGGTTTTGTGAATTTCCATAAAGAAACTCCATTAGTTCAGTAATATAAGGTCTTTCTATAAGGTCTGGATATTAACAATCTCTAGGCAGATTAATTAGAATTATCAGAATAATGTAAAAAATGAAATATTTATCATCTGAATTCACAATGTTCATATTATACATCCATTTTCTTTTAAGAAACTACAGCTTTTTAGTCAATCTCTTTTTTCTGCTTGAATCAGAAGCTATTATTTCACTTAACCTGAAAAAGGTTTGACAGTAACCACTGTTGTCACGTTCACTGTCCTTGATTTCCCTATAAGAGGACTAGTACCCTTAGTTGTGTAAATATGTATAATTTGGTCACATATATCACTTGTTACAAGCATTTGTTAGAAACAAGACTAGAATTTTCTTGTATTTCCATTCATTATTGAATTGTCTAATGGAATTGTCTCCGTTCTGATTTGCCTTTTCTATATTTACAAAACTTTTATGTATACATTCCTAAAGGAACATCTCTGCCTCTCTTAAACACAAATTCCTTGTTAATGTTAAGCATATATTCACTTGATATTTCAACACATTAAGTTTACATGCACACTCCACTCTGGAGACCACCAAAACCACCACAGATCTAAGCCTTGATTCTCCTTTAGTCTGGGATACAGACTGCACTCATCAATCAAACTGGTGACTTACAGGATAATTCCTTGGGTAGGTAATGTATTAGTAGCCATTACACTTGTTCTGTTAAGTCAATGACTTTGGCAGACAGGCTGTTCAAAGGTACATAATGAAGGTGAAAGGGTAGCAAGAAAAGTCATAACTACGATAGAAAAACTTTTCCGAAAGAAAGGATTTTTCACTGTTCTATAAATAAAATGAAAACAACTCTGGGCAGTAACAACACTGCCAGTAATAACTGGCAAAAGACAGTTTCCTGTCTCCTTTAAACAAAACAATGTTAAATTTATGTTTTGGACAAGTAACATTTTATCAATTAAATAAATTAATTAAAAAAAAAAGACCAACAGTTAGTTAAATTCTCCCCAGTTTTAATTTGCATCTATCTGTCCAGACTGGGTCAAGAATGAATTCAGGAATGAAATCAGAGTTTTAAAAAAATTATATACAGAACTTCACCTTCCTTTTCCTTCAAACAGAACCCACCATGGTGTTTGATAGATCCAGATTCAGAGGTTGGATTAATAGCAATGGTCCAGAGTCAGCTAGTAGCAAGCTCAGAGGGTAGGGGAGGACATATGAAAACTCTTTGTTTTTATTCTTCAGTAGCTATGTGGCTGAAGAATCCATTACCCCTGCCTAAATGCAAGTTTTCAAGTACCCAGAGGGAAGAACAATTACTTTTACCTATCTAGTTTGGTCATATGAATTTCATGCCCTGACCATATATTCAAATAGTAGTATGGTACCATTTATTGCAAGTTTATAAATGCATAAGTACAAAAAGTACAGGTATATGTTAAATAGAAGTCCTTTAATAAACCTGATGCCTCCTGGAAAGTAATAAAATAATTAACACAGTGCACCATAATACTAACCTTGGTAATGCTTGGTAATGCTTGGGTTTTCAACCATGTCTTTCCTTTAGATTATACACTGAAGGGGTCTTATCTGTACTTATGTTCCTTTTTTATTTAACATTTCTGAAAATGTAAGCTGGAAAAATCAGGCTTTGAATTGTGTGAAAGCCTAGAGTTGTACATGGTGGCCATTAATAGTGCCCTTTCTTCTTGTCCCTGATGTCAGTCATCCATTTGTGGAACATGGACTGGGCCCAAGTAGATTATTTATTCCACACATATATCTGCAACACCAAGGATCAATGTATTTCATGACTCAATGATTAAATGCAGTCCCTAAAATCTGAGGATCAAAAATGCACATTTCATTAATTTTTTAATAAGTTGATATTTTTGTAATGGTTGTGCTGCAAAGCATTTCAGACATACCTGATGAATGTCAAATATTAGATGAAATAATACATAAAAAGTATCTATGTAATTTAAACTCTATCTGATAACTGAGTTATGTTAAGAACAAATCCATGCACGGTAATCATCTTGCACTTATCTATTAGGCTGTCCATGAGTCTGTATGGCACTCAGATTGCCTTTGATTTCACTGCACAGAACATTTTTCATTCATGAAGTAGTATAATCTTATTAAAAATTAATTTAGAAGCATGTTTAAAATTTAAACATATTTATGAATTAGGGCTGCAATGATACAGAACTTAGAGAGGAAGTTTTGCTAAGATAGAAAAAACAGTTGAATGTGAAGATCTCTGCTTCTACCTGTTCAGCTGTAAATATTTCTGGTGACACTATCAGCAGACTAGCAGATCTCTTGAACTGAACAAATTAATGCTTTGCTGTTGCTCCTGCTGCGTTTGTCACAAACCATCTGTGCAGCATAAAATGACTTTTTGTCACTTTGTTCTCAAGACTTTGGGATTAGCTGGTATTCCAGAAGTAATTTCTTTGGTATCAGTATAAATAGATAAGTTTAAAAAAAGAAAACAAAGGACAAAACCACAACCCTTATTTCCTCTACCAGTGGGTTGTTACCTTTTCTCCACCAGAAACCAGAAGGTTGAAAAGAAGCCAGAACAATGCCAAATTAACCTGAACAAATTCCAGTTCTTTTTCATCCTGTGAACAGATGATTTTCAAGTTTAGTTTGATTTGTTGAGAATGACCCACAACAATAGAAGGGGTTGCTTGAGCCAAGTTATTTCATTTGCAACTAGCTTGAAATGAGCTGACAAGATAAAACCAGGTTTTGGTTTTGAATTCATATTATCTGACATGTAGAATTTTACACAATGTGACTTGCATAGAGTACTAAGCAGAATAAAAAAGATACAGATTTTTATTAGCCACAGCTAATGCCAAAATTTTAAATTATAGCTAAGATATATAAATTTAACTGAGATGTATATATAACATGATAATTTCAGAAATCATACAAATTAAATGGTTCCCTGTAAGAAAAAAAATTTAAAGGCCATTCCAAACTGGAGATTTGGGGCTAGATTTGGTTATTCTATGTATATTAAGAATCATGTTAACTTATTATATTTATACTTTACATTACATTACATTAATTACATTAACTCGCAAGATGGCTTCTGCAGGTCTACATGTGGCCCTTTTACAATATTTGCTCAAAAGCGTTCAAGCAAAATTATTATTTGAAATCTGCTTGATAATCATGTAAATGCAGACATCTGAGATTTTTGTTGCTTTCCGTATCAGGCTAGAACACAGCAAGAATGATCTCTTGGGGATTTTTTTAATGTAATTCCGGTTTCAACACCTTTCAAAAATTGTCAGGTTGAAGAAGATTTGGGGGAGATGGGAAAATAAGACTAAAACCATCATAACAGCCTTGTACTGGAATACTCAATTGAGAACTAACTGAAAGAACAAATAATATCACAAAATCATGAGAAACAAGAAAAAAATTCCAATTTTAATTTCTTACAAAAAATGCTGGAAAAGAGATAAACAGTGTCTTTACTCTGGGCAGCATATTCTACGGATTAGAACAAAATATTTTCTGGTTTAATCAAGCTTTTTTCCATAAAAAATAATTCCTAATGAAGGGTGGAACTTACACCACTGTGCCACGTACTGGCTTAAATTAACCATAACATATTTTAAAATACTCCTAAGTGAGAAATACCAAAACCTGAGGTTTTTCTCCCCAGTGTCTTCCAAATGTCTTTCTTGTGTTTTTTTTTCTAAGCTAGAGAGAGCAAGTCCTGGTCATAGTGATCTCAGGTGACACCATGCCAAATCCTTTCCCATTCTATCTGAGGTGACATGACAGTACATTACACACTGAAGCAGAATTTACCACCATCTCGACCTGATGAAACCTAAAGAGAACACTTGAGCTTTTATATTATAGATTTTTCTGACTTTCAGCCTTCTTCTAGATAAAAGTAGAATACTTTGATCCAGCATTTTCATTTGCTGCTATCCAGAGAATAATAGGACAACAAATTACTCTCTAGAATTTCTGCATAACCCCAACAGACAAAGATATAAAAGCATATTTTGTGGGCATTTTGATGTACAAGACACCTATAACAGGATTTAAATGCACTGAAAAGTAGAAGCATTTGTATTTCAGTTTTTGTGTAAATTGATTGTAACTAGGAAAAGAAGTGATTTTGTTTTGAATCATAAAGCTATAACTGTGTTTTAATCTAACATGGGCCTTTTTCAAAACCAACTCATATCAGTTGAAGGGTGAGCCCTTCATACAATATCCACTTCAG
This sequence comes from Sclerurus mexicanus, assembly GCA_013396755.1. Lineage (NCBI taxonomy): Eukaryota > Metazoa > Chordata > Aves > Passeriformes > Furnariidae > Sclerurus > Sclerurus mexicanus. The sequence goes on from VWZF01001128.1 coordinate 1,071,383, forward strand.
TGAACCTACAGGCTTTAATGGGATCATTTGGATAAGATGACCATTTCAAAATGAACAGGGGTTAAAGGACCAGGTCTCAGATATGCAATAAAGCTGAGGTACACAAATAGAAGAAAGACTGTAGAATAATTTTGTCTTCCTAATATACATGAATATAAAAGCTTTTTATATTACTTGAAAATTTTGATTTTATTTATCAATGCAGTTGAACCAGAAAATATATTTAGAACTCTATTTCTGACCTCATTCACATTGATTTCACACCAGTGTAATTTCAGATACTTTAATTGTATTACTTTTGTTTTTCCTCATTGCAGACAGTCAGACCTAAACCCTTATTATCCCTCGAAATAAATTGCTCATTATTTTAACAGCTTCCTGCAAGTCAGAACTTCTCAGCATGTATCGCATTTCTATTTCTTAAGTTACAAATGTAAAGCAGTTGGTGGTCTGGCTGATTTAATGTCCAGATTTGCTTAGAGGAAGCAAAGATGATTTTATGTTTCTCTGTTCAGATATGTGGTATCTTAGCGTGTACAAATATATTTAGAAGGACTTATCAGGCACCATTACTGAGAAGAGAAACACAAACTAAGGCCAAGTCTCAAACAAGGTAAGCAAAGTTACACTTGTCCTGCTGGAGGAGTTCAACCACCCTCAACAACTGCTGGGAAGATAGCACAGAGAACTTCAGGCAATCCAGGAGACTTCTGGAATGCATAGAGAATAACTTCTTGAGCCAGGTAATAGACAGCCCTACCAGAGGGGGCGTGATACTGGATCTGATAGTCACTAATGTAATCAAGCTAATCTGGGACATCAAGATTAGAGGCAGCCTGAGCTGAGGTGATCATGCACTGGTGGAGTTTGCAGTCCTGAGGGATATGGGTCAGGTAAGGAGTAAAGTTAGGCCTCTGAACTTTAGGAAAGCAGAATTCCAGCATTTGTTCTTTTGCTGAACCAGAGCCAATGTGCTCCTGAGAGCTCCTCTGTGGCACCTGGACACCTCACCTGCTCACCTCAACACAGGCTTGGATATTACTACCCAGACTTGGATTTTAAAGGCATGAGCGGCCTATTTAATCCTTGAAAACAGCTATGTGCATACTTAATTTCAGCACAAGTAATCCTTCTGAATTACTGAATGTTTGGAAAGATGCTGAAATACTTTAATGTTTTAGAAGGTTGAAAGCTAGACGATGAACCACTAAAAAAATTTAGTATTTTATCCCCTATTTACAAGATTTTAGCAGTATCTTATTTCAAGAGTGAAAACTAAATTATAAATTAAAAAAAACTAGAGATGAAAAGGCAGGCTAGGACATTTGGGGGAAGCTGTAAAAATTGACAATATCTGCTCCCAACTACTTTCAACTACTTTTCTTGGAAACCTGACAAAAAAAAAAAAGGCAGCAAATACATATCTACATCACTTGAAAACATAAATTAACCTTTTGCATAAATTTGGCATAACATAGCAATTTAATTCATTAAATATGTCACTTGTGTTACACCAAAATCCTGAGAAAGACAAGAAAGACAGGAAAGACATTTGGCCTGTAAGCTGCCTACTTCCTAATGCTTTCTGGGAAAAAAAAAATAAAATATTTTGAATGTCTTAATAAGTTTCCATGTGAACAATTCTCCTAGAATAACACCTTCAGCTAAGACAAATCATTTCTGGATTAAATGAGAGTAAAACACACCCTTTCTACAATTACAGATTTGTCTTCCTCCCACCATGTTCCAAGCTGTCTTCACATGGACTCAGCTAGCTTTTCAGTCTTCGGGGGCTAAATTAGGAGCCTTATCATCCTAAATTCCCTCTAAGTTATTAGGGAAAGATAAGCACTTCCACGCGATAACCCAGAAGATAAATGATTACAGAAGGAATCCCAAAAAAATGTGAAACTACTTGCAGCCAAGTAGGTTTAATCCATGCCAAACATCCTACAAGAGGACCTATGATCAAATAGTGGTGCTAGAACACATCCATAAATTCCAACTGTCATGAAAACATAATGTAAAGTTCTTTTGGAAATAAATAAACTTGTAATGGAATAAATAATGTCATCAGGACTTAGTTCTATATATCAGCAACTATTTGAAGCAAGAGAAAAACATGTAACAGAAATCCGCACGTTGTCTCTGTGGATCTAAATATTATAGGGAAAGCATGTGTTGAAAATCTATGTTGATGTGAAATAATCACCTATGCCTACAGCTTTGGACCTTCTCTTTTTCATTCCACATGCAGAATCTCTACCAGAATAATCAGTACAAACTATAGAACAGAATTCAGTAAGTCTAAAAAAGAAACAAGATTATTATGTCTTCATTGGTTTAAAGGGATTTTAAGTGCTCCTGCTGAACACTTAGTACTTTGGACTTAGTCTCCCACTGATGTATTTTTGTCACCCAAAGGCAGAATGGGAAGTGCATCAGTGTTTAATTCCATTTTTTCTTCCTTGTTCCATCCAAGAGCAGTTCAAGTGCAGCATTGCTTGTACAAGATATATCCATACTTTGGCAATATAGTGTACTGATACACTGGTGCTATAGTAGATATGGCTATATGTGTCTGTAACAGATACACTCATAGTAAAAGAAGATTAGGGAATGATTTTGCTTACTAGAATCAAAATCAACCCTATTGCCCAGCTGTTGGCTTGCTCTCTGGTTTCTGCTTGGACTCTACACCTGGCTCTCTCCAGAGCAGTTCATTTAAAGACTCTTTGAAAAAGGTTATAGAAATGTCACAGCATGAGCTGCAGTGCATGATAATTATCACAATTTCTATCTCAGAAACTTCTACCTCTACAGCAGAACATCTTAAACTCTAAAAACGATCTTCACAAAACACCATGGGCAAAGGCTTGATTCAAGGTAACTTGAATTGGTGTAAGATTCTAATAAGCTTTGAAACCAGAAGCCATTCTTGTGTCATTATCTAAGTCTTCCGTAGCTTCTGAAATGGATCTATGTGAGTGGTATAAACTAAAGGATAAATGATATACTTGTGCAGATTAGGAAAGGGTACAATCATAAAGTGGGAAACTGGTGGCTTTCCTAGAAGACTTGTCTATCTGCTCCAATACCAATTCAGTGTGAAGTATGCGATTCCAGCATTGAGTAAAACGCCATTCTGAAGACAAAATGAACGAGGCAGATAGTCCCAGGGGCATGATTTCAAACAAAGATAGGTTTTGCCAGCCAAACCAAGTGAAGCAAACAAATGAACTCAAACTGACAACCCTCATGACAGTAACTTCTAAGTTTTGAGAGTTAATCATGCTGCATTTTGACAGATTACTGATGAAATCTTTCAGATTTGTCTTGTCAGTCATTTATTAGAAGACATCTAATGAATAGCATATAAAGTAGATTTGTTAAGTATAGTGCCTGCTGACAGCTCAATTTAAAATTGAAGGGTATAGAAAATTCACTACAGAACAAGTGTCAGTTTTTCCACAGGAAAAGCCTACTTTGTGTTAACAATCTGCACAGGTCTGGTAGGGGTGTTCCCCACCTGTGTGACCCTGGCTGCCACAGGGATACAACAACAGTTAGCAAGGAAATGGTCAAGCACTCTGGGGAGAGGTAGGCAAATATTACTGGAATTAAGACATTATCATAATAATTTCCTTGCTTAGGAAAGATAATGAAAAGATATACACTAAGGTGTATCAGTTATATTTGAAACTGCCTTTATTGCAATTTTTTATTTTACCGTATTTACAGAGTTTTGGGCTGTGTCACAGAATCACAGGATATTCTGAGTTAGAAGGGACCCACAAAGATCAAGTCCAAATCTTAAGTGAATGGCCCATATGATTTATGAGAGGAATTACGACTTCTTTTAGTTTAAGATATCTTTTTGTCCAACCTAATACATCATGTAAATAGTAAAATTTAGCATACTATTTACAACATAAAATTCATTTTTACAAAATGTTTCCTATAGACTTTGGAAACAAGGTCTAACTGAAAAACAAAAACTCCTTGCTGAATGTTCAAATCTTTAGGCGAAGAAATGAAAGTAGGTCCAAAGAAGACTCTGTTGATATTTTTTATATTGAAATATTTATGTTCTCACACATAAAAATACAGCTTTGCTAAAAAAGCACAAGAAGACAAAATGACTGAAGTACAAATAGAAGAATTCATTTAGAGAAATGGATAAACCACCAAGTTCTTATTTTTTTTCATTACATATTCTGGAGGACTAGAGTTTTTTTGAAGGAACTTTAGAGATTTTCATTTGCAGTCTTCTAATTTTTTGACCTATGTTGATTTAAGAAACTCAACAAGTTTTACAATTATATCAAACGATATCACATTCGGGGACAAGTGAGGTAAGAGCAGACTGAGCGTTTGCTGATGGGCAGGCTAACACTAAGGAACTTTCACCCCTCTTCACCTGGTCTTTTCCATACCTTTTGGTTGTTTACCTGTTACTTGGTAACCTATTATGGTTATGAACTCAGATTTATGGTTGCCCTCCATCATACTCTAACAACATAGCATGAAACCAGGCCGGTATGGGAAGACTGAAAGTAGAATAAAAGCAGCTTGACTAAAGAGAGCAAATGAAAAACACAGAAGGCAATTCAGTGCAGCTTAAACTAGCCAGAAATACAATAGACCATGAGGAGGCACTCATAAAGAGACACAAGCATCATAAAAGCACAGTGATGGCCCTTCCATATTGTTTTATTTAATAATCAGCTATATTAATTACTCTACAGTGGTTCCCTAAGAGGAAGAACTGCAGGGTTTTCAGACAGTAATAGGAAGATGTGAAGAATACTAATTTTCTTGAAAGCATGCATCTTTGAGTTGTACCTCTTTCATACGAGAAAGGAATAAAACTTCCAAAGCTTGTGTAGATTTGAAAACACTGTTTCTAATGTCGTGTTGGAGAGTTCAACACATGCAAAGATTCCTTAATTTTACCAGTGATTCTAGTGGTGATTAGAAACTGAATAAATTCTAAATGTCAATAATTATTAGAAAAATAAAAATTAGAAGTGCGTTAAAAGGTACAATATGTAAAAAAGCTTTATACACTGATGCTGTACATGTAGATGTACTCAGAAAACTCTAAATTCAAGTTTAAAAGAGGATTTCTGGCATAAGATGGACAAAAAATATATATTTGGCTGTAAATTATTAACCACTTTACTTAGAAATACTGTCATTAGAGGAAAACAGCTATGATTCTACATAAGCAATTACTATTTCCTTGGGCAGTTCTGCCTGGTGTCTGAAAATAATTAGCAGTTTCTTACCCATTCTCATACTGCAAGTGAAACCGCTGAGGTGACTCAGGAGTCTGGAGACCTTCCTAGGGGTCTAGGATTCCTTTCTGAAGCTCAGTATGCTTACTAATAGTAGTTACATGTTATTACATGTAATATTTTCAATATTGCTAAAATTTATGCATTTAATAAGTGTTAGGAGGAAGAGTGGATAAGGATATTTTATGTAACTTTAGTCAGAAAGTTATACCTGAAGTTTTAATATGTTTTCTCACTGCAGACTTATGTCACATGAAAAATAGATGCTGAAGAGTAAGGCAAGAAATACTATCATATACAGAATCCAAAGAAGTTTCAGCTGTTTCCATGCCCACAGCAGACTAAAATGTGGTGCCCTGAAAAATTACAGATACTGTACTCTGTGACTTTGCAACTTCTACAACCACTAGCACCATGTAGACTGCTGCCAAATTACACTTTCATGTTTAAATTAAGTGTGGCATTTAATATTCACTGGGAAGTATATGACCGAAACATGGCAATTCAACATCATGGATGTTAGAATCTCTTTAGATCTAAATACGTTTCTTATATCTCAAGCAGAATAAAATCTTTGGAGAAGTGAGACTGCAGTTATTTATTTGTAAAGGACTTAGTATGCTTCTGAGAATTAGCATCTAGTAACTAAGATCCTGAAGCTAATTTTTCCCCCATGCAATCTTTACTCATATAAAGAGAAAAAAGGTCTTTCTTCATACCTCTAAAAGAACTAAATTCGGAAGTTATAAGTGTGTCAAGACTTCAACATGTGTTCCAATGAAATATTACTTAATTTTAAGAGGTTCCTTAGTACAGAAGCTCGTTAATTTGACAAAGGAATCCACAAAAAATCCTTCTCCAAAAGGAAGCTCTTGGCTCTGACTCTACCTTCAGTTCAAAAGAACTCAGCAATACAACAACTGCTCCACCAAAAGTCACCATGAATGCTGGCCACAGCAAGGTTTCCTGTGATAAACAGGCAAAAGAGTGTTCAGAGAATTCTTTTTGATGGCTGCACATATCTGTGCCTTCTGCAGGACTACTACCCTGCCTACTGTCTAAAAAAAAGGGGGAGAAAAAGGAAACAGGAAAAGCCCTGTAAAAATCAGTTATTTCCTCAGAGTTAGAGCTGCTGGTGAAAAATATTACCCCATGATCTAAGACAAATAAAGTAAATTCTCTAGCATTTCAACAGCAGCATCTATGTCTGTCTGCTTTGCATATTAGAAGTTCATAGTGGTAGTTGCCCATATTCTTTGCAAACCTATAGGTTGAAAATGAGCAGTTAAGAGGGATATGTAGTCAAGGAAGGGGAAAAACCCTTTAAAATGTTATTTTAAAAAGGGCACACAGTTTAAAATAAATACGGGTCATACAAGCTTAATTGTGCATAGAGATATTTAAAATACTTTGGAAATTTCAATATTTAGCATTCATTGACAACAAATGCTCAAATTATTTCTATCTGGTGGATTTTTTCTGATTAAAAATTAACATAAATTCATTGTAATCTTTGGCCATTTGTTTTTATAAACTGTAGACAACAAATTACACAAACCTACACATTTACATCAAATTTCAGTAGTTGTGGCATAACTCAGTTTTAGGAGCTTTCTCTGATATTTAATAGAATGAATGTGCTGAACTTGGTGTCAATATTGGTTTGGCTGAAAGCTAAACTCAGTGACATGGGAGAGCTCTCTTCCAGTGCTGTGTTCACCAGATAAATTTCAAACATTTCCAGAAAGAAAGTCATCAGAAGAGTTGCTGATCTTGGAAAGGGTTAGAAGTATACAGAAAACCAAAAAGTAGCTGTATAAATTCCTTGAAAATGATAAAATAATCCCAGTAAAAATTGCTGTGCTCACAGAAAGATAAAAAAGCAAATTGAATGGACATCAGCAGCTCTCATACCAACAGTAATTTAAAAATCCACCAACTTCACTGCCTGAGAAGGCTGCCAAAGCACAAATTCATTTGTTAGGACAAATACTTTAGACATTTTTATAGCCAGATCTGTTACAGCTGTGACAGTCCAATGACTAAAACAAAAAGAAACAAGAAAGATATTATATGGCACTTAATCAAACTTATCAAGAGTAAAACACACTTCCCTACTTTGCTACTTTAAAAGGACCACAGAACTCCCAAGTTTTTTTACAGCAAGCATATTTTTCATTCTGAATTTTGTCATTATGAGAGACAGACTTTCTATGAAGTCTTTCTTTCTGCAAATGTTTGTTGTGTGAGAAATATCTGAATAAAATTGTTGATTGCTGATGCATTTCCTAGTGTGGACCAGTAAAGCAAATGACCATGGGACACACACATATATTCTAGTATAAACTTAAGAAATATTATTCAGAACATTTAAATTATTACTCCTGGATGTTTTATGCACTGTTTTTATTTCCAGTTATTAATGGCAAATAATTACTGACATCTATGAGAAATTTTTGCAGAGCAAAACTCTTGAAAAATACTCATTCCATTCCTTAGCTTCACGGTGGAGGATTTTAATAATTTCTGTCACCACCATGTGGGCTATAAAGAGTAAATCCAGTTGACAGAAACATAGAAGAGATCAGAAGAGAAAATGTTTTCTTTTCATACTTTCCTCCAAACTCAGACACATACATCAAGACACAGATGCAGTGGAATACCAGAGTAAATTATTTTTTTGTTATTCTCAGTCTGTGATCCCATAATTAGCAATAATGATGGTTACTGGATATTTTTCAAAACTTTGTCCCAACAGTTTAAAATCCGCTGATGGCACTGTATGGCACTGAAAGATTCCACCTCCCTTTCAGCCTTCCTACTCTGCAAATCCTGTTCTTTACTCTTCCATTCTAGTGTGTATATAGTCACATTATGGCCACAACATTATTTAATGATTATTTAGCAAAAGCCATACATAAAATATACAAGTACCTAATTCCTCATTCAGCAGCTTCAGCCATTTGCAGCCAGCTGATTTACTTGTGGATTATAACAAGCCACTCAAACAAACAGGGTTTTATAATTTAAATTACTTCATGTGGACATTACCAAGTGGATAAACATGACACAGTTTTGGTTTCTGGTTTTAGACCTGTCCCTGTCAGCTTCTGGTTTATATATTTTCTTTTCAACAGTGAAGTGTAGCTACTCTTACCATGTTGGATGTTTTTCATATTTGGTTACCCACAATGACAAATACTGCTCAACTATATCTCCATAAAGTTGTCTATGTGGGGTTTACAACAAAAGCAAAAATCGTTAAGAGAAAAATGATTTAGTCTCTACAGCTCTTGGAAGTTGGTCAGCCTTTGAAAGATTAAAGGAAATGCATCTTGCTCTGAATAACAAGTGAGAAAGAAAGAATCTATCTCTTAAAAGTAAAACATTACCTAAACTATGGATCAGCTTGAATAGGTGTTTCAAGATGCAGCTTAGTAGGAATTTGATAGATTTCACATCATTGGCTGAACAATTTATTTTCTGCCAGCCACAACGTTTGTAAACTGTACTTCCTGGTGACTGATGATGCCAAGGGCAAACAATGAACAGAGAATAAGAGAAGAGATGAAAAGAAAGTCTGCTGGCATAATGAGGAGAAACAGTCCTTCATCATCCTATCAGGGCTATGGCTCTGCAAGTTACAAATCACTATCCTCTGCCTCACAGCCTGGGATAAGCAGAGCACAATAAATTCATTAAAGTAAAGCATTCAGAGTGCTGCATGTATTTTTATGTGGTAACAGGTTTGTTTTCCTGACAGTTTTACAGAAATGCCTCTTTTGCTGAAATGTATCCATTCAGATACAAACTGAGCTGTGTTCATGATATACATTAATATCTAAGCAACAATAAATGTGAAGCACAGTTTATTTGATAGTGTAAATCAATTTCAATACCATTTTGAACTAAACAGTGCTTTTTCATTGCCTTTATGCCAGACTCAGAAGACAGGAGCACTCTACTGGGTCTCATTTCCTTTTGAATAATTTAAACCAAATGAAGACTGGTTTATGATTTGCTGCAGCTTGAATCTCTCAAAGTAAGTTTAATAATTAAGTTACTGACTTCAATTGTCTGTTTTGCAATCAAGATATTATTAAAACTAACTATAAAAAAAGCTCTGGACCTTTGATTTTTGCTATTAGGGAAGAATTGTTCTTTGGCGAGATTCATATAATGTCATTATTTTAGATAGATAGATAGATAGATAGATAGATAGATAGATAGATAGATAGATAGATAGATAGATAGATAGATAGCTAGATAGATAGATGGATAATTTATACCTAGTAATGAAAGAGATTCTTTAATCAGTGATGATAACGAACAGCTCTTCATTGAATGGTGTATACCAAAACATCTCCCCCGCTTCATGAACAGACCACTTTTTGTATGATTTCTTATAGTTTATTTCATGCATTCAGAATCACAGTCTGTAGGAGAAAAACTGTTTCAAAGCAAATTGTCTTGACATTGAATCTTATTTATATTGCAATATGATTTATGTATATATCCATCAGGTAAAACTAAAATTAACTCCTTTGGCAACATTTCTCAAGCAACTACGGCCATCATAGTTGAATGTATCTATAATATTTACCATTTCTCATTTCACAAGTCAGGACATAATAAAACACTGCATTAAGGACATTTAGTTTTCTCGTGCAATAGCTCTCGTGTGTGTATTTGATGTAATCTGAAACAAAAACCACAAGAAACTCAGCATGCAGTGTCATAAATCAGTAATAATGATTACTAAGGCTGCTCTGTCATTAAGCACTCATAGTAATACTTAAATTCAAATATAGAACTCTGACAACTCAATTAGTGCTTTCATATGAAAATACATTACTAAATTGCATATAATATAGGAATTGGGAGAAAGCTGAGAATTGGTTGTAAAAATCTCCTATTAAAACCCCAAAGCAATTGGCAAACTTATTCTTACATGTTGGTTTGGAATATATTTTACTAATATTAACATTTCATACTATGAACATCCCTATAAAGTCCTAAAAAGCTCTGTTGACCCACACTGGAACATGCAGTAATGAAGGCTTCAGGAGCACACACGACAAATACTAATTTTTCAGACTGTCAAATCACCTAAGGTTTTAGAAGGATTAGATGGAAAAGATTCAACCTCTCATAAGCAATCAATTTTTTACTGCATACTGCATGTCCTTTGGGTAGCTACTTCTTTATTTAGTTACTTCAATTTTACTTTGCTCTAATTGTTTTAATTGAAATGAAAATAACATCACTAATAAACTACTAGCTCTGGGCTTCAGATTACCTGTGTTCCCAGAGGACTTTAGAACTTCAAATACTGGCACTTGTTCTAAAAGTCTCTAAATATGCTGTATAAGGGACTGCAAGGTCTGGCACAGAGCTGTTTACACAGAGAAGAGTATGGGACCAAGGTTACATTACATGATGCCAGTGCCTGTGTTAAATGCCATTTCTGAAGGCAGGGTGTAAACCACCAAAAGGTACTTACCCTGCTAAACACTCCCTGCTCTGATGAGCCCTCTTCTGAATAAATGGCAGAGACAAACTGAAGCTTTAGTCCACAAGTGCAACTAGGTCATAAACTGACTAAAACCTAATGCCTCTAGCAGACATTTGTTGTACACAGAGCAGAGAAGGATTCTCTATAGTTCAGCACAACAGAGAAGCATCAACTCAACCCCTTTCAAACAATGAAGTAATTTTGAAAAGCAAGCTGATTATAGGACTTTGCAATGAGTTACTACCTAGAGCAGACCTCAAAATTCCCCTTGGTACAATGAAGCCCTGTAAAGTCCATGGGTTGAACAGTGTGATGGCTAAAACCACTGGATGGAGAGTGGGCAAAAGTGGTGAACAGCTACGTGGTGCAGGAGGAAGGAAGGACATCTGTTAATTGCACGTTCTGTGAAATCTAAACTGCTTAATCACAATCTCTAACACATATGACAGTGTGCTAACTAGTAATCAGCAGGAGGAGAACTGGCATGGCTATGTCTCTTTGAATTAACCAGATTTGATCTGGAGAGAAAGACAACTCAAAGGCACACAAAATGTGGAAAATTTCAAATGTAGGGAGACTTATGAGATGTTAATGGGCATCTCACACAGGCTAAAGTAAAATATCCTTAGAGCTTCAATGAGATATAGATAATGTCCAACAGCATAGGATATTTCTGTAACACTGCCCGTCTAATCCAAGGTTTAATATTTGCCAAGAGACCAGAAATCATGAATTGATTGCAATCACTGCAGAGAAACAGCTAATATTTCCACATATATTTATATAAAAACCCTTTGGTTCCTCAGGACTAGGGAAGGCTGGGAGCAAAAACAATTTAATTAAAACAAAGTTTAATTAGAAAAATGTGTGTGAATCTCAATAGAAGCTACTTAGCTTGGAATATTTAGGGGCCTGATCTAACCAGTCATAGTTCCCCAACCAAGAAGGCATAAGTGTAGCTGGAGCAATTCTGGTTCATTAAAAAAGTAATGAACAGAAGTTAGAAGTATAGTAATCATTCATTGTGAATTGAAAAGAATAAAAATATTAAATTAAGAGCAATTAAGTATTCTAAAGAATAGAAAAATTGAGAATGCATGGAAAAAAGAGTTGAAAGGAAGCCTTATAAAAGCACTGGCAACCAAAGAAACCTCAGCGTTGACTTAGAATTTTTGGCAGGAGGTGGCAAGGTGCTAACAATGACAGAGTACATGATAAATATTACCAGGTGTCTAAAGTTCAAGAAATTGGATTACAGCTGAAAACCATATCAAATTTCCGAACTAAGTCTTGTATTATGAAATACTCATGGCCCAGAGCTAGGGGTGCCATACTTCCTCACTCTTCTCTGCAGCACAGAAGGTGCAATCTGATGTCCAGGCATAGGGCTCCCATAATCATGCAAAATCAATAGGGCATGGAGGGGTTGTGAGCATAGTCAGCTGTGCTTTTGTCCCTCCATGATCCACTTTCCATAGCTGGAAAATAAGGAAGCGATTGCTTGATGGAAAGAAAATGAAGGGTTGCTTTGTGGTGAATGGTTTTTGGGTTCATTGTGTTTCTGGTGTAATTTCTATATTTATAACAGGGAAAAAAACTTAGGCAATATTCTCATTTTATTAAGATGCTTACATAAATATTGAAATAGCTCACTAAAACCAATGGGTCTGTATTGGAATACAACTGCTGTGAGCAGAAAATCATATTAATGGGATGGAGACGACTGCTTATAGAGGTGGCATTAGAAAATTATATATTCCTATAACAAATACTTGAGACTGGAGAGCGTATTTGAAATACCTTGAAATTGGATAGCCTGCTTTCTGTGTACATGAGTTGAATCTAAACTAATGAGGAATCTAGTTGGCCTTTAAGTTGTTGTAAATATCAAGAGAGAAAAATTCTCTTGCTCTTTGTTAAAAATAAAACTGGCAGGCTCGGACTCCATTATCTCATCTGGACTGATTAAGAAATTACTTTTGTATACTATTGTTACTCTTCTCACCTGGAAAAAATGTAAGAGGAATAAAATATATCTCATTATTCTTCCAGGTTTGATATTCTGGATCATCCAAGCATGTTTTCATAAAGACTTATCCACATACTTCTTTATTTTGTGAACAAAAATCTGTTTGAAGAAAGCTGTTTTCTGATTCTTCTCACCATGAATGAGTTCATTCAAAAAAATTACATGTAATTTCCTGTTTAATAGCTTGCCCCCCAATTATATTTCTGACTCTTCACAGAAAACAATTTTCATTTTTCCTAATGTCAGGCAAGCAAGAAAGGAAGCTAAACGTTTTGGAACTGAGGTGACCTCCTTGCCATACAGGGGACACAGAATTAAAGTACTGTTTGTTGATCACAAGGAGGGTAATCACCAAGTAACACCATAAAAACATTTTCACTAACTTTTCTCAAGTAACAATAAAAATGTTCTTTGCCCCAGTGTTTTACTTATTTTAAAGTATTTATTGCTGAGTTCTGTCTGTGTAAAAAGTGATCCAAAACTAGTATTTTGCAGGATGGATTTCTAAATGCATCAGACAGAAAACAGCAAGGCTCAGGTGAGAATCTGGTATTTTTGTGGTTTTCTCATAATTCATGTATATTTATATATAGGATTCAAATTAATGGCACAGCATTATGAATCAGTATTAATTAAAGTGAAAATTAAATACCTATCAACTAACATTACGACAATGGCATGATACAAACTGGAAGGTACGTTTTTATGCAACAGAAAAAGAAAGAAAATTACTTTCTATAAGGATTTTAAATACATTTTAAAAATAAATTAATACAATTTAAAATCCCATTGAACTGCAGAGATTATTTTAAATTAATCTTTTAAAATCCACTTTTTAAAATCCTTCTAGATGTAATCCTTGGTTGAGATAAAAACCCAATTCCATTTTATTTTTTGCAGTTGTTTATTTTTCTAGTAAAACAGGCTATTCTATTTTGGATCACATGAGCTGCTATTAGAGTCAATGAATAATGATATTTCTTATGCAGCAGGGGCTTAGTCAGTCCCCATCATCTGTGGTTTATCCAAGAGGATTAACCATTTATAATCAATTTCAGGTGGATTAATCGTGCCCTGGATAGGAAGACTCAGAGCTGGCTCTCTGCAGAGCCAGTCCAGGTTGTCTGTTCTTCTTAGGGCAGGTGTGGTGCAACAAAGGTACTAACTACTCTGTTTCCAGACCACCTCACGCACAGAGAAAGGTTAATCACTTCTGCGTTGTGCAGAACCTTAGCAAATCACACCCAAATGCCCAAGTTAGTCATATTCCAGGCAAATTAGATACCTCAAGCCCATGAAATGGAAGTATCAAAAAATATGATGCAGAGACACGAGTGGTGACATGCAGTTAACTTGGGTGCTGTTGGATTTATTAGTCCCCACTCAGATGCTTCTGCACGGTACTTCACTGTGCCCTTAGCTCAGAGCAGCTGTGCATAAAGGACAGGAGACCTTGGTCTTTGACTAATGAAATACTGGCTATAATTGCTGTGGATCACTATGCTCCTAAATTTGAAAAAAATTGGTAAAAGTATCATTCACCTGGATCCACACATAGAAGAGAGTGGACAAAATCAATCAACTGATTCTCATATCTTAAACTAACATTGAAATATCAGTAATCTTGTCAGAGAACTACCCTCACACACACACACAAAATGTCAAAGAATTTCACAGAATAGCTGGAGAAATCAGAAATGTAATGTATGAGTGATAGGAAATGAATGTAAGATGTGTTTAAATTGATTGACAATGGCAATATGGAAAATGAGACAGAGAGAACAAAAAAGATATTAAATAATTAAAAAATAGGAAACAAAGTAGAAATCTATGAAAGGAAAAGAAGAACGGAGGAGTGAATAGAATAAAAATATAAAAGCAGGAAAAATTATGAAAAGCAGAGTAAAGAAAGTAAAGATTAAACAGTGTGAAGAGCACAAAGAAGTAATAGGGAGAGATATGTAATGAAATGTGTTGCAAGGAGTAATGAAGAAGAGAAAAAGGAGGATATAAATTGGAAATAGTTCAAGTGTTTAACTTTGTAAATGTTACTTGCTTACAAGGAAAATGGTAATTCAGGCCTCATGCTAAGAGACTTGACAATATCTTCATTTAAAATTTAATGCCATAATCTTCACTTCTCATGTAAAATACTCTGTAAAATGAAAAATAAATCAGATCAAATAAATTAAACAACCCATAAAAAAACTCCCTAAAAAATCCCAAACCAACAAACCAACCAACCAAAAAAACCCAAAACTAACAAAAATCCCACCAAACAAAAAATGTGGTGCTGTGAGGTGGTCCAAAAATGTTACCTGTGCTTTTGTGGTACTTCAGCACCGAGGTACTTAAATGCTGAGGTTTATCAAATTCAATCAGGAACATGAGCCAGTAGATAAGGGAAGGAAGTAGCTGTTCTTAACTTCTTCACCAAGCCTAACACACATACTTACCCTTACACGAAGTATGTAATGTGGAAGAAACTGTTAAAATGAGATATTAATATCAAGGACATTGATTAAGAAAATGAAGTTAATTTTTACATAATTTTTGATTTTTTGTTAAAGTTGGGATTAACAGAAGATCTTAGCTCATGTGCCTTGCAAAGTACAGAAAAAAACAGTCCTGAGAAAGACTGATGCTCATGAGTTATTCAGTGAAATAATGCAGGATCCATAGTAGGAAGGCAAGAACTGCAGCTGAGAAGAGACTAGCCATGAAGGGCATATAGGAAAAAATGTCTTTGCAGAGACAGTGATTCATATGTGAAATGGACACTAAAGACAGCAGCCACAGCTGCAACCATAAACTCACTCCAAAACAGTTGTACAAGCACTTAGAAGAAAAAGGGTATCAGAGGGTACAAATTCTAGACAGGTATTACTAGGCTGTTGGCAGAATGTGCCACCAAAAAAGTATTTAATGTTCTGTGGGAAAGAGTTTTTCTGCCCACTATTGATAGCCATTATTCTGATGTCTTTTTCACAGATATTCTGCTCATGCACATGCAGCACATAGGTGTGAAAGTTTGTTACTCCTTGGAGAATGAGTTCTGCTGAAATCTTTATGGAAAAGGGCATCTTACGGGGAAAATCACAGTACTTGAGGGATAATGAGAGAAAAAAGATTTAATTTGCCTAGAACATGTCTCACCTACACCCCCCAAAAAAAAATTTGCAATGATAAATCAATATACAGACTTGGGATATTTCTTCTTTATTATTATATTATTACAGAACATTGATTAGGCTGAACATTTTTTTTCATTTAATCCTATATTCAACATTTTAATTAAATACACAAAGTGCCTGTGTGTGTACAGTTGTCTACAACAGATTTTTTGGTGAGTGCACATATAAGAGTGCATGGACATATATTTGGCTTTTAAAAATTAATTTATAGGAATTCATTCGAACATATGTAATCTAATCCTGAGGTTTAGTCTTGAAGGTTTAACCTTGAACCTTAACTACTGTCCTCTAAAATTGGTTGTTAGACTGAAAAATAAACTACTGCTACTTGTGTTGTGCAAGGAGAGGGAAGTCAGGCTGCTGTATGTCTTCTCATCCCAGTGCACAGACGAAAGGGCAGAAGACCAAAGTTTGCTGTAGTGAAGGTATTGAAAAGAGGTGCATAATTGTCTGGAACAAAGAAGCCTGGAGAGGAAAGGTAACTCAGTGAATTGGCTAATTCAGTGTCCTTAGAATTATTCCAAAGTCTGCACTTACAGAATCATCGTATCTTAAACAATTCTTTGGAGCAGTTGTCTGGCCCCGTTTACTATTGTTATTGCTTGTTTTGTAATAGCAGCAAACATGAATGAAAAGTATTTAGTAGGATATGATTCATGAATGAGGAGAAGAAACTTTCTTTTGTGAGACAAAAGTGACAATAACCTGTGCAAGCAGAGATCACCACGGAGAAGCAAACACATGGTATTAAAGTAACCAACCTGAAGTAATGACA
The DNA here is from genome assembly GCA_013396755.1 of Sclerurus mexicanus. NCBI lineage: Eukaryota > Metazoa > Chordata > Aves > Passeriformes > Furnariidae > Sclerurus > Sclerurus mexicanus. Next base: position 1,088,196 of record VWZF01001128.1, read on the forward strand.
GATTAGGACACGAGATCAGGTAGAAACAGTCTGAAGTTATTCCATCCTGACATTAAGAGTTTTTAATGTAATAAACATTTGTAATTACTATTGACTCATCCATTTTTAATTTTTTCTTATTTTTAATTCATCCTGCTGTTAATTTTTTTTCTGAAATCTAAATATAAACAATAGGTCTTTTCATAGCATATTTAATCAGTGTGTTAGGTGCCAGGGCAGTAAGAAAGGTGGTAAAAAAAGAACAGGATAGCAAGGAGAAATTAAGGTAATAGCAAAATGTCTTTTGTGAACAAAAATCTGAAATACCATTGCAGCCACTAAAGGGATATTGACCTTTAAAAGAGAGAAATAGAAATGTAATTTTTTTTTTGTATCCCACCCCATCTATTTGAATGTCTATATTTATGGAGACAAATCTTCTCACTGTATATTAATCTCTTTTTACCACTATCTATTCCCTGTAACCTCTATCTGCTTGTCCTTAGATTTTGAATGTCTTCTCCCCATCCTGATATTTACTCAATTTTTGGCAGGCATCTAGGATATCGTAGATAATGACAAAGACATAAAAACTACTATTGAAAATAAATGCTTCTCTGCTTTTCACTGTACTTTTGTGGGAATGAAAAGTTTAAAATATTCCTGTTTTAATGGAAAAATTTCTCATGAAGTCAAAAGTGAAAATAAAGAAGTAGAGTGAGAATATATTTTTCATGCATAAAGCAAGGTTTTTCATGGAACTACTCATAGTGATGAAAGTGTCCTTTCCTTGTTAGTTACAGGTAAAAGTTTTTATTTCAAATGTGTCGCTAATCTGCATGAATTTTACTTTTCTATATCAAGTTAACTGGGCTTGTTAGGTACTTTCAAAGTCCCTAAAAGTTCTCCCAAATTTAAGCAAATTTAAATAATTGGGTGGCATCTGTAAAAATTTGTATCATTTTCCTTTTCACTCAGTGTTTCAAGGTTTTCAGTAAATAAATTAAGCCATAGCAGAATGTAATCTTCAAGGAGTCTATTATGCAGTTTTGAAGATGACAGTTTGATTTTCTGTAAAACAAGAAAAACTACTTTTACAATAACAGTATCTTAATTTACAGTCATTGTAAAACAGCAGTTACTGAAATCAACTAAATGTCCTTAATTTACACAATTGATTGCACTTAATCAATACAAATTAAATCTTGAGTAACAATATTCATTGTTTTATTGATAATGTATCAGTTGATAATGTATTTGCATCAGTTTTTAAAAGTTTTATTTTGCAGTCTGTATTTTTCAAAATCTAATGCATCAATAATTAATAGCACATGTGTACAAAGTTTTTCTTGTTTTAACGTAACTGAGTTGCATGTTTTCTGTCTTCTGCTCATTCACAGCTCTGTTTTACAATGATAAAAGAACAAAACTGGATGCAGAAGTATAATTATTCCAATACATTTTGTGCAGTCATTGTAGACCTTGAATTGCTAAAAACCCAGAGTTTTTAGGACAGAGTTTTTAGGAGTTTTTAGTAACAGATGGGAAAACAGAATATTAGAGATGTGACTGCCCAAAGGTACAGTACTATTGAAGAGAAGCATTCTTCATGTACCATTTTCAAGAACTAAGATTTCTTACAATTTCTTTGTTGTTCTTCACTGATGGACAAACTCTTTGTACTTAATATAAAGTTGCACAAAATAAAGTGAAACACTGAAGTTTAAGGGTCATTTGATTCACATCTCTTTATGCTATCACAGGGACCAACATGGAAAGAGTGAAAGCCACAACTGATTCATGACCCAGAGAAATGCAGGAAACAATGAAAAACAATAAAGACTTTAATAAATGCAAATATCATGGAAAAGATGGAAAACTAAATAGTAATATTATTCTGGGACAGCAAATCCATCCAATTCATCCATCTAGTCAGAAGAAGAAATGTATTTCTAAGGCCAACTACAAATTTTCTGTCCCTGTCCCAAAATACCCCAGGCTATACAAGATTTAGGTGATTTGTTAGCTTAACACATTTAAAAGTAAAAAAGGCAACAACAAGTACTAATGTCCATTGTGCTGGGTTGGCCCCAGCTAGTAGCTTTGCTTCCACCCAGTCTCTTGCTCACTCTCCCCACAGGGGGATGAGGTAGAGAATCAGAAGACCAAATCTCAAAACTGGTCACTTGAGATAAAGACAGACTATTTGGTGAAGCAAAGCTGTACGTAAAATCAAAGCAAATTAAAGAACCCTTTCATTGTGTCCCATAGGCAGATGTTCAGCTGCCTCCTGGAAAGAATCGCCTCAGCATATGTCATGGTTGTTTTGCAAGGAAAACCTCATAACCACGAAGATCCATCTCCCTCCTTTTTTTTCCCCTTCAGCTTTTATTGCAGAGCACAACACTGTATAGTACAAAATATTCCTTCAGTGGAGAAAAAAAAAAAAGAAAACAACACTACCATGCAGATGCTGCACAGCAATAGCTAAAATAGGGATGCATTATCAACCCTGTTTTAGTCACAGATCCAAAGCACAGGATAATTAAGTCTGGAAATAAGGTAAATTAACTCCAACCCAGCCAGACCCAGTGCACCCATAGATGAGGTACAGACTCGGTGCCAGTATTCTTGTGCTTGACAAACCACTAGCCCCTTCTTCCACTGAAGTGAGCAAAGTCCATGAAAAAAATGTGAGTAATTTATATATTTGCTTTTATATTGATTCAAACATATCAGATGTTGTAACTGCTTATCCGGTTAGTGGGTTGTTTACATACCAGAGTTCACAAAACAGCAGCATTATGCTGGTTCAGACTAGTTAGCATTTAAGAGGTATGACTTACTATTAATATAAGACCCTAGTAAGGCTCAGAGGAAAATATGTTCAGTGGATATGATCTCAATCTATAACCTTGAGCTGCAAGTGCAATATACAGTGTACTGTATATAGAATACAGTGCACTGTATATAGTATATGGTGTGCCACAATATAATCCTTCAGTTAAGCATATGAAAATGCATTTAAAAAGTGAAGAAACAGACTAGTGTCCTATTGAGTACATAAGACAGTGTCACTATGAACTATTGCATCTGTAGTTTCGTGACATCTTCTGATGCAGTGTCAAAGATAAAACTATGAAACAGAAAAGAGTTCTCTGAATAATGAAATGCTATTTATAAGTGTGGTCTCATTTTGTAAGGAAGATGTGTGGAAAAGAAGCATGGTTTAACTGTGACTCATAGTCAAAGAGATCATGGTTGGAATTACAGGTAATTATAATTTCTGAGAAACTGACCCCTGAGTTTGGACAAAATGTCAAGGATTCTTGATTAGCAATCTGCCACCTTTATAATGATGTGGAAGGCACAGGAAGCAAAGAGGACAGTCGAATCAACCTTCATTAATCTTGTGTGCTCATGCTTACAGCTTTTACATAAATAGAAAATTAAGATAAATTACCAAGAGTGAGTGTTCTGCCAGGAAAAAAACAGTCTCTACCTCTTTTATTGGTATACAGTTTTGACAGTGTTTTAATTCATAGTAACTGTCTGTGCTATATCCTAAGCTGTCCCTCAAGCAGATGGCACTTCAATTACTCATATTTGTAATAGACTTTTCCCCCACTTCAAAGAAAACTAACGTGAGATAAATTTTAAGCACAAAAGCAAAATTTTAAAATTGCCTTCACAGTTGGTGAGCTAATTGTGGAGAACTTCTTAGCCCCTCTACCTGTATCCTTATGGAAACTCTTTAGGTCTCTTTTTATGGCATATTGTTTCCTTGTTATATCATCATCTGTGTTTTCATTAAGCTTGAGACAGATCCATTCAGCTGCACAAAGCACAGTCTCCCTCAGATACAATTACAATGATTTAGAACCAAAAAGAAGGAAGATACTGTAACTCAAAATGTCTTGAGATATGTGTTTTAAACCTATATCTTTAGCATCCTAAATGTTCACAGGTCTTAAGAAGCAGTAGCAGAAAATATTTTTGATCCAGGAACACTGAATTCAAATCAGAATTTGCATCTGCAAATACACTTAAGGGAAGCGATACTCCTGACTGCAAGTTTTTTGAATACTTCCTGTAATACTCTACATGTTTCTTATGGACACAAAAAACCCCCAGGTTTTGAGAACTCTCATGGCTATGTTTTTGCATTGCAAAATTAGTTTCAGAGATGTGATGATATGTGCAAATCTTTCACTGCTAAAGTAATGATGCAGAAAACTGAAATGCAGGATTGGGGTTGAAACAGGTCAACTGAACTAATGCAAAAAGCATCTAGTTCCAGTGACATTTTCTGTTAGAGATTAGAAGTGCTGATGAATAAAGACTTTTGTATTAGAAATATTAAAACCTTATGCTCCTTACTAATGAGGGGTGCTATAAGATAAAGAGGATTGAGAAGCCTGTGCCATACTGGAACAACATTTAGGTATAGGTCAGTCTTATACAGAATCTCCTTTTTCCAGGTGGAACTGATTTATAAGGGGTAGGAGATACCCATTTTCTTAGGGATAGGGAATATTAATAAAAAGTTTTCTTTTGGAATTTTTTAACCAATACATTAAAAAATGAAATCTAAAAAATATATTTGAAAATGTCTGTGACTGTGAAGAAAATTACCCCACCTAATGCATCAACTTGTGCAAGTTCACCACAAAGATAGCCTGTGGATGTGAGGAGGCCTTTGAGTTGGTCTAAACTGCTATGATAGTGCCAATACAAACAGGTTTGTCAGTGTGCAAGTTTTTGTAAAAAAAATCCATAAATCTATGTAATAGTGCTAGCCCACAGCTACTGATCATAGTAAATGTCATTAATTCCTATCCTCCAACAACACAGAAAAGAAGGATGTTCATGCCACATAGATCTTCCTCATGTTAATTTTTGCCACTTATGTGCTAAACCACAAAGTTCTATAACCCTTTCTGATTTGACATAGCTCTTATTCAGATTTACTCTCTAGAAAACAGAATATGGGCTAATAAACTTCCTTGTAGCCTCTGAAGCAGAGGGTTTTTTAGCTAAAAATGTATACTTCTACATCTAATATTGTGTGACTATTTACACAATGTCACACTCTCCTATCAGATGGCTGAACTGTCTATGTATAATAATCTAGTCTCAAATAAGTAACTAATCTCAAATTTAAAAGGTATTTGATCAAATTTGAAATTAAGCCATTTCATTTAAAGGCCAGATTCTCAGCAAGCATAAATAAAAGCATGAAAACTTATACAAGATGACCACTAGGCTCTTACTCTTAAGCATTGGCACCCAACATTAGAAAGGCTTTATTACACTGCAATTATTTTAAGCACTGTAGATCATTGATGTTATTGCTGCAATATTATTAAAAATACTAAGAACAATTGTTCAGCTTATTAATCTCCTTTCTTGCTAACATAATAAGTGGCTATAGTACAATATGTTTAAACACAGAAGGAGTCATTTAATCAACTGTGTGAATTGTATTCACTGAATGGTAGTGGATCTGCCAGTTTTATCAATCTGATCAGTCTGATCAGTCTTATCTGCCACACTTATCAAGTGTGCTTTTCATTGTTGTTTCCCTGGTTGTTTTAATGTATGTGTTGTTCTAGTCTGTGTACTAGAGAGATACAAAATTTACCTGGTATTCTAAACACCAGTAGTCACATTATGTGCCATTTGGAAAGTCATTTTTAATCTGAGTCTTGCAGAAATCTTCAGAATTTTTTTTCTCTGGTATGACCAAATTCTGAAAGTCGATATTATCACAAGTATGACCACTGTGCAATAACTTGGAATTCTTGCATACTGCTTTTCCACTAAGTAATTTACAGAATTTTACAGTCTTACATACTCCCAGCAGGTTAACATTTTACCTTTCATTATTTTGAAGGCCACTTCAAGGAAGTTTGCAGTTTTCTCTCAAATTGACTTTGGTTGATCAAATATACCCTGGGGAAGACAGAACTAAAAGAGAAATAAAAATTTTTAACTGTCCTGTTTTTTACTGCAATTGTCAAACTTTATACTTTTTAGAATTCAAACACTGTGCAATGATCACTTGGGACAGACACTTCGAACATTGTTAAAAGTAGGGACAGTGTGTTTTTTCAGATACAAAGTCGGTTTTCTTCTGCTACTTACACCAAGAAAATAACAGTTATTTATTCCTAGCTTATGTTTCTAGCAGCTTCAAAATAAGATTATTTTTCAGAAGTGTTTCTTATTTTGTTTTTCACTACAATTTCCAAAACAAAATTCTCTAGCTTGTCAGATAAGTTTTCACTTCATTTGAGGGTTTTGGGATTTTTTTACAAACTACGTACACACATGATAGTCAGATATATCTTAGCTGTATCAATTCAAAACATTTTGAATGTGTTTTATCCAATAAGGGCATATTACAGAATATCATTAAAATAAGATACGGAACTATGTAATGGTGTACTTTGTCTAATGGTAGAGAATAATTAAGCTATAAATACATGTTTAGATTATATTAAGTGGCATATTTTCCAGTTGATGCACAGGAAATTAGCCTTAGAAGTCCTATTAGTGTTAAGTGGAAGCTGTATTACTAAATCTGTTTGCATCACTTTAAAGGTTTACCACTTAAGTTAGAAGTAGTCATGAAATTCAGTGAGAGGGAAATTGTCCCTTCCTCTTCACATAGATATCAGAGTTGAAAAACTCATTATCTGACAATATTCATCACATTAAAGCATAATTTTTAACTTCTGTTACATATGTATTACTCTGTTGGATGTAACATAACCTATTAATTTAAGGTACTGGGTAGACTGTAGCTTGAAGCAACATTACCATCAACCTCATAGCAAAAATCCTAGAGCCAGCAGTTTCAGGATCCATATCTGCTTGTTGCTCTCATTTATTTTGTAAGATAGATTTATGCAAGCAGACAGGGTAGATAAGTCACTTTCTGTTTGCCTGTTGCCCTGTCAGATATTATCAAAATAATTATGCAGAAGTAGCACCTGTGTAGAAAAGAGATTGTGTAACTGCCCAGAACAGAACCAAAGCCACGAATCTCTGGGAGGATGCTTGCACAAGTCTACAAGATCAATTGTCCCTTTTGTCTAAACCATGGTAAAAATCTTCAACTCTAAGCCTGAAGACAAGTCTCAAAATTCAGTCCAAAAAACAAATTTTAGGAATTATTGCAATTGTTACTAAGAATTGTCTGTTCATTTCACACTTTATACCAAATCTCGGTACCATATACATATATATATGTGTGTGTGTGTGTAAAGTGCAGTGTTCATAGACACAGTGGCCAGTTGACAGACTGGTGGAAAGGTAGTCACAGCTACATTGAATTCAGTAGCTGCAAGTTTACCTTGCCTCAGTAAATACAGTATTGGGTGATTTTCTGCTGTAATATTTTACAGGAATAATTGTCATATTTCCATTAAAACAGGGAAGCCCAGGATGAAGAGTTTAAGTGTAAAACCTGACATTATTTACTTAAAACAGCAAATTCAGATTTTTAAGCAAATATTTTTAATAAGACTTTAAAAATTCAAACAATTTTCTGTCAGAAAATGCTGACATCAGTACTGAAAATCTCTAAAAAAATTAAAGCTTAAGTGCAGTTCTTTTGGCAAACTTTTTTCTAGAACCCCTAAACACTTGAAACATTCAGTTTAACATTTTCAAGCTGTAAAAAAACTCATTTTCTCATTTTTATTTTTTCTTTTAGAATACTTTAGTTTGAAAACAGATAAATATGTGAAAACATAAATTCTTTAAAACACATTATAGATATTTTTGCATACTGTGTAATCACTGTGGAAAATCAAAGATAACCTCTTTGTCTGCTGTTGTTACATTGTGTACTTGAACATCATAGTTCAAGCGCAAATCACAGGTGCAAGACCTGTTTAGTGGCTGTAAAGAACCTACAACCACATCTTTCCTCCAACCCCAGTGTCCATACAAAGGAATTACAACACTCTATCTTGACACCTCCAAGTTTTCCTAGTTTTACTTCTAGGGTTTTGTTGGAATTTTCTTTTAGTACTCTTAATTTCTTTTTTTTTTTAACTGTTACCATAAGTTTCACAAGAGTATGTGCATTTTTTTCAATTAGTTTTACTTTTCTTGCTACTTCTGTCCATGGGTTTGTATCAGCTGACTCAATTCAGTGAAAAGTTATCCATTTACTTGAAGAGATACTAAATCAGATCCTAAATCTAAGGGAATCTACTAATGATGTAGGAACATTACAGTGAAAAGATACTGAGTTTCAGGCTAGCTTGATTCTCTAGTATTCCACTATAACTGGTCAAGTATTTAATTTGTTAGCTTTATTTGATATCAAAGAGCACATCTATTGATTCCATCATGCAATGGAAGGAATCTTCACTCATCAGTTTTGCCACAGCTTCACTATATTGTCAGTGTATGAAGCAGACTCTCCACGCAGATAGAATCAATCTTTTCAGCCACAAGACTGACATCAGTAATTATCCATACTGTAAAAAAACACATCCACTTAAGTATTTTTTTCTTTCTGCTAGGAAAATTTTAGCACCCTTCTAAACTAGCTGTGAATATTCACACTGGCACACAGCATGTCCAAAAAATTATTATGAGTGAAAAAAATTCCACTATATGCTTGTGTTGTATAAAACATGCAAATGCTTCATTTTTTAAGGAGGTTAAGGATTATGTGCAAGGAAAACACCAGTTTAATGCTAGCTGTGAAGCACACTTGAGTAAAAACTTATAAGCGAGACAAGAAGATACTAAGGGAAAGGCCTGCCATCTCCTTCACCTCAGCCCTGAAAACCACAACATGTCATTAAAATCTGTCATATGAAAAAAGAGTCATGGAATCATCAAGGCTGGAAAGATCTCCAAGATCATCAAGTCCAGCCTTTGTCCAAATACCAGTATACCCACTAAACCTTATGCTCAGAAGTATGAAGTAAAATGACAACTGTGCAAAAGACGAACCAGAGTGAGTTGTCATCATTTTGCACAAATGTGTGAACAGCTGTGGACTCCGTCCAGGGCAGAGCTGTTTACGGCACTACATGGGAGCAGAGATGCTTTGAGTCATGACACCACAGCAGCCAAGGTCTCACACAGACAGTGATGGAGCAGAAAAAGGAATAGAAGCTCCTCAGCTTTCATTCTGGCTCTATTTCCTCATATGAAAACTCTGAACTTTGATGTATCTTATAGGAAAATACAGTTGGTTTTCAGTGATATTGTGGGCAACTACTTTCTTCAACCTGTGAAAGAACTTCACAGAGAATAATCTGAGATCATCCAGTTATATGGAGGTTTTGTACACACAGACCATGATACAAGCATGAGATATCAAAATTAAAATTAATGGAAAATGGAAATAAATATATATTATACTATAGCAGGTAAAAATGATGCAAAGAAATGCACATTCTATTATTCATGCCCCTAATTATTCCTTTATCTTGAAGAGGGATGAGATAAAGGTTCCAAATACAACAAGCCAAATGTAATTATATATTTCTTATCACAACAGTCACGCAAATGAAGCACAGAAGCTATCATGCCTATAAAAAATAAAAATTAGAAGTCTGGTTTTAAAATCTATCTTTTACAAAATAATATGCAAAATGCATAAATCAAAAATTTAAACAGTACTGATACCACGAATAAACCACAACCTCTATTATTTGTTGCAAAACAAATAAAAATACATAAAAACCCAACAAAAATTAATAAAATATGTGTAGCAGCATGTTAAAAGTTCAGATTTTTCTTTTTACAAAACTGAACAGGCAGGTCTATAATAAATTCCTGTGCAGAAGCCTGCTTTTAGATCACTTAGTGGATGCCAATTTTAAGGATGAAAATTAACAGAAGCACAAGTAAATAAAGGTTTTAAATTACTGTCTTTAAAGAATATTGTAGTTTTTAGGAAGATGTAAAAAATTTATATCTCTCTTTGGTCATTACAGTCTCTAGATAGAAAAAGCAACTTGAAGTTGCTAGTACTTCACAGTGCTATGGAGTCTGCACAAGTCATTAAGTCCAAATGTCACCTTGCTAGCTTCCTGTTATGCTGAGGAGTAATGAATGATCAAGGGCTTTCTATCACTACATCGTTTGCTATTCAAATACCTTAATACATTTTTCTGAGTCTAGCAATTGCAGTAATGAGAGAAACCTGAAACTGATTCCCATTCACTAGTAGAGACAGTTGTGAAGAAAAAAAAAAAAAAAAAGAAAGGAAAGGGAAAGGGAACATCTTAATGCCCCAAAAGACAGCCACTGCACATCTCCCATTCTTCCTCCCTGGATGTATCAATTCACCTCTAAAGGCTAACCTCAAACATCTCCCATGACACAGCTATTACAGGCATCATAAGCATCATAGTAGAACCGTAACCAAGGCTTTTGTGATATACATTGATTAGTGCTGCTTCTCAGCACCTTTGATGGATATACCCTTGGAGAGAAAAGCAAACATATGGCAAAAGCGAAGACGGAGATTGGAATCATCTGCAACTCAGCACAGCATTGCTTGGTCACGAACTGCTGCACTAGACCATTGAAAAACCTGCCCTGACACACTGACTCATGGTACTGTGCACCCAGAGATGCCATTCTGCATTCCTTTCAAAATAAATAATCTCCACATATATTTAAATATCAATTAAAAGTTGCACAAAAATTTATTACATATTATGGAGTATCTTCTGGGAAAAGCAGCAATGCTAATTTTAGCCCTATATAGACAAGAATATATTTTATTGCATGTAAATACAGTAGACTTAAACTGGTTGATGAATATTGATGGTAACTTATGAAAATTCATGGTTTACATGGTGCATAGATAAAATAGGCACATGTTTCTTAGCTTGTTATCTTACCATAAGAGACATCCTTTCCAAGTTCTGCATCACAGGGGAATTTCAAGCTTCCGGATTTGGTGTACAAGTACCTTGTAAAAATTCCATCTCCTGAAACATCTCCTACTGGAAAAGTATGTCCTGTAATAAACTACATACAGCAACTCTCATTTCTTATGACAACTTCTATAAATGTAGAGCTTGTCTCCCCTTCAAATAAAATGTGCAGCACATGAAAATATATTTTGCCATTTCCATTGCAATATTCCCTATATTCCCAGGCGTTTCTACAAACCAAACTTTTAAAAGTAGGAATTTAGTTACACATTTCCATTATGAAATTGCTTAAGGGACTGAAGAAAACATTTATTCTTGAATATTCTACTTACAAACTTGCCATACATTCTTTGTGAAGAATTATTCAGACAAGTCGGGTATACAACCTGCCAGAATAAATGTAATGCATTTCTTTTAAGAACAAGTGGAACAGTAAACACACTTCCGTCCTTTTAAAGCTAGGGGGGAGCTCACATTTATCAAGTAAATATGAAGCTTATAAAACTTTAGATTTAAAAAACTGATAGAAGATATGTGTTTCTGAACCCTCCTGTGGAAGTTTAAAATTATGCACATTATTAAAAATGGCACTGCGTACACTAATATGGAAAATATTTTTCTTTCCATAGCACATAGTGTGTGACCAATCCCATAAATAATTTCACATTGCTGGTGATTTCTCATTCAAGAAAGCTTGCCCTGTGCAAGACTTACTGAGAAAGATAAGACTTTAAAATTGATGACATGCTGTGAAAATGTTAGTTTGTATGTCATACATAGTGTTCTGCCAGTTGTGAATTTTGATTTTTTGTGTGATTTTGGCAGTTGAGAAATGTTCTGGCTCAACAACACTAACAACACAAAAGCCTACATTTATCTACATCAGGGGAAGACAGAGCACAAATCTTTACACTCTGCCCTACTTCATGTATGCCTCATGCCACCTTCAATGAAATGAATCTCAGCTGCAGGAGAACAACCCTCTGTGATGCAGAAGAAGCTAACCTTATCTCCAAGCTCTAATGCTAAAAAAACCAGAAAAAAATTACATAAACCCAACATTTTTATGGTGGAAGCAATAATTCACAAATGTATGTGGATTGAAGGAAATCTTTCCACTGACAGCAAAGGACCATTCTGCTGGAAGAGCTATTGACAGACTTAAGGTGGAAGCAGCACGAGCAACAGTGCACTCACTTTGAAGGCTCTAACCATTCAGAATTTCAGAAACTTTGAAATATCCAGTATTTCTGAGTCCTCAGATGTTTTAAAACCTCCACTTACCGTAGAAAAATTGGTTTCATAATTGCTTTCCACAAAAGAAAATTCAAAAAATATAATAATCTTTACAGCAACTTATATTTATTTTATTAAGTACAATAGATATAAACAAATGATTTTTCATTCAAACAACTAACATTTTAAACTTGTATCTATCTTACTTTTAATGAAGGTTTACATCTGACACTTCCTCCATGAGTTTGACAGCATCATTTCCTTAAGAATCTCTTTTCACATTTTCTGAACTGCCTGTGTCAGTTCTTTTAAATTAAATTAGGATGAAGTTTCTCTGTTTGCATGCCCTCAATGCCCTCGAGGTTATCCAAATAGCTCTTTATTCCATATGTATTAATTTTATGACAAATTAAGAAAGGAGCATAGAAAACTGTATTTATCCTATATCTGATCCGTTTTGAAAACAATACACCTCATTTCCAGGTCTACTGTCCATATCCCAGCTGTTTCTACACTCAATATTAGAGTGAGAACTAGCTGTACAACCTTCCTCCCTACATATTTCTTCCCATGAAGGAAAAGTCCATTCATGTATCCCTGATGAAACATACAATGTGTTCCAAACAGTGCTTCATATGCAGTCATCTTAGGTAGGATTCATATGTTAGTTAAGCTGCCATAAGGAACAGACCATCAAAATACTATAAAATAATACAGTATCTAAATACATACCCATAGATGCCTTGCTGTTGGGAAACTGTGAGCAGTCAATATACAAAACAAACAAAACAACAACAACAAAAAAACAACAAAACAAAATTTGGTCTGGTAATGGGGTATAACATCCTTATATTCCTTGGACTACAAATACTTTAAGTTTCATGAAAATGTTTTGATATTATTTGAGAATTACAAGTTAAGTGGTTTGTCACACTGAGCAATCTTCTAAAATACTTGTAAGATAATTAGGATCATAGCAACAATGCAAATATAAGTGTAATAGATATTTAATTAGAGGCATAAAATACAATGTATTGAGAAGCATTCATTCATTAGATGCTTTGAGTTAAAAAGAGGCATGTTTAAGAAAGAGGTTTAAGCAGTTTGATTCACAACATGTCATCTTTTACATGTATTGGCTAACTTGTTTTGCCATATCAAGAAGGTTGTGAGTATTCAAGAACAGATTGCTATCAAACATTTGATTATTCAATTATTTATCAAACACATATAATTTACATATGCTGCTTTTCCAGGGTAAGTATAGGTGGCCCATGAACCTTGGTCAAAATCAGTAACATTTTGTCCCAGATAGATGGTATATGACACATAATGATAAGATTCCGTACAACAGTATGCACATTACTGGTCTGGGTAGCTGTCAATGTGCATTGACTGGAGCATTTTGTCAGATTTGGTAAAATCAGTCAATGTGAGTGCAGTGTAAGCCAACAGTGTCCCCTCAGTGTCCCCCTTGAGCTGTGCCAAAAACCTGTAGGCCAGGGTCTGGGTAACAAACTCAGTAAAGCTGTTACCATAAATTTGTTTCTTTAGTACTATGGCTGGTTGGTGAGTCCAAGCAATAGGGAGAGAGCAACTATAACCACATCTCACTGAGGAAGAGGTCAACTCAGTTACCCTTAGGGACCATGGGGACACGTGACCTCCACAGCTGAGTCCAGTTAGTAACTATTCTCCCACCTTAAGAGAGTCATAGTTACTCCAGCCAATGATGACACTTCCCTCATGCATTTTAAGTCAACCTTAGGTTTTTTAGTAATAGTCCAAGGCTGAATTGAGTAAAATATTAAATCCTATCTAATACCAGTATGATTTGATGGTCAACACCACTAAATGTGACTATGCACTAGTCTGAAGGGGAGAATGACAGCTTCCATTTTTGCTGTATACTGATGGCAAGAGAAGGTAAGGACTGGGAGTAAGAGGAAAATAAGCATAAAGGGGCTAGTTTTACAAACACACTCAGCTCTGATGCAGAATGAACATGTCTATTTCCATTAAATATTTACTGCTTTTGACATATACTGGGATGGAAAAAATGTCACACTACTGTGACATTTACCAAAACAACAACAAAAAATTAAAAACCCATCACCAGAAATACGGTGACTAAGGAGCTTCTTTTAATATAGTTATAGATATTCTTATTAAACTGCAATGATAGTCTCTGACACAGAAAGCTACATGACTTCCCTTGTACCTGGACTTCAAATAGTATTGTCTATTATATATTCAGCACTAGGTCTTTGTCAATGACTAATTCTTGACAAAAGAAGTCACATAGTAAAAAAAAACCCAAGCTATTTTCTAGATTATCTAAGCAATTAATTTTCCAGAATTTTCAGCAAAATCATTTTAATTAAAACGTGGTATTTTAACTAGCTTTATAAATGAAAGGGAGGTGTCAGAACTTTTCACGGCTTCCTCTCTTTCCTCCTTTTTCACACTTTCAGTAATGAGAGACCACTGAGGCTGATATCAAAGACATAGATTAATTCACAGCAGCAGTTCAAAACCATATTAATACAATTGCCAGGGTGTAGATCTGTGATTCCCAAGTTATGACTCACAGGCAATACTTTGCCCATAAGCCCTCTCAGGTTCCTCATATTTCCAACTTTCTGTAACTATGTCAGTTCGTTGGCTGACTGAAAAAACAACATGTGATGTTGTTTGCAGCATCCTATTAGAGTGGAAAAACTGGAGATAGTTTTTTAAAGCATTAAGTTTCATTCAAATTACTAAAGCTGCAAAACCTGGAAAATGTTAATTCATTACTTTGCATCACTCAATAAATTTCGTGGCAGCAAATTAAGAGATGTAAGTGAAATATTTGTTTTAATGTGTCTTGAAGAACATATTGATGTCCAATTTTGGTATTGTTGCAGTTGAAAACTTTCTTGCTACCACAAATAGAAAGAAACCAAATAATCAGATCTCAGTTGGTTCCTGCACATGTTTATTTTCAACAAATTGTATTGCATTAGTAATACATTAAAATTCCCCACAAGCATAATCAATTGCTGAAGCTAGTTAAATACTAAGCTTTTCCTCATTATAATGCTATTAAGGATGGAAGTGTCCCTTGATATGATTAATGGATTCATGAAGAAATTTGTGCTAAGCACTAGCCCATTGCTAGTACTTGGGTTTTTTTGGTGGTGTTTACCTTCTACTATATTTCTGGGATCTTTTCCTAATCAGTCAGAATACCCACACCTGGGTACTTTGTAGCCTATGCAGTGGAGAATTGTGTACTGAATGTCCTGGCTTTTCTGAAAGCTTTTGTTAGTTTTTATTAAGCAATAACTGATAACACTGTACATCTACAGACTTAGGTGGTGCCTGTGGGAGGAAACTGTTCAATTAGGAGGAAGAAAGTATTTCTTTGCCATGATTAACTGAGATCAAAATGCATGTGCTGCTGCCAAAACCTAAGCCATGGCCATGGTGATGGATCTCAAAGAGCTATATAGTGACGGTCATAGTGACATTGCTTCTCTTTTAATATTCAACTTTTACTTCAAAGCACCTCTGCATTTCTTCCTTCCTCATTATGCAGTGGGGTTTGTGAGTTGATTTTTAGCTCGCCATTATTTCAAGACTGATTTTTGTAGGTTTTCTTTTCTTGTGGGTACTACTTTCTGACTGCACTCTCAAGAAGTCTATTATGGCAGGAAGATAGACTCCAAAATGTGCATTTCACATTGACAGCAAGGTATAGGTGTGGTTTCCAAAAATACTTCTCTGGTGGAGTCTCACTGGCTCTAGCAGGAGCAGGATTGACACTTTGCCCTTTACAAAATTCTGGATCATTTGTGACTGCTGCTGCAAACTTGACTCCTTGCTGTCACAACTATAGAGATATGTCTGCCATGTTTGGAATTCGACCCACTCTATGGGTGCAGAGGTGTGATTGCTGAAAGGGGCTACCATCAGAAGCAATCCTCTAATTACCAAGATACCCTTTCTTTAACCAGCAGAATTTATTCACTCACAGCTTGCTGCTTCCCACTCAGATGCAGCTGTTTTCATTGGTTTGCTTATGCTTACTCAGTACATGAAGAATTCTGAATGTTTACATGTTTAGTAGGATTTTAAAATGGATTTGTGAGAGGAAGAGCAAAGAAAGCATTATTGGCAATGCACTTATGAGTCAGTACTCACACACTAGTTCTGGTTTTCACAGATTTTCCTTTGTCACTACACTGAAGATCCATGATTGATTCTCCTTCTCCTTCAAAGTAGCCCTAAAAGTTTCCCAGTATTAGCATTAAGAAATGCTCAATATCAGTTAACAAAGCTAAGAACTGAAAGAAATGGTAATCATAGCAGTTTAATCAATAGTGAGGTTAATAATATTTTCCTGAGTGTCCAACCTGCAAAACAAGATGAAATAATACAGAATGTAGGGATATTTTTTCTTCAGTTTGTGGCATATAATGCTTACTGAAATACGGCCTCATTTTAGCAGGCACACCCAACATTTCCTAAAGGCAAAATTAAGTGGGTCAGAGAAAAATCATTTTGAAACAATTTGATGCCATGAGATTTGAAATTATTGCTGTGTCCTATCCATGATGAGAAAAAGAACCTAAAAGTTGGTCATTTTGGCAATATTTAGAGACTCCATTTGTCAGGTTGCTACCTGAGTGTCTAAGAACACCTGTAGAAAAAGAACAGAAAATCTAAAAATAACAAACCTTCCATCTCTCCCTTCATGTACCTCAGTGACTTTCTTCCCTCTTCCACTACAACAAATAAAATTATGAAAACTGCTGGTTTTCCTATGTCTCAAGTTCATTTCAGGCACAGCTTTACTGTGCACCCCACTTTAAGAGCTCTTCTAGTGCTGTGCAATCACCCAAGTTTTTTGTTACAGCTTTGAATTTACTAAGATGGTGATTGTCTAAGAAAGAAAAAAAAAAGTTTCTATTGAATGACTAAGACAAGATGATTTTTTGTCCCACTTTTTCAAAGTTACCTTTTCTTTTAAACCATTCTGAAAATTATTCTGCAAAAAACTTCCACATGCCTTCCCTTTGAACTGTCCTGCTTACTGTGGTGTGTATTTAAGGAGCTCTCTAGCTCCAAGACTCTTCTGGACTAGGTATACAGGCCAATGGTGAAGAAAATGTCACTGGTGCTGGGACCCCAAAAGTGTTCAAACAAAACCTTTACTCAATTGACTGGTAAGAAAAGCTTACAGTTTGAATCATTCAGTAAGTAAATATTTGAATGCAGATTAATCAATCTGTATAGAGTTGAAACAGTAAGTGAAAATGTTAGCACTTTGCTTAATTTCTAGTTACACTGAGGATTTAATAGAAATACACCAAGTCTGAAACTGATTTCTTTTCAGAATTGATGTTTTAAGACCTTCTCTATTTTCCCCCTTATTCAAGGAGTTTTATATAGTGAGTGTGAGAGACTGAAATGGTTAATGGCCTAAGCATTATTAAAATCACTGAAAGACTTTTGTCCCCTGAAGCAAATTGTGCAAAGAAGCAACTGCTCAACCAAGCCCACTCCTCCTTGAATGCACCCACTAATTTGGATTGTGACTTGAGATAAGATAAGGGTGGTACTATTGTCAGTGCCAGAC
This sequence comes from Sclerurus mexicanus, assembly GCA_013396755.1. Taxonomy (NCBI): domain Eukaryota; kingdom Metazoa; phylum Chordata; class Aves; order Passeriformes; family Furnariidae; genus Sclerurus; species Sclerurus mexicanus. The sequence goes on from VWZF01001128.1 coordinate 1,105,962, forward strand.
TGTAGACATACATATGAAAGCTGGTATCTTTCTTGGGCCTGAAAGATCTAGAAATTATTTAATTCAGATGTCTGGCAAGAAGTTACTGTGAAGGAAAAAAGTATGTTCAGAATATGAACAGAGAAGAGATAATTCTGGCAATGCCTTGTTGTACAAAGAAAAGGTTATGCCCAAGGCCTAATTTTGCTGGTTGTCTAAACAAGTAACTAATTTTCCTATGAAAGAAAACTGTCTTTTTTCATATTTCTCTCCTAAACTTTTAACAACAAATATTTAAAAAAGCTAACTTTTTACTCTTAGCCATAGCAGGCTATCAGTCATTAAAATTAAGTAGAGATGAAGTTCCTGCTGATCAGAGATGTTCTGTCTAGTGATGGTTTCCATGGCTTACGAGGGAAATAGTCCTGCATATCAGAAGATTGTTTTTTCATGGGCTAAATGCAACTTCCTGAAAAGTTTAGCAGTTCTTCCAGTAGAGTCAGAGGTGAGAACTTAGGCTTCCTTTGATCTGAAGAAGGTCATTCTCCAAGTCTTCTACCTGCCACACATATTTCAGTCATTAAGGGAACAGTGCCATTCAGTTAGCTGATGAATGTGTCAGCAAAGCAGCTTAGAGTATGCTACAATAGTGAATCACTGAAGACATCACCAAGGGCAGACTACTGGCTTATCAGGAAACCTCCCACTTCTGCTCTTGATCTAACTCTTTCAATTATCACAAAAACATGCAGTCAAGAACATCTCAAGAACGTGTACAGTCACAAAGTAATTCTAAACACTGAGGACATTCATCAGGTTCAAATTAAGCCTCTGCTCCAGAGAGAACCTGATACCCTTTTTCTAGGTATTTTCTTAACCTCAAAAAGAAGATGATGTTAAAGTAGGGAATCCATAAGGAATTATGTAATGTTTTTGAAGGATCATGCTATTCTTTCCTGTCACGATTTGGTCAGATCACTGAATGCTCTACTCACTGTAAATGGCTATCTTTGATTTCCTTCTAAAATATCTGAAATACAAATTAGCCTGCTGAGAGCCCTGGAACAGCTTTACAGAAAAGTAATTTTTCTTCAGTAAAGACACACATCATCCAGCACTGGTCACATCAACTGATGTATCAGATACTGTCATTCAGTATTTTTAGCTCCTGAGATTTGAACTTACTTGATCTGAAATTTTGACAGTGTTGGAGCAAACAATAGCTTCCTTTGAGAAAGATTTTATTTTCCTCCCTGCAACAGCTTGAAAAGCTTTTAACTCAGCAAAAATTTCTGTGGGCAGGATCAATAATATTTTTTTCATTTTGTGTTTTGAACCCTGTATGTGATACTTAAATATATCAAATAGGATGCTATCCCAAGGGCATTTATGTTGGCTTTGCCACACTGAGTAATCAGGTCTTGTTGATTTTTGGAAGCTGTCTGTTGTCTCAGGAAAAAAATCCCCAGGTTTACCTTACAGTGACAGATGGTTTGGTTAACAAATGTGGCAACAGCTTTAATGGTGTCATAGTCCTGGCAGGTGGTACTCCAGGTCATATTCACAGCAGTGTTGACTGAGTCAATGCACTGTTATACATCCATTTATCTATAATCACCTCTTCTTCATTCTTTCTGAGCTGTTAAGAGAACAACTTGAAACAGCCCATTTCAAATGTCCATGGTTTGTGAAGTCTCCCTCATCAGAGGAGTTTCCTTCTCCTCAGTGACACAGAACAGAAGCAGTGACTTACTAAGAAGGCTTCTTTTATAAACTTGGAGGAAGAACAGAATGCACAAGCACTTAGCTCTGTCCCTCTTTCCCCTAGTACAATTATGATGACTCTTCAGGGTCTCTTTTCCCACTCCTTGTGAATGCCATTGTCAGTCTCAATGCCGTGCTATATCTTCAGATCACCAGCTTCTTCCTTGGATGGGTCCACACAATTAGGAAAGCACGAGAAGTAGTTAAAGAGAGGAAAATGGCAAGAAGTGATTCCCAAGCAGCCTAGGCTTAGTAGAAAACACTGAGAAATAAATAGTAAAAGGCTAAAGAAGACTGAATGTGTCAAAAGATGAGTTTAGAGATAAACAGACGGGTAATTACAATGAATTAATTAACAATCATGGAGTTGGAAGATACCACGTAACAGATTAGAGTTCTTAATAATTTTCAAAGGTTCCTTTTAAATAAACTTTTCTTAATAGAAGAAAAAGGTGTCTGCAATGAAGGAAAAAAGGCTTTCAAGTCCAGTTTCGTAAATTCAAATTTGAAAGGACTGCTTTTAGAAAATCTTTGCTTCTTCTTCTCTCTTTTTAAAGTAGTAATAAACAGCTCTATATCTTGCATGGCAATATTTAGCAGAGATTTCACCTTTTGAGACTCATGACTTTATAACTTTATATTTTTTACATATTAAATGGGTCATACTGTGCACACAGATAGCATGAATCAGTTACCAAAACACAAACATGAACAAATGTAGGCAATAATTCTAAAGAGAGCCTTATAACTACTTTTCCAAATATCCTATGGACATAGTCTCTGTTACTGTCACATTGAAAGGAGGGAAGGTGAGCAAAAAGGAATTTTGTAGAATAGGAGCTGAGTTGTGCAGCAGTTAAGTACCAGAGACCCTAGAATGCTTTAAATAGTAGTCTCTCTGAACCAACAGACCAGTTTTAAAAATGAATGGTTCCACTCCCCTTTTCCCTTCCCTTCCTCTTCCTTTTCCCCTTTTCTTTTAAATAGCATTAATTTTTCTTTAAAGTCATAGCCTCAATGACCAATAGGCAAAAAGACTGCAAAAGCCCTTTTGAAAATAGAAACTTACTATTACACCACCACACTACTGCATTTCCATTCATCTCTGCAAAGACTGCCCCATGAGTCTAGATTCCTCATGTGATAACAAGACAGAACAAGACAACAAGCCATTTGGATAATGAAAAAAAACAAACAAACAAACAAAAAAACCAAAAAACCTGAATAAGTAACACTGTCTAAAAGCAGCTGTTTCTCTTTTACCCACTACCACCTCTTACTTGCAACTCCATTTTGTAAACCTGGGCACTGATAAAATGATTGAGGTGAGGGATTTTTATGTCAGCTTCCCTTACCTTTGTTTATGGAATATGAATAAGACTACTCTGAGCAACACAATATGCTTCTTTAGGTGCCTTCTGCTTCCTTTTCTTAGGAGAGCTTTCTACAAAGGAGATGGACTGGGTTATTTAAAGGATGTTTTTTATCACTCCTAAACCATTTTTTTTATTACATCTAGAAAACATTGCCAGTTTTATGTAATGACATGATTCTCAGCCTTGAAAAAACTTCACCTAAGTTACCTATTGGTACTAATGAAGTCAAGAAAAGGACAACTGCCCTCATTCCCATTTCAGGTTCTTTTTATATTAGTCAAATCCATTGTGAGTCTATTGCCATGAAGGATACAAAGATAATCAGATATGGAACAGGGTGCTGTTTTCTGAACTGACGCTGCCCTCAGTGTGTCTGAAGGAGAAATGGTTACCCAATAATCCTTCCTGCAGCTGAAAGTGGTTAATTTCAAATTATGCATATTGCACCACCACAGGGAAAGTCACCTCTGTTTATAGCCTTTCATCTTCCCACCAAAGTGTAAATAATTTACAGATGCCATAAAGACATTATATAAGGTATATACTAAGATTTTCTTGAACCGTTTCTATGGTAAACACATAACAAAGAGGTGCCTGGTCCACCTTAAACAGGTGCTGTCACCTCCATTTCCCTTTTCAGGGCCTGGCTGCTAGATCATGTGCTTTCTTCTCACCCTCCAAACAAGCTTGTCTTCTCCTTCACTCTTCTGGATACATAAATTACTGATCTGCACACTGAAATACCATTTTAAATTACAGGAAAGCATTTGCAAGAGATAAAATGGAGAGAGATAACTGTTCTGTCTGAAATGAGACATTGGTTAACCTAATCTATTGCTTACCTCACAGGAACTGCATATCTTGGTTAAAGAAATGACGCCAGATACTGCTGCAATCACTTTCATTTAAACACACAAAAGAAACAGGAAATATCTTACATATTTACAACTCATTTCTTCATGTAGGAGACCATAAGGTAAAATATGCAGGGAGATGGCCTATATTACTTGTTGGTAAACTGCAACTCAAAACGCATTTGCTAATTTTATTCCTAAAGCTAGTTTGCCAAACACTGTCTGACAGGATGCTGATTGTCATCTTTGTTTACAGCTGTTAAATGATATCATAGAATCATAGAATGGTTTGGGATGGAAGGGACCTTAAAGATCTTAGTTCTAAGACCCCTGCCATGTGCAGGGACATCTTTCACCAGATCAGGTAGCTCAAAGTCCCACCCAACATGGCCTTGACAACTTCCAGGGATGGGGCATTCACAACTTCTCTTGGCAACCTGTTCCAGCACCTCACCAGCCTCACAGTAAAGAATTTCTTCCTAATATCCAATCCAAACCTACTGCCTTTCAGTTGCTGTTCATTTGCCATTTCATGAACTAAGTGTCATGAAAGGGATCTGAAAATTCTGGACTAAAAAATACTCCGAGTGAGGGGGTTTATTTATTTATTTATTTTTCACCCAGAAAAGAGAAAAATTCTGCTGCAGTTAAAATGCAAGTATTGGCAGGTGGAAAGGTGGGGCTTTTACTTTCCTATTTGTTAGTCTTGGCAAAGAAATGAAATTACTATGTGAGAAGGATCACAGCAGTGTCCTTTAACAATTAGCAGAGCCGTGAACGTAGTGACAAGAGAGTCACTTTTTTCTTCATAAAACATCTGACTTACTCTGACAAAGATCATGACAGATAAGTGGCTAGAATGAGACTGAAAAAAACAAATCTGCTATGCATGTTGTTTCATCTTGTTGTTTCATCTTTTTGTTTCATAACATTCAACTCTAAAGAATGCCTTCCTTTTGTTGTATGCAGATGACAGAGTTTTTCAGAGAGTTTTCTTCTGACTAAATATCTGAAATAAATAGTAAATAATGTCATGCCATTATGCAAAGTCATGCAAGGCAACAACATCACACTTTAAAAACCTTTTAGAGCGTTCACTTTCATCTATACTACATGAAAACAAAATCAATTCTGCTTAAAAATAACATAAGTGATCTAGTAATTGAAGCAATCTTTTCAACACAGCTTGTGCAGCGACAGGAGAAAATGTAAAATATTTTTTATTTTCTAGAAAAATGGCTCAAAGGCAAAGTGAGCATAGCCCTTAGAGACCTGCAATAACCTACAACGAGGGCAATAGCCATCAAACAGAAAATATAACAGATGACAGCATGGTTGCCTTACTCTCAGATACAGGTTACTGAACAGATGCCTTTAGGCCTTAATATCAGGGATTTTTTCCCCTTTCTTCTAGACCATGGCATAGCTATGTGCACTTGCCATTTATAAAACAAATGCAAAACACCATAGGGAAATGAATAAAGTTTCAAATGGCAAAATGTCAAGAGAAATACAAATTTGCAGAGGATAATGCAATTATCAATGTTGCTGGTATACACTGAAACATAACCTTACCCTTTACAGTACAGTGTGTCTATCTCACATTATTTTGAGCTATGTTACCATAATTCAAAAGCATACATGTAAAATCCGTTAAACTGTCTATTTCTTTGACAGAAAGGTCAACCACCCAATAGGCTAAAAGTCACTTCTCTTGCTTACTGGCTTTAAACACTCAAAAACAGCAAGACAAGAAAACAGAAAAAAAAAGCAGGAGGATTTCTACAAATATCTGAAAAGCTAAAGCATACAGAGATACAGATCACTCATTGGTAAAACAGATAACAGCAAGAAAGATTATTTCTAACTCCACTACAGAATTTACAACTTGACTAAGTCAAAAACACATCTTCCAAATACATTAATGTGCTTATGCAGATCAGCCTCCTAACACGGATTCAGTCATGATGGATTGGTGTGATACGTTACAAGATCCCTAAGGACATACTAGGTTTTTAAGGCCCTGAGTTGTTTTGCTAGGTGACAAGACAAAACACCTTTTGTCTTCACTAAGACCTGAATTTCATCATACATACGCACACAAAAATATACTTTAGTGCAGATACATGTTTTTGCCTTTTTCCCCCTAAAATTCTTCTAGGACAAATTACAACTCTGCCAAGAAAATAAAAGAATTCATTAGAGATTACTGCATTCTCTAACAATGGCATATTTCAAAAATTAAAATAGTGCATTCTTCAGTGCATTTTAGTGAATGTTTCTTAGCTAGAAAATTATTTGTTTTACTAAAACTGCATTCCTTAAACAAGGAAGAACAATGTTTAACTGAGAAACTGGCTTCCTCGTTTAAAAACAAAAGCACATCTTTTGCAGTAAAGAAACATTCAGACCAAAAGTACAGTGACAAGTGGGCATAACTGTCACTTCTACCATTTTAGGAAAGCAAAGGAAAGGAAACTGTGTTTTTACCAGTCTAACCTGTAAAACTGGAGGAAAGACAGGAGGATAGTGAAATACCTGAAAACAGATATTGTGTGTCAGAGTACTTGCTATAGCTTACACTGCTTTGCCAGAAATGTGGTGTCAGAAACACCACAGGGAACCTTTTCTAAGTTTCATAGAAATTTTGACATATTACATTTCCCTAGGGAAAGTAGGAGAACCTTTAGCTGAGGATGAATAGAAATGGTTTGCTTTCATTTTATTATGAACATGTTATGACCTTATATATTCTCTTTCTTCTGCCTTAGTTCTTCATCAGCATTGTGGCTGCTTTCCAATGCCTTATGAAATGGTTGGACAGTGTGGCATTGAAGGCCGGTGGAAATCCAAAAGAACAGCAAATTTCAAAGGCTGTCTGCAAAAACCTTAAGTGCTCCTGAGGAAATAAAGTAGTCTAGATTTAGTGAAATTGTGTTAGCAACAGACAACAATAATTTAGTATACAAATCAGTGAAAACAGAACTTTCTACTTCTGTAGTCCTCCAGTCAGTTTTTCATCATGCTTGAGTCACCATACATTATCTACTAATCAGAAGACAATTTATACCCCTCGGTGTCCATTTTTATTGGCCTGCAATTTATTTTATCCTGCAATTTTATTGGCCTTATTAAAACAAAACTTCATGGAAATGAACTATAGATGGAAATTAACTTCATGGAAATGAACCTATCCTATAGGAAGTGTGTTAAGTAGATACAGAGTTGTGTTTTCTCTTTCCTCTTTCAACATCTTTAACTATTTCCTTTCCACAGTAAACAGACTGACATTAGCAGACTGACTTGGTAATAAATATTTTCACTTAAACAAATCTTTTACCTGACAGATTTATATGCAAGAAAACTTATTCCATTATAGAGACATAGATACTAAATGCAAATATTTAGTCTAAAGATGCAAAAGTCACACTCACATTAGCCAAAAGAAACCAGGATGCCTCAGCCGTACAAGTAGCAGGATTGCTGTGCTTCATTTCCAGGCATGTAAATACAAGACAAACATTGAGTAAGTGGAAGAGAATTGTAATTTGCATGATCATCAAGAAAAAGCACAAAGGACAAAATAGGAAAGAAACTGGCACACAGATAACCAAATCTAGACTTGGCAATGCTCTCAATATGTATAATATGATATTGTAAATATTTGAAAAAACACAAATCTTAAAGGGTTGCAGCAAACATAGTGGTAAAGTGATTTGAGTTTATCATGCAGCTGGATTTACTTTGGATGAGCAAATGCTTAACCAGCATTTATTTTAGGCACTGAAAGCATAGCTTTTTCTTGCCTCCTTTTGAGCACTAAATATTGCCAGAGATGTGAGCCTCCTGAGTCCCCTTTCTTTTTATGCCTGTATACAAAAGGTTAAAAATGTGAAAATAACATAGGAAACTCCTTGATTTGACATTCAGACACTATCCTTCCTTGAGCCTGCAATGTAAATAAAATTCGGGGTCTATTCTCAAATGACTAAGCTCCATGGTTGGCAATATAATGCATCACCAATTACATGCCTCATCTAGTTGAAGAAAGGTAGGCTGATTTTGATAGAGAAGTGCAGCAGCTGACTTCAGCCTGCAGGGACAATTGATTCTACATGTAAAATATGACAGGAGGCATAGTATTAACTGCAATGCAAATTTAAGATGTTTACCAATTATTTTCTTCCTTCTCTCCCCATCACTTCTTACTCAAAGCATACACTATATTGTGGATTGCAAATAATTTTAGGGTGTGTATGTGAACATCTGGCTAAAATGATTGCTCTTTTTCTGTTTATGTTCACATTCACTCACTTATGTGAATGTTAACAGACTGTTTCAGTGCTCTGCTTCTAAGGAAAATAGTCTAGTTGTCTTCAGAATACATTTGAGCTTTTCACAGTTAATTGCCTTTTCCCCATATGTTCACTATTCTGTGCTCCACAGGTTTTAGTTTACTTTGTTCCTCTGGATTTAGGATTGTTGACTTAAGTTTCTTCATTCACTACTATCACACAGAAGGAAACACTGTTAGTAGTCAGCCCCTTTCCATAACTACTGTATTGGGTGTATCATTTTGAAAGCCATAAGGTGAATAATAAGTATTTTAGAAAAGCCACATATTGAACAGATCATTTAAAAAGAATAAACCAAGATTCTAAGCACACAGAATTTCTCTTCCTCTCTTCTTTCTTGTCTCCCCTCTTTCATATGAACGCTTTCATACTGAAAAGCAGGTAAGCAAATACGCCTCATTTTTCTGTATCAACCCTACCTTCTCTTATTTAGATGCAGTAAAAAATACCTGTTCATATTAAACAAGGATCCATATCATAAGAGCATGAACTAGATTAATTTATGCATCCAGAATTCATTTGAGACTACCTTTCTCTAGTAAATCAAATGGCAAGAGATAAAGTGTTCCCTTTTGAATTGGTTTAAGTGACAACACAACCTCCAAGAAAGCATAGGACTTATTTCTACCCCAAAATGGCACCATGCCATCATAGCCTCTTCAGAGCTGTCAGGGCAGAGCACCTTAACATCTCTGAGGTATATAGAAATGTATTCAAGTTTCTGTGGCATCTGGCGTTCCCAGTATGTGATGTTATGATAAGCACTAAGCGAAGGTCTGAGCACTCTGCTTAAGGGATAATACTGGGTATTGTTTGTGGTCTTCTCCTTCTTTCTTCTTCTACTTCTCTTCATTTTTAATTAGGAACAACAAAAACATTCCCCAAGAAAACCAACCCAAGAGCCACCAGTCCACCTATAATTTCAAAGGCAACAATTCTGGGGCAGAGCAGCTGACCAGGCAGACATGGCTGTGAACAGACCACGTATTTCCTTCCTGAAGTTGAATCATGTTCAAGGTCAGTTTTTTGTCATTTGATATCAGGCTACAATAGTAATTTGGAAAGAAGACTACCTCTGACTTTGGATTTATGTCATCCTTACAGTGTGGGGACCAAGAAAACTGCTCATTATTGCAGCCTTGGTCCTCGACATCCATATGCTTGTTTCTAACTGGTGCTCTATATTTACTGGATATAAGTCATGACACAGAAAACTCTCACAGGCATTTTACTCTCACTGAAACTCTCATTAAGCATTTAGTGGTAGACAAAGAAATTTTGCCTAACTCATCCAAGCTGATGTTTAACAGGTCTCATCACTACACATTTTGTAAGTTATCAGCAAATTGAAACGTGATGATTGTATAAAAGTATTTGTGCTTACCTTTTGCAAGAAAAATATTAAATATTATAATTTATGTATGTTCATATTTCCTGAATTTCCCAGATGATGATGGTTATTAGAAAAAAACAGAGCAGAACTCAGATTAATAGATTTTTAAGTCTAAAAGTGTCTGTATAAGCCTGTAGTCTGACCTGAATAAAACAGAAGTTGAAGCTTCCTCACATTTCTGCCTTGAGTCTAAATCTAGGTGACCTGAACTGCTCAAGCAGGCAGCATCCTGCTTCAACTGCAAGTATTATATGAAGGGACTCTGTGGCCCATGGCAACCTGTTTCAGCAGCTATCTCTTCTCACTAAACAGTCATTAAGCAAGATGGAGTTTGTATTGCTTGAGCTTCTGGTCATCGACCCATACAGTTTTAAGTAATTATTTACAGAACTTAACACTAGTTCCCCAGGGGCAAACTCGTGAAGTGTGGTCTTTCCCAAACCATGAGTTTCTGCACTTGCTGATTACACATATTATGAGGGAGTCCAGATTCATTCATCCTACAGATCACTGTATGCTTGTGCTGACAGTACAGCTAGGTCCCACAATGTTTGTGGGACCCCTAAAGTTTGTGGCTACACACCTTAAACACGTTGCCATAGTTGTCTTAATTCCACTATTTGTACAATCCTATTTACATCCCTGTGGTGTTTGAGCAAAATGTCACTCTGTGACTGTGATATATTAATTATTCTTCACAAGTCCTTTTCAGAAACACTTCTGTTTAAGAGCCCACACTGTATATCACAGCCTTCCTTATTTGTTTTCACAGGTACATGGCTTAATCTTTGTCTATATTAAAATTATTTCAGGCAGGTCTAGCTAACCAGGAGACTGTGGCCTCTCTTCTTCACTCTTTATGACTCCATCAGTCTTTGTGTCATTTGCAGAATTTCAGTGCTTTTGGAAAAACCCACAACAAATGAGACACCCTCCGCTCCCCATCCCCACCAAATAGTTGATACAGGTCCGCAATAGCATAGAAACAATGGAAGGTAAAATAATAGATGTTCAACATTTTGAGTCTCTACCAAATATACTTCAATAATCCCTACCAACTAATTTCTAATCTCATTAGAAATTATGAATGCTTTATTAAGAGAGACACACCATCCTCAGTCACACTTTTCCTGACATCCCCTCCACAGAAATCAGTATTTGACTGACCCGTCTATAATCAGGTAACAACATCCTTCTGAAATATAGGTTCAAAACTTCTTTCTTTTAGTTAGATGTTATTAGTTGCCTGAAGTTTACAAGTCTGTTTTCTTGAACTTCTACAAACAATTTATTATTAAATCATACAGATATTGCCACAATTCTTTTTGAATACAGAATCTTTTAAAAATGTATACTTTGTCTCTCAGGGTTCAAGGAAACCAAAATATTTAGTGTCTTTTATAAAGATGTCTTTCTCTGTGTCTTTGTCTGTTTCCATGTGAAACAGTTACTGCTTTGGACTTTTTTTATGCCTGCTACATTATAAAAAAAAAGTATAATGAGAAGGTGAGTTGTCTGAAGATTAGCTCAACAGTGTTATGGCAACTTCAGATTAAAAGCTGTCTGCTGAATTTACACTCTGTATAACCTCAGGGATCATCTTCACTGATGTTTCTAAACTTAGATCCATGCTGCTCAGAGAAAAAAAAAAACAAAACAAACAATAAACCAGTAATACATTCAATGGTTTTATAAGTTTCATCATTGAAACACACTTCAGGGCAGCAGGTGTACTAATGTGACAGAGGAGAGTTTTGCTCATTAACTTCAGTGGTTTAAGTTAGAATAAGCTTTGACCCTAGAGCATTATCTTCTAATGTTTAGGTGAAAGCAGGAAAAGCTACTTATGATATACCAGGACACAGAAACAGATGTCAGCTGCTGACCACAAAAAAAGCATTTGATATGCCAAAAAAGAGAGCACTTTCCATAAATTTCTAATAATTCTCACTTTTGAGAGCATCTCTGACTTTCAAAATGTCCACTTACTTGTGCGAGCCCAAATATATAATATTTTTTTTTCCATTCTGGGTTAAATGTAAACTCTAACCTGTTGCAATTCAGACTGCTCACAGATAAATCATTTTCTTCAGTGAAGGATTTTTCAAACTGATCCTATTTAAGAAATGTTATTGGACTTCAGAAAAAGAATGTACCTTCAGCATCAATAACTTCAACAAACACCCTATCCTGCTGTCACTACTGTGAATTCTTTACAGCTTGTGTGCTTGTGCTAGCAAATATTAAAAAAAATTAACCAAAGGAAAAGCATGCTCCTTTTCAGACACTCCCTCACATAAAAAGCCTTCTTTTTTGTTTTTCTTTCAGCTGAGATCTCATTTTGGGAAGACTGATGGGGAATGAATAGCACAGTCCAGTAACTATTATAAGTAGTTCACATATGTTTAGGGAAAAAAAATGCAAACTTCCTGTGCATACAGACAACTCAGAAACTTCTTTGAGGCACTTTGTCAGACAACAGAATAATGTAAACAAGAGATGAATTGGATCTCTGTTCAGATCTGGAGTACTTCTTGAGGACATCCTAGTTGCCCAAAGGCAAGGACTGTCCTGGGGCACAAAAGCAGAACTTTATTTTTTTGTGAATGCATATAGCAATACGTATTTTACCATCAGGAAATCTGCAGCTAACATAGCTATCAAATTCTTAGAAACAGTCTTGCAGCCGAGCATAGGTTTTATTTCCTGACTACACTCAAAATTACATGTGAAAAATCACTAATACATTACCCTCACTGGTCTCAAAAACAAACAAAAAAAATTGAAAGATATACCTGGGCTTTGATAAGAATCTACCTTTTTTCTTCCAATATAAACTCAAAAGCCTGTACCATATTAAAACACTACCAAGCTAGAAGCAGCAGATGAAACATGCTGTTTCATCTCATAGGTTGCCCCAGCATAGGTAGGACTGTTCTGACTTGGCACAAGAGTGAGAGTCATTATTATCTGGTTTTGCCATTGAAGAAGCATGTTTGTCCCCATCCTATGGTATATTTATAAGAAGGCTCATCAACACTGTTTAGCAAGAGCTTGATGACAAAAGCACCCTGTAACTTAATCACCAGTCACAGACGGAGATACAGGCCAGGCTTGAAGGGTTCATGCATCTTTTATGTTATAGATAGATTTTAATCTAGAAGGTAATAGGATAGTGACAAACCAAACAGACAGTCTTATTGTCTTAAGTAAGGCAACAAGTTGGTGAAAAAGATTTTAGTAGAGGTTGTTTTCATCATACACACCTTGGCTGGCATCTACAATAGATCACAATCTTAATGTCAGCTTGGCAATTACTTTGATTGTTCATTTCTCTGCAACAGCGTTTTACAAAATTTGCATCAGCAATGCAAAATTTGCATCAGCAATGCAATGGCAGAGACCACAAAACACTTAGAGTTTAGTTTAACATACCTGTGTATTCCTCCATGCTTTCCTTTAGGCCTTCCAGGTAAGTACTGCTCACATGCACCAGGAAAAAGTATTTGGCTCAAAAAATTTGAGCCAAGGCAAAACCCTTGAGGATCAGGGCCATCAATAGTAAGTGAATCTTATAAGTAAAAAATCAATTACTTAAAACATGGATTCAGTGGAACCAGCTTTTGTATACTAGAACAGAACTCGCTTCGCAAAATTCATTTTTATCCCCATCAGCTCCATTCAGATAGATGCCATCTTTCCTGTTACTAAAAGGATCCATACATTATTCCAACCACTAGCTCTGACAATTCTGCTGAGAACTACTTTTCCCAGTACATCATTATAAGTTTGCTTTTAAAATGAGTTATAAGTATCTAAGCCTGAAATATGCTAGAATGGCAGTTAAGGAAGTTCAGAGAAAAAGGTGCTAAGCCTGTCAAGCTGAGACAGCGGAGTGTTATGAATGCAACTACCTAGCAAGTCAGTCACAAGAGAAAGTTAAGCAAGAAGCAGCACTTTTCTTGAACTCCACAGTAAATCTGAGTATGGAGTATTGACTTTCCACTAGGAAAAAAGTTTTGAAACTTTTTATTGAGACCAATAGAGAAATTATTACATGGCAAGCTGAAAAATACCAAGGTCGGGTAATTATTTTGAAAAAACTTCCAGTAAAATTCTCCCTGCACCTTTATAAATTTGCTGAAATAGCACAAAATTTAAAGCTGCACAGTGACTCCACTTTGAAAACTGAGAAGCCAGGGCTTCGGGTTCATGGAAATATTCAATACCAAAGTTTGAGCATGAGTAGCTGAACAAGAATGCATAAAACATTTGGGATTTTTTTCTTCAGGACATGTATCTGAATACACGATCTCTTTCAGATAATACATTACTTCTTACTGGAACCAGAATAGGTCAGAGTAACTAATGATCATTTTTTATTGTGGGTTTATTACATGTTTTTCCTGGTTCCAGCCAGGACAGTGATAAATTTTTGCAGTACCTGAGAGTGGGCATAGTTAGGACATTGAAATTATTCCATACCACCACACATCATTGCCAGGGGTGGGGAAAGGGGACCTTCTTCTGGGTAGAAGAGGGTTTTTCTGGTTGAGACACGTGGAGGGGAGAGCCACTCGCTACTGTTTATTGGTGCAGGCTCCACAGTGGTATATGAATCACTCTCTCTTTTGTACACTTTTGTTATTAATACTGTTGCAATTACAGTTTGTTTTCTTATCTCACCGCTGTTTGCAGTAAATTGTCCTTATCTCAACCTGTGATCTTTGCCTTTTGTGCGTCCCGTTGGAGGGGGGAGGGTGAGCAGGACATGTGGGTTTTCTTGGTGGGAGTACTAAATTGAAGAATACCATTCCTAAACCATGATACTGTTAAATGTTTCATGTTAAACTAGTGCAAATAAACAATTGCAGAAATATCTTTTCAAGCAATAATTTTGCGGATGGCCTCAGTAAACCTTTCAAAATCCTCATAACTATGGAGAACACAAAATCCTTTTACTCTGATAGTATTATTTCCAGATAAATACATTTGTACATGACACATATTTGCAGAAAACAAGCCTCAGACTTAATCCCTTAGTCTCCGTGGGCTTCAAACTTCATTAAATACAAAACAATTAGAGGAAAGGCCAGTCATCGTACTAAGGGGAGAATGTCCAGCTCCCCAGAAAGTACACATTTGGTAGATGCTCAGAGATAATCCATTTCAGATCTCCCATAGTCATTAGATAAAGTCAGTAAACCAGTATCAGGAGTTCAGCTATGCATTGTTGGACTTACCGAGGCTTTCTTCTGTGTTTGTTTTAAAAAGTGAAAACCAAACTGGTCAGAATACTGCAGTACCCCCACCTGCTTCAGGCTGCAGGGATTAAAAAAAGTACAAATCTGCACATTTTAGAAAGAGAATGGCTAAGGAGATTTTGTTTCCCTAATGGTTTTCATCTAAAGCTAGAAATGCACAAGTAGGAAAGCATGTCTGGATTATTACTATACCAGCAAGATGCTGGCAGTTCTTTGTGGTAAAGTTCTCATTTAATACACCCAGACTATAAAAATCCAATACATTGCTCTCCCACCTTTCTATAGAATTGAGAACTAGATCATTTCAAAATGTTCATATCAAAGTGCTTTAAATGAGAGATGAATTAGACCGTCTGGCTTAGGGAATTTAAATGACTTCCCACTCACATTTGGTATTTAACTATAATTAGACCAATCTATCTGAAACTCTTCACCAGAAAAACAAAAATGCCATTACACCCTTGTCCTGCATTTCTGTCCTGGCTGAACAGTCCTCAAAGAACAGCTCCATAGTTCCCCTGCCATTCATTGAGGATTTTTACAAGCTTCAGTTGGAGGTCTGGAATGACAAATAATTTCTAAACCTTCTACTGGCTCCAAAGAGGAGTAGGATCAAACATCCCATTCAATTCAACTCCATCACCCTGCAGCAGAGCAGCCTGGGGGATAAAAAGACCACGGAACCCTGTTAGGTGTTGACAGCTGAGAATGACTGTAGTGTTGATTCATAGCTGAAGGGACACATGCTGCCCATGGACTCCAGAAGTGGTATGTGATACCAAATGTGGGTCACACATTTTAATGTTCATTTTTAATGAACACAAGCACAACCACCTTGTCATTGCAAGAATGAACATAAATCCTCCTGTAATGGATATTCATTGCTTCTCTGCATGTATGTTCTAGACACCTTATAGACTCATTTGCCAGTAACTTCATTACAGGGCATTTCCAAATTAACAGAGAAAAGAGTGACTTTCTAAAGCTTTTTTTAGCCCACTTCATATATTTTTTTACAGCAATTCAGGTGTAAAAATGTGAGAACTTGATAATTATTATGTGTTTAGGGGATTAGTTAGACTTCTTTTTCTTACATTTGACAGGCAAATCAGCTCTGTGAGACTGTGAAGTCTTCAGTGATAAAACGTTCCTCTGCATGTTGTCATTAATTTGTCTCTGTTTTTTTTCTTGACTGCTAAGCAAGTGAAAGTTTCTTAGACCCATTAGGGGCTTTTATTTCAGAATGGTAGAAGAATTTAGAATTTAGAACTTGCTCTCCTACCAGTCCAATGGTAACTCATGAAGCTACTGTGGGGAATGCTAAGGTTTCAAGATTGGTATTAAAAACCTCTAAGGTAAAGGAGGATGACCTTAGAGGAAACATGACCTGCAGAATTTATACATTACAAGGAATTTATTCAATACATCCTGCAATATTTAGACAATAAGGCAAGACTAACTTTTACTCAGAACAGATGTTTCTGTTCTTTCTCAGACAAAAATACTGTTTACCAGATGATGAGGTATTACTTGCAAATTGTGTAAAGGCTTCTGCATTCTGCTTCTGAATCACAAAAATTTGCAGAGAATAGACAAAAAAATCTGGCATCCCATCAATCATCCTCTTCCACGGAAATAACAGCAAGAGAGTTTCTTCTTTTATCCTTAAGGTGCCATATCACATTGTAGCTACTCACTTAATCAGAGATCTCGCATCATGCTCTCAGTCCATCCCAGTCCCTACTGTCACCAGAAAATGGTTTTTTCTGTCATGAGTGTAGATTTACTCAAATTCTGACTCTATTGCTTAGCCACAATAACCTTTCTTTCCAGAGAGCTAACATACAATAAATATTTAAGGTATCTCATAAAGACAGACAGCAGAAAAAAAAAATCATTCCAAGATTTCTGTAGTGCTTTCATTTTTAGTGTCTAAAAAACTGTTATTGAGAGTTTTGGTGTCAAGGAAATGGGGAGAGGATTGCTCTCTCCTGTCCCTGGGCTTCCTAGTGACATTTGCTTCAATAGTTCTGGGTGAAATCCAAACTACTTTTGCAAGTAGTCCAACGAACCTATGGCCATCTGTTTCTGAGTGGTGACATAAAATGAAGCTTTTAATCCCAGATTTATTTTAAGGTAAGTTTGGTAGTGAAATAAACCAAGTAGTAGGAAACAGAAATGGATTACTAAAGCCATTAGCAGACAGGATGCATAGATAAAAACATAATGATATGGAACATTTTGAAGTAATTTTCACAAATATGGAAAAGGTAAAACCCCACAACTTTTTATCTAAAAGAAGGAAAAGCCAGATCAACAAGAAGTATCAATATAGTAACAGTCATGATTTAGAATAAAGTTTTGTTGGACAGTATGATGCATGGCCTGTAGCAATCCTTGATAAATACAACAGTTTGCTTGTATTCTTGAGTTAAAAATAATAAATGGAATGTGTTACACAGAACAGTTCTTTTTTTGGGAAAGGGAAGTCTTGTGAGTTTATTCATACCAACTTCTGGGCATCAATTCTACCAAACTTCTTCCTGTAACTCTCATCTTCCTTGTCTCCATCACTGTCCCCCCTCCTCACAATTAAAAGAAAAAAAAAATTAAAAAATTCTCTGGAATTCACCAAGGGCCAGCAAAAATTCACATCAAATGAGGATGCATGTGTCTGGTTAACATAAAAAACAGTTGGTTACTCTGATTTGTATCACAGCAACACATGGATGGCTCAGAGAGATCTTGGCTCCATTTCAGTAAGCGGTACCTAAAAAATGTGTTTTAAATAATGCATGCTATTTTCTAGCACTCTCTAACAGGAAACAGATGAGGAAGAAGGATTGACATGTGCTAAAACCCATCTAAGATCAATGACGAACAGTGAATAGAAAATGGTTTTCTTATTTTCACTTCACAGAATCACAGAATGGCTGAGGTTGGAAGGGACCTCTGGACATAATCTTCTCCAACCTGTTCAGGCAGGACCACCTTGAACAGGTTACCCAGGATCACATCCAGCTGGCTTTTGAATGCCCTCAAGGATGGAGATTCTACCATTCCTCTGGGTTCATTTCAGAGCTCTGTTCACCAGACAAATTATGAAGCTCACCTCAAAATAATGCAAAAAAAAGAAAATAAATTGTGGAGGTTTTTAATTTTTAATGAAATATAAACTTTTTTTTTTCCCCAAATAATTTTGCTGTGTTTTTTAAATCGGTTTTAGGGCTTTTGCTGATGGTCAAGATTTTAACAAGATTAGTGGTGTATGTGATCAGGAGCAGAACTCAAAAACAAATAGAACACTGATAGGTTTTTTTAAGTTGTTGCACAGCACACGTTTAATATTTAATATAATAACAGTTATGCAGTATTTTGCACGTTTTAGAAGCAAAATGGGCATTTATGTAACAATTTAATTTTACCAAAATCTGGAACATATGCTACATAATAAAAACTTTAATTACTGCAGTTATTACTTTTTATTTAATTCTTTGTTTAGAAACATGGTCTTCCTGTTTGTGTCCTGCAATGGAGAATTTGAGATCACTCTTTTCTAAGGAAAGGAAGTTAAAATTTATCTCCTGTGTAGCACACACAGGCATGTAATATTCTGTCATCTAGTGTTCATTCAAGAGTGGTGACTACCACAGCCCTTCTTGAATCAACTCATCATAGAATTAATCCCATTTTGAAGCAGTAACCATGGAAATACCTTTGTCTGCTGAAAAATTTCATTAGACACTGCCTTCACAAATAGCGTAAATCATAACCCTGGTCCTAACCTTGCAATATCAAATAAAATTAAAATCTTTCAATTATATTGAAAAGTTTCAGACTTTAGCCCTTAAAACAAAGATGATAAATTGGTGTCCCAGAGTTAGCATAATCAAAATACCTAAATCTGCAAAGTGCAGAAAGACACTTAGTGATACTTTTGTGGAATGACACTTCAGAAACCTTTCTATATATCTACATGCCAAATCAGTATTTTCTGGTGGACTGTGATAAAGAACAAATCCTAAGAACAAACTAGTGTAAATCATGTGAAACACTTTTGGTTACTCCACTCCAAGCTAAAAAGCAAATGTGAAAAGGGAAGACCCAAAACAAAACCATGTTTAAAGGAAATTTAAAAATTATTTTATGGGTAGAGTCCTGTATCAAACAGCTTCTTAAAAATGCATACAAAAGAGCACATCTCAAAGCAGTACTAATGTTTCCCCTCTTTCATGCACTGACACCCACCTTTTGGTCTTATTTATAACTGACTCCTCAAAGCAAATAAGAAGTCCAAACAAGCTAAATAAAACCAATTAACTCTTGAAAACTATTGGAAAAGATGTTTCCTTTCTCTGCAAGGTCCCTGTCAGAACATAAACAGAATTTGACCGTAGCTGAATTTCGCCTTGTCCCTAGATACACGCTGTGCACACTGAAGAAATGCACTTAATCTGAAATGGGCAAGTGCCAAATCAGAAAATTCTGAGGTGTGACTCCAAGGAGTAAAGAAGTTGGCAGCTATTAAAAAAAAATGTAGGTCTGGAAAATGTATGAGAAGCTTTCCAGGTGAGATTTGCAGTATTTCCTAGTGTTAGTAAGGTTAACAATAAATTCAAGTTAGTTATAACATTGCCAGCACAGTCACTATAGCATTATACTGCTTCCGTTATGGGATCTGGCAGATGGTGGCAAGTGCAGTTTTGAATTAAATTGAAGTGAGTATGAGATGCAGGTTTTATATGTATATATTTTGCCCTCTACGGGGGGGGGGGGGG